>JASWHV010000003.1:32633411-33025911 GCA_030760725.1 Neostapfia colusana
TCATCACACATACACATGTAATCCACAAACTGAATTCAGAATGTAACCACGAATTAAATAGTGTTTAAGTACTTTATTACATCGACTCATTGTCTCACTCATGAATCTCTAACTTATTCTTGCAGCGGAAGTCTCTAAACAACAGTGGAATATCAATAAAGGCAGCAGACTCCATCTTCAACTCCACAGGCATGTTGACAGTAGTTCGCACACCTAGTACTCCACATGGTCCTCGAAGTACTCTTCTCCTGTTGCTGATGTTTGTGTGATAATGCAAGGGTGAGTACATGTCGTACTCAGCAAGTGTGGGAAAAGTATGACATATAGCTTATAACAAGGTAGGAAATAAAAAGGCTCATTGCAGCAAGCAAATTTTATTTCACAAACATGATAAAAACAGCAACTAAGTCTAGATGAATTAAATCCCAATATAGCCAAGTAATCAGCAACATTCTTTCATCATAATTCACCATTTATCAAGTCTCAACCAGCCATTAATCTTTCTCAAGTTTATCTCATGCTCATAAATATTCATATCCATCTCATATTCATATAACCAAAACCAAACTCATTGTCATGACTCAAAAATGTCCCAAAACCAATCCCAATGACCATACCGAATAACCTGTGGGGGACCACAGGACCTCGTTGGGTGGCGCCGTGTTATGCGGCACCCAACAGCACATGGGTCGATGAACACACATCATATTACATAAATAGTTTAGCGGAAACGTACAAGAATGTTTTACAAATAATTATATCAGAGTAACTACAGCGGAAGACTATCACTCTCACGATTCATATCTAAACTTAGCAACAAAGAAAAAGTCTAGCCCGTGGACTGTCTCTTACTAGCAACACAAAGATCAATCTGCAGCAGCGAGGATACTCTTTGAGTAAGCACTCAGAGGTTTCCGAGTCTCATCGGCATCTCTTCTCATAAGCATCGAGTCAAATACCTGCAAAACAATTCGGATAGCATCCGTGAGCATAACGCTCAGCAAGACTTAACCGTCACCCTAAACATGAAACTCCATGTGAGGTTATGAACCTACAGTAGGATGGCATAAGCATAATTACTCGCCTAAAAGTGAATCCTTACTTTTAGTATTAATTGCAGTATTTTAAGTAACCTTGGGCACGCCACATCGGGAGTCCACAATCAAACAAGAAACGCTTTCCCCCGATGTAAGTTGCTCATGGCATAAAAGAATCGAGTTTGCACTAGCCTATTCATCAAGATCCAATACAAAGGTAGGATAATACTTCACATCAAAATGATTAGTTCCTTTCTCATGCAAGTTCTTACTACGTCACGACTGTGAGAACAAGTATGCTCGGTCCATTCCGCGAGCGACGGTGATTCGAATCAATAACACCCGGACTGCACGACACGTACGTCCGTACTCGACGTTGCCTACAACAACCATCACTGACGTCGTACGTGGCAGCCTTTCCCCCGTTTCACCCCCGCTGAATCGATCAACTCGCCCCGTACAGTAGCTACTCTCATGGTGCACCTACCGACATGAGATGTCATGAGAATATTCCCCACATACTGCACATCGGCCGTCCGCCTGAGGCGACCTGAAAAGTCCCAACGACAGCTTCCCGAGGTACATTGGTTTACTGGTTCCCATATAGCCAGCATGAGTCCGGTACACAACTCAAACTTGTTCAACAGGGCCGCATACGGATCGGTCCTTGACCGACACGGACAGGTCTATAGCACCCAGGCCCCTATGTCCTGCTGCTCCTACAACCTTCCGGTCTCAACTTTAACTTGCTAAATCATTTATGAACCAATCCCGTATGCCCCTTTTGTTCCTGAACATGCGAGTAGCATCTCACCACTCGACTTCTGCCGAACCGTACTTAAGCATGGCAGTTCTACACGGTGAAAGACACCTACCCAATACTCCATGGGTCATTTGGTTATGTAAGAGGAGTATCAAACACTAGACCTAATGCACAGTTCAATTCTTAACCGAAAGTGAATACAAAACCAAAACTTAACAGCTGTTAAATGCAAACCGGAGCTTGCCTGTTTTGTAGGGTAGTCGTATATAAAAAGTTAGTATCCTTGCAGATCTACCCTTGACTCTCTGGAGCTTGATCCACTTCGATGAATCACTCCATTGAGTCCCCTTCGTTGTGGTTCCTATTGAAATGCATATGCACATGTTTTATAGAATGTAATGGAAAGAAGTTATAGAATTAATCTCTTAGGAACAGAGGTTGTGTTGAAAAGCCAAGCATGGCTTGGTTTGCCTCTGTTCTGCAAAGAACAGAAATAAACTAATTTGTCCTAAAGGCCTTAGCTATACAGTAATCATGTTCCCTAATGAACATAATAGATAAGCTGATAGGATTTGAGTGCAACTTAAGAACAGGAACTCCAATGGCCTCAAAACTTTTACAGCAGGTTCTATACTACCTAAGGATTTAGCTTGCCAAATTACCGCTAATGTGGAGTCATATTGTGTCCTCCATAATTCTTACCATATCTCTTATGTATTTTCCCCTCTACATATGTATGGAGAATAAGAATAGGGAGTTCAAGGACTCATATTGGGCTGATAATTTACATGTGAGTTCTTGATCACATGAGAGTAATCTGGTCCAAAATTCAGCCCTTTTACTTGAGTAGTTCTCCCAGAACAATTCTTTAAGCATTTGTACTCAAAAGAATTAATTCTGTAGTAATGTGCATTTTCATGCCCAATTAATTGAACTAAAATTCCAAGTATGTCTTATAGAGCTTGCCTAAATCTTCCTATGATTTTTGGAGCTATGGATTGCTCAGCATAGATTTTTGAAGTGGGAAACAATTTCTGAAAATGTTTCTGGACTCCTTTGAGCACAGTAGTTTTCATTTAGCAAATTCCTACACAAATGATCTCCAAATGAGCTGAAAATTTGCTAGAAGGTCAACAATATGCTAAAGAATATTCTGGCAAAATTTGGGGATTTTTGGATAACCCAAACTCCCTCAATAACTCTTTTTCAGAAAACCTTCAAAGAATTTTCCAGAATATAATATTGACTTTCATACAAGGCTGAGTTCATATTTGGATAGAACTCGGAAATATGAACCCAACCCAATTGGAATCACTCAAATTGGAGTTTTCTACAGGGAGATATGAATTTCCAAAGATTGGGCTAAGTCTGGAATTGTTTTCCTACAGAAAATCCGGCTGGACCCACTGTTTTGAATCCCAGCCAATAGAAACGATGCCACACCGGGGCCACGGGGTTTTGCGCACCAGCACACAGGATCCCGGCCACACCTGATCCCGGATTTGAATTCTGATCTGCTGACAGCCAGGGCCCACGCCACGTCTTCTTCCTCCGGCTCCTCGCTCGCGCCCGCGCTCTCCCCCTCGCCGGAGCTCGCCGGTGCTCGCCGGCCGGCCGTTTCCGGCTACCATACGAACCCGGACTCGCCGCCAGGGGGTTTTGGGCATCGAGGAACACGGCTGTGGGGTTTGCTTGGGCTGCCGACGACCGGAACATGGCCGGCGACGTGCGACAGCTGCTGTGGAGGTCGGCGGCGTTGCCTATGGTACCCAGCCCGCCAAAACCTGTGCCGACGAGCCCTACAGCACCAGTGCACCTCTAGGAGGATCGGCACGACCGTAAAATGGCTCAGAAGTGGCTGCAATTAGGTTATCGTCGTGCGTCCAAATGGTTCTGCCAAGAACACCTCTAGTCGAGCTCAAATTCCGTCGCGCTGAGGTGTTTTCGTGCTATGGATGAAAAAGGGAAAATGATCACCAGCTAGTCTAGCTTCTCTGTGCCAAATTTGATGACTTAAGGAGAATCAGAGGGCAAGAATTCGAAAGAATCATACCGGAAGCTCGGAATGGGGTCGCCGGAGCAAAACCTCGAAATTCGCCGTCGATAGCTCACGGCACGGCCTGAGCTTGGGCTTAGAGCAGCACCGCACCAGTGCGCGTCCGTAGCTGTGATCGCTCGGCCGTGAAACCCCCTGTGGAGGGCTGTCCACGAGCGCCCGATCACCTTCTTGAACTCGATCGCCGCCGCGGCGGTTGTTCTCGTGCATTGGGGGCCGCAGCTCGCTTGCGTGCGGGTCAGGGAGGTGGAGGCTGATCTCAGGGAAAGGTTTAGCAGCTCGGGGGAGGGAAGAGCGCGGTGGATTTGCTGTTCTCCGATCGGACCGAGAGCGGAGGTGAGGAGCTCGGTTTGCTCGACGTTCTCGCGAGAGAAGAAGGCAACTGCATTTTGCTTCGGCCAGGGGGGCACGTGATCACGTTGAGGGCGCGGTCAGGACCGACCTCAGGGCGCCAGCGCGTGGAGACCGGCAGCAGGAGCTGGCGTGGCAGGCTCCACGGTGGAGCCCGTGAGCTGCTCGGGAAAAGTTCCCACCGAGAGTAAAACTTAGTGAGTAAGGCAGCCTCTTCATCTCTATGACATGTGGGTCCCACTCCACATTTCTTCCCCAAATATCTTCTCAAGCTGATCCTCTCAATCCCCAGAATGCTGAGTTTAAAAAGGGTGGCTAGAATTTGAATTCCTCAAATTCAGTTTGAATTTGCAAGACTAAATCTGAATTTGGTTTAGAATTTGCAATTTCTTCTCTTTAACTCTCTTTTGAGCCCACCCTACAAATAGAAAGTTGGTGATCAAGCTCCTCCCTATAATTCCATCTATATGGCTGCATTTTTAATCAAAGTCCTTGACCACCCCATGTGTGAACTTTGAATTTCAAATCTGAATTTTAAACTTCCATGCAAAGAGGTATTTAACTCCTTATTGGTTCAACACTTTTAAATAAAAATGTGAGCCTCATTTTGGATGGTCATCCATGTATTACTTTGCATGAAGAAAATTTTTAGCAAGTCCCATTTTTCATGTCTTTGCCACACATATGAACTCAAACCTTGGTTTTTATTCATACACATTTTTGGGACTTTTACATTCCTCCCCCCTTAAAAGAATCTCGTCCCGAGATTACAAAAGAGGAACGAGACGGGAGAGGTAATTACAAACTATACAAAGCTGAAAATTCCAGATAGTTGGTGCGGAGGTAATCTTTACTTTCCCACGTCGCCTCTTCCGCGGTATGATTACTCCACAACACCTTGTAAAATTTGATCGTCCGGTTCCGTGTTACCCGGGCCTTTTCATCCAAAATCTGAACCGGTCGCTCAGTGTAGGTTAGGTCCGGTTTCAGTTCGTCGATTTCCTCGGTGCGAACAGCAGTGGTGAATTTGAGACACTTCCGCAGCTGTGATACATGAAATACATCATGAACACCCGCTAGACTTGCCGGTAATTCCAGCCGGTAGGCTACGGTCCGCATTTCTCCGTGATAGCAAAAGGACCAATAAAACGGGGAGCGAGCTTCCCCTTTACACCGAACTGGTGAATTCCCTTCATCGGGGATACACGAAGATACACGTGCTCTCCGACGTCAAAATGCAAAGGCCTACGCCGTTGATCAGCGTAGCTCTTCTGTCAGGATTGTGCAGCCTTCAAATTCTCTTGTATCAACCGAACTCGGTCTTCGGCTTCGTTCACAAGATCAATCCCAAACAGAACTCTTTCACCGGATTCACACCAATTCAGCGGTGTGAGACACTTCCGGCCGTAGAGAGCTTCATACGGTGCCATTTTAATACTCGCTTGATAGCCGTTGTTGTATGAAAACTCCGCCAACGGTAAGTGATCATCCCAATTCTTACCGTGGTGGATGGCACACGCCCTCAACAAATCTTCCAGCACCTGGTTCATCCTCTCGGTTTGTCCATCGGTTTGAGGGTGATACGCGGAGCTCCTAATCAGCTTGGTGCCCAACGAGGCATGCAGCTGCTCCCAAAAACGAGCAACAAACAGCGCAACTCGATCTGAAATGATGGTCTTCGGGACACCAAGTGAGCATATAATTCTGGAGATGAATAACTCCGCATATTGCCTTGCTCGATAATGAGTGTTCACCGGTATGAAATGAGCTGACTTTGTCAACCGGTCGACGATCACCCATATCGAGTCATGCTTCCTGGATGTGAGCGGTAATCCGACGATGAAGTCCATACTCACATCCTCCCATTTCCATGCCGGTATCTTCAAAGGTTGTAGCGGTCTGGCTTTCCTCATATGATCAGCCTTGACCCGTCTACACGTATCACATTCGGATACGTATTTAGCAATCTCCCTCTTCATCCTCGTCCACCAAAATTTCTGTTTCAAATCTTGGTACATTTTGTTATTTCCGGGATGAATGGAAAACTTAGACATGTGGGCCTCATCCAAGATCTTCTTCTGGAGTTTCATATTGCGCGGTACCACTATACGGTCATTAAACCATATCGTACCGTTCTCATCCTTCCGGAAACATTTCACCTCTCCGTTGTCTAGTCTTCTCCGTATGTGAAACATACCTCTGTCTCTTCTTTGAGCCTCAACAATCTCTTCACGGATTGTTGGAATGAGCGCGAGATTATAAAGCGCGCCATACGGAATGACACGTAGACTTGGTTCTTCAGCTTCCAACTCAGCAGCCGCCAAGTTGTGAACGTGGGCTTTCCGACTAAGCGCGTCGGCAACCACGTTGGCTTTTCCCGGATGATAGTGGATCTCAATTTCATAACCTTTGATGAGCTCCAACCATCTCCGTTGTCTCATATTCAGCTCCTTCTGTGTGAATATATACTTCAGGCTTTTATGGTCGGTGTAGAGGTGGACAAGATTACCAAGCAGATAATGCCTCCACATCTTTAACGCCAACACCACTACAGCAAGCTCAAGATCGTGAGTTGGGTAATGCTGCTCGTGGTTTCGCAGTTGACGAGACCCATAGGCGACTACACGCCCTTCTTGCATCAGAACACAGCCGAGACCGATGGCCGATGCATCACAGTATACATCAAATGGCTTCGTCATGTCCGGCTGAGCAAGAACTGGAGCTGTTGTGAGATGTTTCACCAAAGTTTTGAATGCGGCTTCACATGCTGCATTCCACGTGTATTTTGTGCCCTTCTTCAGCAGCTCCGTCATTGGTTTAGCAATTTTTGAGAAGCTCGGAATAAACCTCCGATAATACCCCGCTAAACCTAGGAAACTTCGGACCTCGTGGACTGACTTGGGAGATTCCCATTTCAGCACTTGTTCAATTTTTCTGGGGTCCACGGAAATGCCCTCCGCTGAAATAATATGGCCTAGGAAAGGCACTTGGTCAATCCAAAATTTGCACTTGCTGAACTTGGCATATAATTGGTGCTCCCTCAACCGTTGTAGCACGATACGCAGGTGTTCAGCGTGTTCTTCTTCAGATTTGGAGTAAACCAATATGTCATCGATGAATACCACGACGAACTTGTCTAACTCCGGCATGAACACAGAATTCATCAAGTACATGAAGTGTGCCGGAGCGTTGGTTAACCCAAATGACATGACGAGGTACTCATAGAGTCCGTATCTCGTCGAGAACGCTGTCTTCAGTATGTCCTCCGGTCAGATTTTGATTTGATGATATCCCGACCAAAGATCCATCTTCTAAAACACCTTTGCACCCACAAGTTGATCGAACAGGATGTCGATGCGGGGCAAAGGATACTTGTTCTTGATCGTGGCAGCATTTAGAGGACGGTAATCAACACATAGCCGTAGTGTTTCGTCCTTCTTCTTAACGAACAGCGCTGAGCAACCCCAAGGTGAAGAACTTGGCCGTATGAAACCCTTGCTCATGAGTTCATTCAGTTGCTCTTTCAACTCCGCTAGCTCATTAGGTGCCATCTTGTAAGGCCTTTGTGATAGGTGTCGTTCCCGGCGCCAGTTCATACTTGAACTCGACGTCCCGTTCGGGCGGCATGCCCGGTAAGTCATCGGGAAATACATCGGGATAATCACGTACCATCGAAATCTCTTAAAGCTTCAGTGCTTCCGTGTGGTAGGCCTCTACCATGTCTGGGTCTTTGCTGTCTAAAAACAGCGTGTGCTGTCCGTGAATCGGCGAGTCAATCTGGACAGTCCGGTTACCGATATGGAGAACGGCACCGTGACGATTTAACCAAGACATCCCCAATATAATGTCTATCTTCTGCCTATCCAACATAATCAGCGACGTTGGGTATATTTTTCCGCCCAAACACAAAGCTGCTCGGGACACAATCTGATTGGTAGAGATATTTCCTCCCGGTGAACGTATAAGAAAACTTGTTGTGGGAGTATTGGTGGATAATTGGTGTTGATCCACACATGTTTTGCTGATAAAATTGTGGGTTGCACCGGAATCAAAAAGTATGAGAACGGGCACGTCTTTGAGAGTGAACATGCCCGCTAACATCGGTGCTCCCTCCGGGACATCCTCAATAGCAAGATGTTGCACACTCCCGGATTGCAATGCTGTTATGTTGACTTGAGCAGGTGGCGGCATACCACCTGATGAGGATGGTTGTCTGCTGTTCAACAACTTCTCTCGGCATTCCTGCCTAAAATGCCCTGAACGGTGGCAATAAGAACATGGAGGTTTCCCCGGTTCTTCATTGACTTGTGGTTGAGAAGTTGATGTACTTGGTTGCAGCAATGATGTGACAGGTGTCATTCGTTGCTGCGGCAAAGGTGTTGCTTCGAGACATGATTCTTGAGCAGGAAATCTGTACGGAGTTGATCTCACTGGTGCTTGCCATATTTCATCTGATGGTGGGTGATACACCACACGGTATTTGCGAGGAACAACTGGTGTGTCTTCTCGCATATCCTCCCGGTCCATCTTCTCTCCTTGACACTCAAGTGTCGCTTGTTCTTGCAGCAGAGCAGCACTGATCAACTCGGTGTAACTGCCTTGATTGAACAAAGCTAACTTCTCTTTTAGTATGGCACTCAAGCCATAGAAAAAGTAGTCACACATTGCAGCTTCGCTCGTCGCGTAAGTAGGAGCATATTGTGCCAGAAGGTTGAATCTTCTGAATTCTTGCTGTTGGGCCTTGATAAAACCCATAGGAATGTGACGAGCACGGAATGCTTCACGAAATTCCGTCCACTCCACTTGATGGCCTTCCGGAACGGTGGCGAGATAAGCAAACCACCAATTTCCGGCGGCTCCATGGAGCTGTTGAGCTGCAAATAATGTCTTCTGATACTCATCGCACTCAAACACTCCAAACTTGGATTCCATAACTCGAAGCCACTGATCAGATTCCACTGGCTCATTGGCTTCCGTGAAGATTGGCGGTTGTGTCGCCAAGAAATCCAAGTAGGCGTTCCGAGGTGGAACGTCCTGTTGTGCACGCTGGAGTAAGCCCTGTTGTACCAAAGCTTGGAGTAGTCTTGTGTTCTCTTGACTTGACTCGACCATCTGAGCCATGACATCCGCCCATACCATTAATGGCGGTGCCCGTGGGGGAGTCGAGTCATCATCGTCTTGGTGAGAACCTTCAGCCCTACTCTGTGAATAAGTACGCACCATACTGCAAAAGCATTATTTTGAGGAGAGTCAAAACTTGATCTCAGCAGTATGTGAAAGTATGCAAAACATGAACATGCTAAAACTTTATGAAAGCATAACAATACTTCATGTTTACACATCTTTCTAAGCCAAAAATAGAACAATCCCTCTATTCTGTACAGAATCGACCTTTCTGTACTTAACCCAGATTTTGATCCGGTTAGAAACATTTTCATAACCCCGGTTGAATACCAAAGTTAAAGTTAACTTCAGTATCTTTCCAACGAGTACTCTTGTGCCCCTAGATCATCTCTGGACCAATAGCTATGACTGTTCAAATTTGACAGAATTTTCTGGATAAAATTTGCCAGCATCTCCTTTATATGTGGCTGTTTTCATCACAGTTTTACATACAAATGAAGTACAATTCTGAATACACTATGAACTACAAAATTGTTGAAAATTTCCTAACCTTTCCAACGGTGTATAATATGACCCTTAGAAATTTTTCTACAGACTGTGACGGCTAATTTACAGCAACATCCAGAGAAGTTTGCAGCTGCTCTGTTTTCTGAACAGTTTGCATTCATATGGACATTCAACCAAGTTGGTGTCGGATTTGGCTCGGGAGTTATACAGAAAAGTTGTAGAGCACTTAATAACCTTTCCAGAACTGCATCAAACACCTCCATTGGGTCAAGATAGTCAGAGTTACGCTCTGTTAAAGCCCAGAAAAATTTCTGTCTGAACAGAGCACTCTGTCTTTGAGATCAAAAGAAGCCTAACAAGTCTCTTCTTTGAAACTTAGTTCAATGAAGAGCTCAGTAACTAATATGTGCTTTATCACATCCATTTTTAGTTTAGAAGTTAGTCATGAATGATTTCTTCATAGGTGAGAATACTATCCAGTGTAGTACGGTGACGATGCACCGTAAGACATATGACGGTACTACGTTGCTTCACCAAGAAAAACCTAACCGGATTACACCGGCATACACGTATCATTAGGTGGCACTAAAACGGTCACTCGCAAACGTGTTCTACACGCACTAAGGTTTTCGTGGTTAGCACCTACATAAGCCACACTCAATCATCAGGCCCGGCTGCACACCGAACCCGGTATCCATACAGTTCGTACACCTGGCCGTCATCACTCGCCCAGGTGTTCTCAAGCCAAACACGCCTTGAGCTACGTGTTCACATTACTGACACGTGACGGGGTCTCCCGAATTGCACCACGCACGTCAGGGAATGGCGTTGCTCGAATACCCCAAACGACATGAAGAGTCGTAGAGGATACTAAAGCTGGTCGGGTTACCTGCCACCCGTGAGGCTCCACCCTTCAGCTTGTGCGCACTGGTGGACAGCGCATACGTGCACCCCCAAGACATAGACGCCCCGAGATGCACGGTTTTCTGACATAACAAATAGGTTAGCTTGCCACCTTCATAATATGCTAATAGTAGTCCTTATGTGGGCCTAGTACCGTTATCTCACCGTATCCTAAGTTTTCGACGTAATATGATGCTCAATCCGTGCTCTGTTCCCAACGCAGCTCTGATACCACGCTGTGGGGGACCACAGGACCTCGTTGGGTGGCGCCGTGTTATGCGGCACCCAACAGCACATGGGTCGATGAACACACATCATATTACATAAATAGTTTAGCGGAAACGTACAAGAATGTTTTACAAATAATTATATCAGAGTAACTACAGCGGAAGACTATCACTCTCACGATTCATATCTAAACTTAGCAACAAAGAAACAGTCTAGCCCGCGGACTGTCTCTTACTAGCAACACAAAGATCAATCTGCAGCGGCGAGGATACTCTTTGAGTAAGCACTCAGAGGTTTCCGAGTCTCATCGGCATCTCTTCTCATAAGCATCGAGTCAAATACCTGCAAAACAATTTGGATAGCATCCGTGAGCATAACGCTCAGCAAGACTTAACCGTCACCCTAAACATGAAACTCCATGTGAGGTTATGAACCTACAGTAGGATGGCATAAGCATAATTACTCGCCTAAAAGTGAATCCTTACTTTCAGTATTAATTGCAGTATTTTAAGTAACCCTGGGCACGCCACATCGGGAGTCCACAATCAAACAAGAAACGCTTTCCCCTGATGTAAGTTGCTCATGGAAAGAATCGAGTTTGCACTAGCCTATTCATCAAGATCCAATACAAAGGTAGGATAATACTTCACATCAAAATGATTAGTTCCTTTCTCATGCAAGTTCTTACTACGTCACGACTGTGAGAACAAGTATGGTCGGTCCATTCCGCGAGCGACGGTGATTCGAATCAATAACACCCGGACTACACGACACATACGCCCATACTCGACGTTGCCTACAACATTCATCACTGACGTCGTACGTGGCAGCCTTACCCCCGTTTCACCCCCGCTGAATCGATCAAGTCGCCCCGTACAGTAGCTACTCTCATGGTGCACCTACCGACATGAGATGTCATGAGAATATTCTCCACATACTGCACACCGGCCGTCCGTCTGAGGCGACCCGAAAAGTCCCAACGACAGCTTCCCGAGGTACATTGGTTTACTGGGTCCCATATAGCCATCATGAGTCCGGTACACAACCCAAACTTGTTCAACAGGGCCGCATACGGATCGGTCCTTGACCGACACGGACAGGTCTATAGCACCCAGGCCCCTATGTCCTGCTGCTCCTACAACCTTCCGGTCTCAACTTTAACTTGCTAAATTATTTATGAACCAATCCTGTATGCCCCTGTTGTTCCTGAACATGCGAGTAGCATCTCACCACTCGACTTCTACCGAACCGTACTTAATCATGGCAGTTCTACACAGTGAAAGACACCTAGCCAATACTCCATGGGTCATTTGGTTATGTAAGAGGAGTATCAAACACTAGACCTAATACACAGTTCAATTCTTAACCGAAAGTGAATACAAAACCAAAAACTTAACAGCTGTTAAATGCAAACCGGAGCTTGCCTGTTTTGCAGGGTAGTCGTATATAAACAGTTAGTGTCCTTGCAGATCCACCCTTGACTCTCCGGAGCTTGATCCACTTCGATGAATCACTCCTTCGAGTCCCCTTCGTTGTGGTTCCTATTGAAATGCATATGCACATGTTTTATAGAATGTAATGGAAAGAAGTTATAGAATTAATCTCTTAGTAACAGAGGTTGTGTGGAAAAGCCAAGCATGGCTTGGTTTGCCTCTGTTCTGCAAAGAACAGAAATAAACTAATTTGTCCTAAAGGCCTTAGCTATACACTAATCATGTTCCCTAATGAACATAATAGATAAGCTGATAGGATTTGAGTGCAACTGAAGAACAGGAACTCCAATGGCCTCAAAACTTTTACAGCAGGTTCTATACTACCTAAGGATTTAGCTTGCCAAATTACAGCTAATGTGGAGTCATATTGTGTCCTCCATAATTCTTACCATATATCTTATGTATTTCCCCTCTACATAAGTATGGAGAATAAGAATAGGGAGTTCAAGGACTCATCTGTAAGGGCCTCAGTTTTTGACACACATTTGCAGTGTTCATCACCACACCACACACCTCATTTGAGGAAAAATGATGAACACAAATGAAGAGCAAGTAACAATTATCAACATGCTCATTAGAGAACAAACTTACACATTGCAAAAGTGGTATTTCCCACATGTGATATAGATGGGCTGGACATATGAAAACTCCTACACTTTACTAAGGATGTCCATGCCAAGTTTTACCCAAATTCAAAACCTTTTGAGGTCAGTTTGGGTATAGTTAGGAAGAGGGCAGTTTGAAACCATATTCAAATTCAAACTGTTGTCATCCAAGGAATTTAAAAGTGAGGGGCATATTCTTACTCAGCACATTTTTGTGAGCTCACACACCAATTTTCACTCCATTTGGAGTTGATCTTGACATGAGCTAAGTGGGAAGAATTCAAACTTTATTTGAATTTCAAACTGAACTTGTGCTGAAATTCATTCAAACCAAACCTCATTTGAACTTTGATCAATTCAAATGGCTCTTGGGTGAATAATTTGAATTGCCAAGGGTAGAATAGGGTTCACTGTTTACCACAGCTGTTAGGAGTAAATTTCAGAGGTTAAAAGAGGGGTGGGACCCACATGTCAGCCTCTGCCTCAAAACAAACCGACTGAACCACAGTTCAGTCGGTTCCCGGCTGCTGTGCGCGCGCGCCACCGAAGGGGGCAGCCGGCGCCAGCTCCTGCTGCGCGCCCCAAGCCGGAGACCAGCTGCCGGGCTATTTATTCCCTCCCCGGCGTGCTCCGATCATTCATTCCCCGAGCTGCCGGCATACTCGGCCGTTTTTCCACTGCCATCACCGCCGCTCGAGCTCCCGCTCGATCAAGCCGATTGCAGCTCCCTCCTTCCACTCCAGGGTCCCAGCAAGGTACTAGAGACCTTCCTCCATCCTCCCCATTGCTAGAAGTCGATTGAAACCGAGTGATATCGGCTGTGCCGAAAGATCAAACTCGGAACTGGAAACCGCCGTACCTCGGGCTCTCGTGGACAGCCCAACCTGGGCGTTGTCACGCCCGAGCCAAGGCACCCTTGGACGCGCGGGTGACCGGTGCTGCTCATCTCCGAGCCACAGCTCGAGTGGTTGCTCACAAGCGACGAATTTCCACTTTTCCCCTTTCTGTGTGCAGAACGACCTTCGGGTACGATTCTGTTTAATTCGTGCTCTAGAAAGGATTAGAGGGCCTCAGGCCACTCCCACACGAGCTAGACACGGTAACGCACAAGTTGCCTTCACAACTCTGGGCCGGAGAACCTCTGTGCCCGGCGGGATTTAAGGTCTACTAATGGCGGAACGAACGGGGGGTATCGGGCGCACGGTGAGGACCTATTTCGGGCCTTCCCCGAGCTGCCTCGATCTCATGTCGACCTTCTCTGAGGTCCACTGATGCTCCCCGACCGATTTCCCAAGTAGCTGGGGTACTAGGGGAGTCAGCCGACATGGCCGAAGTCATTCCGATATGGCGGCTCGTCGCCGACCATGCTCCGGCCGTTGTCATGAGCAGCTGACCCTCGGATCCTGTTCCCCAAGTAAAAGTAGGCAGGGGCGGCCAGAATCAAGAAGTTTGGAGCTGTACAGCAGCCGGCGGCGAGCTCTCCGGCGAGGTCCCTCGGCGGCGGGGCGCGGGTGTTGCGAGGTTGAAGAAGGGGGTGGACCCCAGCTGTCAGCGGACGATATTTTGAATCGGGATCTGGCTGCGGCCGGGATCGGGTGTGCTGGCTCGCAAAATCCTTGTGGGCCGCGGTGTGCCATTGCCTAGGCGTGCGACGCGTGTCCCCTGGGCCCGCGCGCGAGTTTAAACTTTTCCCCGATTTTCAGATTTCCTTCAAACTTCAAATCCTTATAACTTTGGCTAGAAAGCTCCAAATTGAGTGAACCAAATTTTGCTGGATTCAGCTCTCTGAGTACTTTCCAGAAAATCAAGTTTCACTGCATGAAATTCCTTAATTCTCCAGAATTAATTCCTTAAATTTTAAACTGTTAGGAATTTTAACTGGAGAATCCTTTGGAGGAAAATCCTGAAATTTTGCTGAGATGTTCACCAAAATATCCTTGAACTACCATAAAAATTTCAGATCTATTTGAGCTCATTTAGTCCACCTAATGGTGTGATTAGTAAAACTGTTCCAGAGAAAATAGAAAATGCTCAAAAACATTTTCAGAAATTTCTCTGAAATTGTTTAGCTCATATCTTTAGTTAGAGACTTCCAAATTAAGTGAGACCAACTCCATTAGAACCCTCTGAAAATCTAATTTTCAGAAAGTCATAGTTTGTCTCATGAAAATTCCTAGAACACCCTAAGAGTTCCAATTAAGGTCAAGGACATAATTATTTGTGGAGGGCTCAAATGAGCTTAGCTGCAACTAAAACTTGACCAAGTCTCTGTTTAGGTTGTAACCAAGCCACAGTAAAAGTTTCACAGTCATTAGGTCTGTCTAGCAAGGGTTGTATACTTCACAACTTCAAAGTAATACAAATGCATTTAAATTAATACATACATTGCTCTTATCATGTAGTCGCTAAGGTCGAGGAGGAACCCGAAGTCCTAGACTTCGTTACTCCGGAGGAACAGATAGCCTACGACCAAGAGCAGCAAGGCAAGCCCCGGTTTGCATTAACCTTTTTACAAATATTTATTGTTTTGAGCACATCTTTGAATATTGTTCTTTGCATTAGAGTCTTGATTGGAAACCCAACTGCATAGCCAAGAAAACCATGGGTTGGGGGTTAGGATTGCAAACCCCGTTAGCTACTGCATTGCTAGGATAGAGTAGGATTCGGTACAAGTCGAGTAGTTGGAACTACTCGCGAGAATAGGCTAGAGGCACATTGCTCGGGTAGAGATAGCACATGATACACATGGCAAGAAAATGAGACCGAGCGGAGAGTAAGGGCAGCAGGACTTTGGGGCCTGTGTGCTGTAGCTCCGCTTGTGTCGATTGAGGACCGAGCCGTGTGCGGGCCTGTTGAACAAGCTAGAACAGTACCGAAGACCTACCGGCTATATGGGAACCGGGAAACTGATGTAACTCGGGTAGCTGGGTATTGAGGCATTGCCCGTCGTTCAGAGGGTAGGTTGAGAGCTCGAGGTGTAAATCAGCTGGCGGCACGGAGATGCGCGTGCAGGGACCTCTTGCTCGGGACGATGGGACCGGTTCAATATTTGGCTAACGGGTGAAAGGTAGTCGCGTACGGCGTCCGTGATGGTTGTTGTAGGCAACATCGAGTACGGGCGTACGTGACGGGTTGTTCGGGTAACCCTGCAGGTGTAAATCGATTATAATCGCCGTCCCTCGCGGTCAGTGAGTACCACTTGTTCACTGTACCGTGACGTAGAAAGAACAGGCTAGTTACATGTTAAAATGTTGCTGATTGAAAGCTGGACATTGATTGTTAATAATATGCTGTAGCTTAGTGCTAACTAAAGTTCTTTTCAACTTTGGGCAAAGTACATGAGAGAAATGCGTTTCTTGTTTGATTGCGGCTCTCTCATGTGCCTTCGCGTAAGGTTCTCCACCACCTGCTGCTAAAACTTGAAAGTAAGGTTCTACTAATTAGGCGAGTCCTTGCAAATGATTTTTACCTCATGTAACCCATTACCCTCATGTAGAAGTTCCATGTTTAGGTGAGACGGGTCAGACTTGCTGAGCCTTCGTGCTCACTGCTTGTGTTTGAAGCTTTTGCAGGGTTTTATGAGGAAGGGACTCCCGAAGAGGAGACGGAACCCCAGGAGGGGAACCCCGTCGAGTGGGAGTCGTGCACGCCGCAGAGTTAGTGTGCGTGTGTGCTAGCAAGGGCACGTTCAAGGGCCGAACGTGCACTTGATGCATAGTCTACGTCCGCGAGTGTGGACTAAACTTATTTTGATGTAAACATGTTCATAAACCTGTTTATGTAATAAAGCTTCCGCTTCCGCTTTGCACCTTTGACGTGTGTTATACGGTGCTGTGCAACGCAGCACCCCTCAGCGTGATCCTGGCTCGACAGGACCAGTGGGGTCGTGTCATCATCTTGGGCTGATAATTTACATGTGAGTTCTTGATCACATGAGAGTAATCTGGTCCAAAATTCAGCCCTTTTACTTGAGTAGTTCTCCCAGAACAATTCTTTAAGCATTTGTACTCAGAAGAATTAATTCTGTAGTAATGTGCATTTTCATGCCCAATTAATTGAACTACAATTCCAAGTATGTCTTAGAGAGCTTACCTAAATCTTCCTATTATTTTTGGAGCTATGGATTGCTCATCATAGATTTTTGAAGTGGGAAACAATTTCTTAAAATGTTTTTGCACTCCTTTGAGCACAGTAGTTTTCATTTAGCAAATTACTACTCAAATGATCTCCAAATGAGCTAAACATTTGCTAGAAAGTCAACAATATGCTAAAGAATATTCTGGCAAAATTTGGGGATTTTTGGATAACCCAAACTCCCTCAATAATTCTTTTTCAGAAAACCTTCAAAGAATTTTCCAGAATATAATATTGACTTCCATACAAGGCTGAGTTCATATTTGGATAGAACTCGGAAAGATGAACCCAATCCAATTGGAATCACTCAAATTGGAGTTTTCTACAGGGGGATATGAATTTCCAAAGATTGAGCTAAGTCTGGAATTGTTTTCCTACAGAAAATCTGGCTGTACTCACTGTTTTGAATCCTAGCCAATAGAAACGAAGCCACATCGCGGCCACAGGGTTTTGCGCGCCAGCACACGTGATCCCGGCCACACCTGATCCCAGATTTGAATTCTGAGCTGCTGACAGCCGGGGCCCATGCCTCGTCTTCTTCCTCCGGCTCCTCGCTCGCGCCCGCGCTCTCCCCCTCGCCGGAGCTCGCCGTTGCTCGCCGGCCGGCCGTTTCCAGCCACCATCCAAACCCGGTCTCGCCGCCAGGGGGTTTTGGGCATCGAGGAACACGGCTGTGGGGTTTGCTTGGGCTGCCGACGACCGGAACATGGCCGGCGACGTGCGACATCTGCTGTGGAGGTTCGGCGGCGTTGCCTAAGGTACCCAGCCCGCCAAAACCTGTGCCAACGAGTCCTACAGCACCAGTGCACCTCTAGGAGGATCGGCACGACCTTAAAATAGCTCGGAAGTGGCTGCAATTAGGTTATCGTCGTGCGTCTGAATGGTTCCGCCAAGAACACCTCTAGTCGAGCTCAAATTCCGTCGCGCTGAGGTGTTTTCGTGCTATGGGTGAAAAAGGGAAAACGATCGCCAGCTAGTCTAGCTTCTCTGTGTCAAATTTGATGATCTAAGGAGAATCAGAGGGCAAGAATTCAAAAGAATCATACCGGAAGCTCGGAATGGGGTCGCTGGAGCAAAACCTCGAAATTCACCGTCGATAGCTCGCGGCACGGCCTGAGCTTGGGCTGAGAGCAGCACCGCACCAGTGCGCGTCCGTAGCTGTGATCGCTCGGCCATGAAACCCCCTGTGGAGGTCTGTCAACGAGCGCCCGATCACCTTCTTGAACTCGATCGCCGCGGCGGCGGTTGTTCTCGTGCACTGGGGGCTGCAGCTCGCTTGCGTGCGGGTCAGGGAGGTGGAGGCTGATCTCAGGGAAAGGTTTAGCAGCTCGGGGGAGGGAAGAGCGCGGTGGTTTTGCCGTTCTCCAATCGGACCGAGAGCGGAGGTGAGGAGCTCGGTTTGCTCGACGTTCTCGCGAGAGAAGAAGGCAACTGTGCTTTGCTTCGGCCAGGGGGCACGTGATCACGTTGAGGGCGCGGTCAGGACCGACCTCGGGGCGCCAGCGCGTGGAGACCTGCAGCAGGAGCTGGCGCGGCAAGCTCCTCGGTGGAGCCCGTGAGCTGCTCGGGAAAAGTTCCCACCGAGAGTAAAACTTAGTGAGTAAGGCAGCCTCTTCATCTCTATGACATGTGGGTCCCACTCCATATTTCTTCCGCAAATATCTTCTCAAGCTGATCCTCTCAATCCCCAGAATGCTGAGTTTAAAAAGGGTGGCTAGAATTTGAATTCCTCAAATTCAGTTTGAATTTGCAAGACTAAATCTGAATTTGGTTTAGAATTTGCAATTACTTCTCTTTAACTCTCTTTTGAGCCCACCTTACAAATAGAAAGTTGGTGATCAAGCTCCTCCCTATAATTCCATCTATATGGCTGCATTTTTAATCAAAGTCTTTGACCACCCCATGTGTGTACTTTGAATTTCAAATCTGAATTTTAAACTTACATGCAAAGAGGTATTTAACTCCTTATTGGTTCAACACTTTTAAATAAAAATGTGAGCCTCCTTTTGGATTGTCATCCATGTATTACTTTGCATGAAGAAAAGTTTTAGCAAGTCCCATTTTTCATGTCTTTGCCACACATATGAACTCAAACCTTGGTTTTTATTCATACACATTTTTGGGACTTTTACATAACCATCCCAAGTTTTCCCTCTAATCATGGAAGTTGGCCAGGTGCTTGTGACCGGAAGCACAGCTATAATGATAGTTTTACACTCTGCAGAGGTGGCACCACTTTACCCACAAGTTCGTTATTTCGTCACCCGTCGGCGACTGCAGAACCTCCATTATACCAATACACAACCGTTGGTGTATGGCCAAGAGATCACAAAATAGCCTTTACAAAGGGGCTACTAGATATATGGACTCACTGAGATTTCACTGCAGGCTCGAATCACCATTCTCCCACCCACGGGCCCCCTCTTGTGGCATGCGGTTCCCAGGGCAGTCCTCTCTCGACTACCATTCCCCGTGCCATCCACGGTCCACAACAAGCTAGCAACACACCTAATTAATCAGCTAAGCCGCACCCATACTTGGCCTTGTGGTGGCACTGTTTTCCTAGCATATTCTCGCATGAACCGGTCCTTAGATCTATGGCAATTTCCACCATCTCATCCAGCAACATTCACTAACCAAGCTTGCCTAGATCTCCCCCGATTCCATGCTCATTATCATCATCAAGTTCTCATCATCATTATTCATATGAGTGCAGTAGCTAACCACGTTTTAATTCAGCTTCCAGTATCCCGTAGATTAAGCGAAGCAAAAAGGAAAAATGACCATACCCGACTCATCAACTTTCCCGGGGACAAGGATGGTTAACAAAACTAGTAATCTCCTATAAAAGGGTGTCCCATCAAGTTGACTCGAGCATACGAGTTTTCGCAAACAAAACAGTTTTCGAATATGGGATCAATATGGTCAAGGGGCACTTGCCTTGCTCCCGTGGTTCTTGTTGTTCGAGCGTCTCAAAGTCTTGGTGCTGTAGTTCCTCATAGATGGTCTCTTGAGCTTTCTCTTCTACTCACGACCACGCACATACAAAATTTACAGCAATCAATCATCATGCACAAACTTTACTCAAGATGCAATGTGGTAGATGAATGCAAATCCTATGGGGCTGTTTTATTAAACCAGTTTGTATGTGTTCTTGCATGTTTTAACGGGCTTTCATGGGGTTTTATGATGAACAAGGGTGCTGGGATCAAGTGTTGACGTGGTGATGATCTTGACTCAAGATCTAAATCAATTCCACCGTCAAAAATCGATCAAAACGTGATCTGTCCACACGAAAAAGTTTCTGTTCGAAGGGGGCGAAGAAAACGGATGCGTAGAAACAGCGGTGACATCGTAAGATGGGTAATAGGGATCTACCTAACTTCCTCCTTGGTGGCAGGGCCTTCCTTATAGCAATGGCAGCAGCGGGAAACTTTTCTATGGAAGATTAGGGCAGGACAGATCGTCGGTTCTTTTTCGGCGACGGTGAGGCGTGACGGGGCTCGTCAGCGGGTCTCGACGACGGGGCTCACCGGAGGGGCTCGAAAGTGGGGCTCGACGGCAGGGCTAGACGGCGGGGCTTGACGGAGGGGCTCATCGGTGGGGCTCACCGGCCGGGCTAACCGGCGGGGCTCACCGGCGACCAAACTCCGGCGAGGTGGGGGGGGGGCAACTCGGTGAGTTGGGGGCTAGGGACTCCAAGTCGCCGACTTGGGAGGGGGGAGAGGAAGGGGGCTGTGGCCAAAAGGGGGCGGTTGGGTTCTATTTATAAGGGGGGGAGGGGGAGAATCCTAATCCAATTGGAGCTAAATCCTAACAAACTTTTCCCCTTTTAATTTGGTGCGACAGCAATGGGGGATTCCGAAATGTGGGGAAAATTCCCCTTTTTTGGGGAATTGGGGAATTTGGAGATTTTGGGGAACAATTTGGGGAAATTGGAAATAGCTCATTTCAGCTATCTTTTCACATTCCTCACCATTTCTATGTCACTTACTCCATTTCTACATTCCCCTCTCCATTTCTATGTCCCACTCTCAATTTCTACATAGACCTTCTCCATTTCTATGCCCCATTCTCCATTTCTATATGCCCTTGTCCATTTCTATGGTTCCTTCCTCCATTTCTATGGTTCTTTCTCCATTTCTATGGTTCCTTCATTTATATGGTCCTTCCTCCATTTCTATGGTTCTTTTCCCCATTTCTATGGTTCTTTCTCCATTTCTACTTCTTTTATAATGTTTCTCTTCATGAATAATGTATGCAAGGCATGGAAATGAATTTGAGGGTGTTACAAACCTACCCCCTTAACTGAATCTCGCCCTCGAGATTCGATATAGTAGAGAATAGATGAGAGAATTCTGCCTTGAGGTCTTCCTCACGCTCCCATGTAGTTTTGGTTTCCGTGTGATGGCTCCACTGTACCTTGCACCAACGAATTACTTTGTTCCTCGTGACCCTTTCCTTCACGTCCAAAATTTTGACGGGGTGCTCCACGTAGGTCAGATCTTCTTGAAGCTTGAGCTTATCCATCGGTACTTGTTCTTCCTGTACTCTTAAACACTTCTTTAGTTGGGACACGTGAAACACGTCGTGCACGTCGGAAAGGTGCGTTGGCAGCTCTAGTTGATAGGCTACTTCTCCTCGCTTGTCCTAAATTTTGAATGGCCTGATGTAGCGATGTGCTAACTTGCCCTTGATGTTGAACCGTCGTTGGCCTCGGATAGGCGATACCTTAAGATACATGAAGTCTCCTTGATGAACCGGGCGCTTGTGAGTTGGCCAGGCGCTTGTGACCGTAAGCACGACTATCATGATAGCTTTACACTCTTAAGAGGTGGCACCACTTTACCCACAAGTTTGTGATTTCGTCACCCGTCGGCAACTGCAGAACCTCCATTATACCAGTACACAACCGTCGGTGTATGGCCAAGAGATCACAAAATAGCCTTTACAAAGGGGCTACTAGATGTATGGACTCACTAAGGTTTCACCAGCAGGCACGAATCACCATTCTCCCACCTACGGGCCACCTCTTATGCCATACAGTTCCCAGTGCAGTCCTCTCTCGACTTCCATTCCCCGCGCCTTCCACGGTCCATAACAATCTAGCAACTTACCTAATTAGTCAGCTAAGCCGCACCCATATTTGGCCTTGTGGTGGCACTGCTTTCCTGGCATGTGCTGGCATGAACCAGTCCTTAGATCTACGGCAAGTAAACCACCATATCATTCTACCACATCCACGAACCAAGCTTGCCTAGATCTCCCCTGATTCTATGCTTATTATTATCATCAAGTTCTTATTATCATTATTCATATGAGTGCAGTGGCTAGACACGTTCTATCTCGCTTCCCATATCCCGTAGATTAGCGAAGCAAAAAGGAAAAACGACCATACCCGACTCATTAACTTTCCCGGCGACAAGGATGGTTAACAAAACTAGTAAACTCCTATAAAAGGGTTTCCCATCAAGTTGACTCAAGCAAACATGTTTTCGCAAACAAAACAGTTTTCAAAACATGCTATATATGGTCAAGGGGCACTTGCCTTGTTCCTATGGCTTTTGTTGCTCACGTGTCTCGAAGTCTTGGTGCTGTAGTCCTTCGTAGATAGCTTCCTGAGCTTTTCCTTCTACTCACGACCACACACATACAAAATTATAGCAATCAAACATCATGCACAAACTTTACTCAAGATGCAATGGTGCAAATCCTATGATGCTGTTTTATTAGACCAGTTTGTACGTGTTCTTGCATGTTTTACTGGGCTTGCATGGGGTTTTATGGTGAACAAGGGTGTAAGGATCAAGTGTGGACGTGGTGATGATCTTGACTCAAGATCTAGATCAATTCCACCGTAAAAAACCGATCAACACATGATCTGGCCACACGAAGCAGCTTCTGTTCGAAGGGAACGAAGAAAAACAGATGTGAAGAAACGGCGACGAGGTCGTAAGATGGTAACGAAGACCTACCTCAGCCTTCCTCCTAGCAATGGCAGCAGGTCAGATCATCGGCTCTCTTCTGGCGACGGCGCGGTGTGACGGCTCGTCGACGGTGTTCACCAGTGACTGAACTCAGGCGAGGGGTGTAACTTGGCGAGTTGGAAGCTAGGGCCTCCAAGTCGTCGACTCGGGAGGTGAAAAATAGGTACTGGCTGCGGCCAGGGGTTTTGGGTTTTATTTATAAAGGGTGAAAGAAGAGTCCTACTCTGATTGCATTTCAAATAAGAGTCCTATTCAATTTGTTTTGGATCTTAATAACTTATCTCCAATTGATTTGGTGCGGTAGCAACGTGGAAATCGTGTCGGTTTCCTCAGTACCGGGTATTCCCGCGCGCACAGGAGAAAACCCGCTTAAGGATCTTGTCACCTGCGCAGGGTGAGCTCCGGAGGCACCACGTGTCCAGCGGGGGCCGGGCCTCCCTTTTCCTTAGGGCGAGCTCCGGGTGCGCCACATGTCTGGCGGGGCGGGGCTTCCCTTTTCTTAGAGGCAAGCTCTGGGGGCGCCAAGTGTCATTGCCGGACCTCCCCTCTCCTCGGAGGTGGGCTCTGAGAGTGCCACGTGTCCAGCAGCGCGGGACCTCCTTTCTCCTCGGAGGCGGGCTCCGAGAGCAACACGTGTCCAGCAGCGTCGGATCACCCTTCTCCTCGGAGGCGGGCTCCGAGAGCGACATGTGTCCAGCAGCGACGGACCTCCCTTCTCCTCGGAGGTGAGCTCCGAGGATGACACGTGTCCAGCGGTGTCGGACCTCTCGGAGGCGAGCTCCGAGGGTGACACGTGTCCAGCAGTGTTGGGCCTCTCGGAGCCGAGCTCCAAGGATGACACGTGTCCCGCGTGGCCAAACCTCATCCCTTCCACAGGGGTGAGTTCCGCGGGCGACACGTGTCCCGTGGGGCCGAACCTCATCCCTTCCGCAGGGGTGAGCTCTGCGGGCGACACGTGTCCTGCGGGGTTGGGCCTCGCTTTTCCACAGAGACTAGCTCCGAAGTCAACACGTGTCCCGTGGGGCTGAGCCTCGCTTCTCTGCAGAGACTAGCTCTGAAGGCAACACGTGTCCAGCGGGGTCGGACCTCGCCCCTTCTCCTGAGGCGAGCTCCGAGCCTACCACATGGCCAGCAGTGCCAGACCTCACCCCCTCCGCGGGGATGAGCTCCGAAGGCGCCACGTGGTCAGCGGGCCACGGGACGTGTCGACGGCGCTCCACGGCGAATTGAAATTGGCTCTTTTCAGCTATCTTTCTCCATTTTTTATGATTCTTTCCCATTTCTATTTCTTTTATAATGTTTTTCTATATGCAATGCATGAATATGAAATTGAGGGTGTTACAAACCTACCCCCCTTAAACTGAATCTCGCCCTCGAGATTCGATAAAGTAGAGAATAGGTGAGGGAATTCTGCCTTGAGGTCTTCCTCATGCTCCGATGTAGCTCCGACTTCCGTGTGATGGCTCCACTGTACGATGCACCAACGGATCACTTTGTTCCTCGTGACCCTTTCCTTCACGTCCAAAATTTGGACAGGGTGCTCTATGTAGGTCAGATCTACTTGAAGCTCGAGCTCATCCATCGGTACTTGTTCTTATGGTACTCTCAAGCACTTCTTGAGCTGGGATACGTGAAACACGTCATGCACGTCGGAGAGGTGCTTTGGGAGCTCTAGTTGATAAGCTACCTCTCCTCGCTTGCCCAAAATCTTAAATGGCCCAATGTAGCGAGGTGCTAACTTGCCTTTGACATTGAAACGTCGTTGGCCACGGATAGGCGATACCTTAAGGTACACGAAGTCTCCTACTTCGAAGGTCAACTTTCTTCGTCTATTGTCTGCATAACCTTTCTGTCATGACTGAGCAGCCTTCAAGTTCTCCCGTATTGTTTGGACTTGCTTCTCGGTGTCTTGCAGCACTTCGGGTCAAAACACTTGGTTCTCTCCGGTCTCATTCCAGAACAGCGGCGTTCTACACAGTCTACCATACAATGCTTCAAAAGGTGACATCTTCAAGCTGGCTTGTTAGCTGTTATTGTATGAGAACTCAGCATACCACAAGCTCCTATCCCAACTACGCCCATGTTTCAAGGCGCAGGCTCTCAATATGTCTTCTATAATTTGATTTGTCCTCTCAGTTTGCCCGTCGGTTTGCGGGTGATAAGCGGAGCTGAAATCCAGTCGTGTACCCATAGCTTCATGCAGCTTCTTCCAGAACTTAGAGGTAAATTGGGTACCCCGATCTGAAACGATCCTCTTCGGAACTCCATGACGACACACGATTTGCTCCATGTACAGCTCGGCTAGTTGTGCAATGCTGTACTTGGTTTTAACAGGAAGGAAATGGGCTGTTTTTGTCAATCGGTCCACGATAACCCAAATAGAGTCGTAACCCGATTGAGTACGTGGCAATCCAACGATGAAATCCATACTGATGTCTTCCCACTTCCACTCTGGTACTTTCAATGGCTGCAACAGTCCAGCGGGTCTTTGATGTTCGGCCTTCACCTGTTGGCACGTATCGCATAAGGCAACATATTCAGCTATGTCCCTTTTCATACCATCCCACCAATAGCAAGTTTTCAGGTCCTTGTACATCTTTGTACAGCCGGGGTGTATGGAATAAGGTGAGTCATGTTCCTCCTTTAATATCGTGTCATGGATGTGCTTCACGTTAGGCACACAAATCATTTTCCCTAACCAAAGCGTGCCTTTCTCGTCTTCCTTGAAATCCTTTTCTATGCCTTGTCGGATTCTTTCCTTGATTTCCTTGATTTCCTCATCCGTTGCTTGGCCATCTCGTATCTCTTGTTCCAGCGAAGAGTTGAGTTCTATCACTTCCATCTCGTTCAAGAACCCGAGATGTAACCATTTGAACTCCTTGCGCAGCTCAGGCGGCAGCTCCCGAACCGTGAGTTGGTGACATGCTCCCTTTCGGCTCAACTCATCAGCTACTACATTGAACTTTCCGGGGTGATAATTGATTCCAACATCATAATCCTTGATGAGTTCCAACCATCGACGTTGCCTCAAATTCAGATCCATTTGCGTGAATATATACTTGAGGCTTTTGTGATCCGTGTAGATCTCACATCGGTGGCCAAGGATATAATGCCTCCAAATCTTCAAGGAATGTACCATGGCTGCAAGTTCCAAGTCATGTGTAGGGTAATTCAGCTCGTGTTTCTTTAGTTTCCTCGACGCATAGGCTACCACTTGTCCTTCTTGCATGAGCACACATCCAAGCCCTTGTCTTGATGCGTCACAATATATGTCAAAACTCTTGCTCACGTCCGGCAATACCAAAACCGGCACTGTGGTTAGTCTTTTCTTAAGATCCTCAAAGCTTTCTTGGCACACTGGTGTCCACTGAAATGCTTTTTCCTTCATTAGCAATTCAGTCATAGGCTTCGCTATTTTGGAGAAATCCTTGATGAACCGGCAGTAGTATCCAGCCATCCCAAGGAAACTCCAAATATCTCTTACATTCTGCGGTTGATTCCACTTCAAAACATCTCCCACTTTTCCGGGATCAACCGATACTCCTCCCTCGGAGATGATGTGGCCTAGGAACGATATCTCCTTTAGCCAAAATTGACACTTGCTGAACTTGGCATACAATTGATGCTCTCAAAGTTTCTGCAACGTCAACCTCAAGTGTTCTTCGTGTTCTTCCTCGCTTTTCGAATATACCATGATATCGTCGATGAAAACCACGATGAACTTGTCCAAGTACTCCATGAAGACCTTATTCAGGAGGTACATAAAGTATGCGGGTGCATTCGTTAACCCAAAAGACATAACGGTATATTCATACGAACCATACCGTGTTCGAAACGCAGTCTTGGGTATGTCGGAGGGCTTAATCTTCAGTTGGAAGTATCCTGACCGAAGATCAATCTTGGAGAAAATTTGAGCACCTTTCATTTGGTCGAACAGGTCCTCTATACGGGGCAGCGGGTATTTATTCTTGATCGTCACTTCGTTGAGAGACCTATAATCCACACACATCCTTTGGGTCCCATCCTTCTTGTCTACGAAGAGAACGGGGGGTCCCCACGGTGACGAGCTTGGGCGTATAAAACCCTTATCTAGCTGCTCCTGAATTTGTATCTTGAGCTCCACTAGTTCATTAGCGGGCATCCTATATGGCCTCTTCGCTATAGGTGCAGTTCCGGGTACTAAATCAATGGCAAATTCAATGTCCCGGTCAGGTGGCATATCTGGAAGTTCTTCCGGGAACAGATCTGAATATTCTTGAACCACCAGAATGCTTTCCATTGTTGCTTCTTTGATGTGGTTCAGTACTGCCTTCTCGGTTGTAGGTTGGGATGCCTCAAACTCAAGACGAGTATCATGCTCACTCTTCAACTGCACGATCCTCTGAGCACATTGAATCTCTCCATTGTGCTTGCTTAACCAATCCATTCCGAGTATTATGTCAATCCTTTGGGAATCCAAGACGATAAGGTTGGCAAGAAAGTCTACCCCCTTATTTTGATGCTTACTCTCGGAATAGAATGCAGAATTGAATGAAGAGATTTCCCAACTATATGCATCAAGGTGTATGAACTAAGTAACTTTTTTATTAATTTCAGCCTATATGAGGATGTGAACACGTGCCAAAGCATCTCACATCTCTCCACTATGTGTGGATGTGGACATTCGCCGAAGCGTCCCACAACTCACATCAGCACACAAACACAAGCAATCATCACAAGAATTCAGCACACCACTCTTATTAAAGCTACTACGATTTAAATGTTCCTATTACAGCTTATTCAATGGGAAACCTAAACTTAGTCGTGAGAACCGGTGCTGTTCTCGCCATGTGATGGGGGTGGTACATACATGGGCGCACGCCATGGTGAGTTGGCAGTCCATGTAGGGTTAGATGACTCTGGTGCTCCATTCGCTCCCGCATTGGCACGAGTCTCCTCTTGTTTCTCCAGCAAATACAGCTTCTTGCGGAGGTAACGGATCTCTTCTTGTGCGCTTGCGTAGCGGTTTCCTAACTCCACGAGCAACCTATGAGACTTGTCAGCAGCTTGTGGGTTGGAAAGAGCTGTTACATGGGGTCCAATGATCTCCCTTGTACCACTCTTCCGATACGGATGCAGCTCAAAAGTTGTGTCCTCAAGCTGCCCACGAAAGGCGTAGCACAGTCCGGTGAGTGCATCCCATGCAGCATCATCAATAACTTCTGCCCTTGTAGCTCTCCATGTGGGTGTGAAGTGCCGGGTGACAACCCTACCGTTAGATAGGATGGTTACGTCAGCCTTCCACTCTTCATGCCCGAGACGAGGGACTTTCTTGAGAAGATATTCCGGGTATAGGCTGCAGCAATCCAGAAATTCTTTGAGCTCCCTAGAGATGTGTCCTCCTTCCATTCTGTCGGACCGAAATTCTTGAACTGAATGGTTGGCCCATGTGACGCCCGGTTCCATAAAACACGGAACCCAGCTAATGCATATGTGTGCCCAGGATGTTCATCACACATATACATGTAATCCACAAACTGAATTCAGAATATAACCACGAATAAATAGGGTTTAAGTATTCTATTACAATGACTCATGATTCTCTAACTTATTCTAGCAGCGGAAGTCTCTAAGACGATAGCGGAAGCAACTAAACAGCAGCGGCTCCATCTCCAACTCCACAGGCAAGTTGATGGTAGTTTGCACGCCTAGTACTCCGCATGATCTTCAAAGTACTCTTCTCCTGTTGCTGATGTTTGTATGATAATGCAAGGGTGAGTACATATTGTACTCAGCAAGTGCTGAAAAAGTATGACATGTAGCTTACAGCAAGGTAGGGAATAAAAAGGCTCATTGCAGAAAGCAAAGTTTATTTCACAAACATGATAAAAACAGCAACTATCTTTAGGTGAATTTAATTCCAATATATATTTAAGTAAAACAGCAACATACCTCCTTCATAATTCACCACTTTTCATGTCTCAAGCAACCATTAATCTTTCTCAATTTTATCTCATTGCTCATAATAACCATCACATGTTCATATCCATCTCATGATCATATATCCAAAAACCAAACTCATTGTCATGACTCAACAGTCCCGAAACCAATCCCAATAACCATACCATAACCATAACCAAATAACCATACCAAATTTCCATCCCAAACTTCCCATCTAATCATGTGAGTTGGCCAGGTGCTTGTGACTGTAAGCATGGCTATCATGATAGCTTTACACTCTTAAGAGGTGGCACCACTTTACCCGCAAGTTTGTGATTTCGTCACCCGTCAGCGACTGCAGAACCTCCATTATACGAGTACACAACCGTCGGTGTATGGCCAATAGATCACAAAATAGCCTTTACAAAGGGGCTACTAGATGTATGGACTCACTAAGGTTTCACCAGTAGGCTCGAATCACCATTCTCCCACCTACGGGCCCCCTCTTGTGCCATGCAGTTCCCAGTGCAGTCCTCTCTCGACTCCCATTCCCTGCGCCTTCCACGGTACATAACAATCTAGCAACTTACCTAATTAGTCAGCTAAGCCGCACCCATATTTGGCCTTGTGGTGGCACTGTTTTCCTGGCATGTGCTGGCATGAACCGGTCCTTAGATCTACGGCAAGTAAACCACCATCTCATTCTACCACATCCACGAACCAAGCTTGCCTAGATCTCCCCCGATTCTATGCTCATTATTATCATCAAGTTCTTATTATCATTGTTCATATGAGTGCAGTGGCTAGACACGTTCTATCTCGCTTCCCATATCCCGTAGATTAGCGAAGCAAAAAGGAAAAACGACCATACCCGACCCATTAACTTTCCTGGCGACAAGGATGGTTAATAAAACTAGTAAACTCCTATAAAAGGGTTTCCCATCAAGTTACGCAAACACATTTTCGCAAACAAAACAGTTTTCAAAACATGGGATCAATATGGTGAAGGGGCACTTGCCTTATTCCTGTGGCTTTTGTTGCTCACTTGTCTCGAAATCTTGGTGTTGTAGTCCTTCGTATATAGCTTTCCGAGCTTGTCCTTCTACTCACGACCACGCACATACAAAATTATAGCAATCAAACATCATGCACAAACTTTACTCAAGATGCAATGGTGCAAATCCTATGATGCTGTTTTATTAGACCAGTTTGTATGTGTTCTTGCATGTTTTACTGGGCTTGCATGGGGTTTTATGGTGAACAAGGGTGTAAGGATCAAGTGTGGACGTGGTGGTGATCTTGACTCAAGATCTAGATCAATTCCACCGTCAAAAACCGATCAACACGTGATCTGTCCACAGGAAGCAGCTTCTGTTCGAAGGGAACGAAGAAAAACAGATGTGAAGAAACCGCAACGAGGTCGTAAGATGGTAACGAAGACCTACATAAGCCTTCCTCCTAGCAATGGCAGCAGGTCAGATCGTCGACTCTCTTCTGGCGATGGCGAGGTGTGATGGCTCGTCGGCGGTGCTCACCCGCGACTGAACTCCGGCGAGGGGTGTAACTCGGCGAGTTGGAAGCTAGGGCCTCCAAGTCGTCGACTAGGGAGGTGAAAAAAGGTACGTGGTTGCAGCCAGGGGTTTTGGGTTTTTTTATAAGGGGTGAAAGAAGAGTCCTACTCCGATTGGATTTCAAATAAGAGTTCTATTCAATTTGTTTTAGATCTTAACAACTTATCTCCAATTGATTTGGTGCGGTAGCAACGTGGAAATCGTGTCGGTTTCCTCAGTCCTGGGTATTCCCGCGCGCACAGGAGAAAAACCGCTTAAGGATCTCGTCACCTCCGTAGAGTGAGCTCCAGAGGCACCACGTGTCTAGCGGGGGCCGGGCCTCCCTTTTCCTCAGGGGCGAGCTCCGGGTGGGCCACGTGTCTAGCGGGGCGGGGCCTCCCTTTCCTCAGAGGCAAGCTCTGGGGGCGCCATGTGTCAGTGCCAGACCTCCCCTTTCCTCGGAGGTGGGCTCCGAGAGTGCCACATGTCCAGCAGTGCCAGACCTCCTAATGTGGACATCACTCCTGCAGATATACACAACACTCACATGGTAGACATGCAAGGTCCAATTATTATAGCTCGAGCACGACAATTGAATTTAGAGGTGAGCTCGTTCCTGAACAATTCTTTATATGTGAATTTTGAGAGTATGTTGCTACCTAATGGATTAATTATGATTACGAACCATGGAGAGGACATGAGATACATGGAGAGGGTGTTTGGAGGCATGGAGGACCAGAAAATACGCCAACAAGGAGTTAGAGACCGAGCCCAACTCAAACTCGAGTCCAACTCGGGCCCAGGAGCAGTCCACCTTAAAATGGATGCATAGGAGGCATACGGACTCCGTTTTTGACGTTCTACATATGCACAGAAATCTGAGAGGATAAACGTTCCGATTGAACTGGCCCCACGTCAAAATTCCCTCGGAGTCGACGAGAAACTTCGAAACAATATAAAGTTTAGAGTCTGTCAGGGTGTTGCATCACCTAGTTGGGCCATTGGGCCTTGTATCGAGTCCAAGTCCATTATGTACTTGTCTTACGGTTAGATCACGACCCCAGCACCCCCCTGGTCGTCCTCCACCTCCTTTATACCTCCTAGCCGCCGTCACAAACAGCTGGGTTTTGCTTAGATTATTCTGTCAAGAACAGTTTCGCTGTTCATCGGTTTGTGAGACCACAACTTGAGTGCTTCATATCTTTCAGCAATTTGGTTGCATTCTTTCTTGTTCTTGCTTGTGTTCTTTGATTTGCAGGTAAGGATTAGCCTTCTTGGCGAGGTCAACCACGCAATATCGGTTGATAACCTGAGGAGACGTGGTGCTGCGATTGCAGGGTTCAGAACATGTTGTTCGGAAGCCGGATCGATTTTTGTCAAGTCTCCACCAAATCGAGAGTTATCAGAACCTTTCGGAAGATCGGGACCCCTGGACACATCAAGTGGTAATCAGAGCTTTAGGTGCACCGTCAGGTTCGCCTTCCCCTAGTTTTGTTTATCTTGAACTCGTCCTATCAGCCAAGAAAAAGCCAAAAAAATTATAGTCATAGGTTTTCCCATCCCAGACCAGGTTTAGTCTTTTGCACAATTCTGTTTTGGAGTCCGTAGTGTTGAATTTGTGTCCTAGTTCATGTTTTGTTGCTGGTTTAATCGTGTTTTGTTCCTACTTTGTTATTCCATCCGCTGCATTCCATCGAAACCCTAGCTGCCACAGTCGTTATCAAATCGATCACCATAATTATTCATTGTGCTAGGGTTATCCTTGTTCTTCAATTTTCATCACATATTACGTGAGTTCATCCTCCTTGATATACGCACACCATCCCACATGTTGTCACCATCATATCCAATTTTTTTCTCACCACCGTTTCCAATTCAGCTCCACCAAAAACATAATCTTGTGGTGCTGTCTTAAAACAGCCATAACCTTGGCATTGGGTTAAATTACATTGCCCAGATTCACTTTGGAAGATTGATTATTTGGCATCTAAAGGATCAACAATAATCATAAAGAAACATATTGAATTTCTGTTGTTCACGTCTTCTTTTTTCAAGTGAGCTGAAAAATTGTGCGACGTGTATATTAGTGCTCCTGATTTCACGGCAGATATAAAAAAAATCAAAGAAAAAAATATAGAAAAGAAAATTTGTGAAGAGGAGCACAAATATCAAAACTTGGGTGTGTTATTTTGCCTTGTGGTGCAATTTTTCCTGCTCAATTATTGTCCTTATCATTCATACTTCTTGTTGTCTTGTTCATAACATCCGGGATAAGACACGAGTAGGCCAGCAACTAGGACAAGTGTTTGGACATCTATTCAGCATTACTATCTGTTATTGAATTGTGTGCTACTCACATATATTTGACCATCCAAACTCCACATTCATCCTTTCGAACAGCACAAGTTTTTGACCCTTGCAATCGCTGAATCACGTCGTCCAGGTATCCTTTGCCTTGTTGTGGTAAGAAACTTGTAAGAGCTTGGTAAGACTCGACCCATTGCTTTGTGAGTTCCACCATCATTGCGTAGTAGTTGATAGGGATAATCTTGTTGTTTTCCATATTATTCTTGCTAACAATGTCAGATCGGTTCCACCATCATTGCGTAGTAGTTGATAGGGATAATCTTGTTGTTTTCCATATTATTCTTGCTAACAATGTCAGATCATGTTGATCCTACGGAGTGTGTTTTGAAAAGTGAGATGAAGGGTTACATAGAACAAATGATGAAGTCTGTCAAAGAAGCAATCGCACAAGGGGTAAAAGATTATCTTGCTGAACAGAGAATACCCCACACCCTTGAGAGGTTGGACAAACGCTTAAGCTTGCTAGTTGGAAGGATTGATGATATGGAGACCCACCTACCATTCAGCCATGATGCTACCCACCACAACAACTTTGAAGAAGAAGAAGAAGAAGAAGACGTGTTGTGTGATGTCAATGGAGAGGTGGATACACGTGCTGCGCAGAATGTACATCTACGTCAACGCCTTTGTCAAAACACTCATGGTATGGTAGGAAACAACATGCATGGTAACAATAACCGCCCTCTTGATGACCCTTTTTCTAAAGTTAAATTTTCCATACCTTCATTTTCTGGTGCTTATGATGCTGAGGCATATCTTGATTGGGAAATGACGGTTGAGCAGAAATTTAATTCCCACCTTGTTCCTCAACAACATAGAGTTCGACAAGCCACTAGTGAGTTTAAGGATTTTTCTATAATATGGTGGAATGAACTAGGTACCACACGCTTACAACCTGATACATGGGAACGTTTAAAAGAAGCTATGCGTAATAGTTTTTGTTCCTCCATCCTACCAACGTGATTTACGAAAGAAATTGCAGCGCTTAGAGCAGGGAAATAATTCTTTCCAAGATTATTATGCGGAGCTTCAAAAGGGTATGATACGATTTGGGGTAGTAGAGGACACTGAAGATAAAATTTGTCGTTTTTATGAGGGGGTTGAGACGTGAGATACAGGATATTGTTGATTATAAGGAATTTAATACTGTCAACCAGTTGTTCCAGCTTGCTATGCTTGTAGAAAAGGAGTTACAGGGTCGTCAACAAAAGAACAAGAGCAGCAGCGGTGCCTCCTACACTCCACGCATGACATCTTCGGGGGCGTCCAAGTTATTCCGTTTTGATGCCCTTTCACCAAAACCAGCAGCCAAGCTTCCTTCTGGCAGCAACAACGTTTCAGCAGCACCGAAACCACCACCTGCACGACCTACGGATTTGGGTAAAAATTCCATGCAGGTACCCACCAAAAGTGCTTCATCCGTTGCTTCAACAGGACGCACTTCCGGCATTCAGTGCCACCGCTGCCATGGTCTTGGTCATGTGCAAAAAGATTGTCCTAGTCAGCGGGCATACGTGGCTACAGAAGAGGGGGGATACATCAGCACCTTCGATGTCAAAGACAAAAATGATGATAAAGCTGCCACGGACAATGATGAGGGACATTTTTTTGGGAGTGAAGACACATCATCCTACATGAACATCATTGTGCAGCGGGCGCTGAACACACAGGTACAACAACTTGATAGATTACAACGCCATAATTTGTTTCAGATTTTCTTTGTCATCAAGAACCGGCGAGCACGTGTCATCATTGATGGAGGAAGCTGCAACAACTTGGTGAGTTCTGAATTGGTCAAGAAGCTTAGCTTGAATACACGACCACACCCACATCCATACTATATTCAATGGTTGAATGATTCTGGAAGAGCTAAGGTAACACAAACTTGCAGAATTCCGTTTTCCATTGGTACATATGTTGATTCCATTGATTTTGATGTGGTACCCATGCAAGCGTGTTCACTTTTATTGGGTCGACCTTGGGAACATGATAAGGATGCTTTGCACCATGGTAGAAGTAATAAATATACTTTTATGCATAAAGGAAAGAAAATTACTTTGCTACCTTTGACTCCTGCTGAAATTGTACAAGCTGATAGGGAGAGAGCTGGAATTTCTAGTAGTTCTAAATCGGAAAATCAACAAGTCATTAATTCTGTGTTACCACCAAATAATGAGAGATCTACACCTAGTTCTAAGACTGAGAGAATTAAATTGAAGGGTCGTGTAATACTTGCTACAAAATCAGACCTTGCTGAAATTTCTGATCATGATATTTGCTGTGCATTGGTGTGTAAACAAGTTTTGTTCTCCATTGATGATATTGCTAGGTCTTTGCCCCCAGCAGTTACTAACTTGTTGCAAGAGTATGAGGATATTTTTCCAGCTGAGATGCCCCCGGGACTTCCACCTTTGAGAGGGATTGAACATCAAATTGATTTGATTCCAGGTGCAATTATGCCAAACCGTGCTGCATATAGGACCAACCCCGAGGAGACTAAGGAAATTCAGAGGCAAGTCCAAGACCTTTTGGACCGTGGGTATGTACGTGAAAGCTTTAGTCCTTGTGTTGTTCCTGTACTTTTGGTTCCTAAGAAAGATGGCACTTGGCGTATGTGTGTTGATTGTAGAGCCATTAACAATATTACTATAAGGTATCGTCATCCTATTCCTATGCTAGACGACATGCTTGATGAGTTGTGTGGTTCTATAATTTTCACTAAGATTGACTTGCGTAGTGGTTACCACCAAATAAGAATGAAATTGGGAGATGAATGGAAAACAGCTTTCAAAACCAAATTTGGGTTGTATGAGTGGTTAGTAATGCCTTTTGGTTTAACTAATGCACCAAGTACATTCATGCGTTTGATGAATGAGGTCTTGAGACCTTTTATTGGAAAATTTGTGGTGGTTTACTTTGATGATATCTTGATTTATAGCAAGTCACTGGATGAACATATGGATCATTTACGTGCTGTTTTTAATGCTTTGAGAGATGCATGACTATTTGGTAACCTTGAGAAGTGCATCTTTTGTACGAATCGAGTTTCCTTTCTTGGCTATGTTGTGACTCCACAGGGAATTGAGGTGGATGAGATGAAAATTCAAGCGATCAAGAGCTGGCCAATACCTCAAGCCATCACACAGGTAAGGAGTTTTCTTGGTCTTGCAGGTTTCTACCGACGTTTCGTCAAGGATTTTAGCACTATTGCTGCCCCATTGCATGAGTTGACTAAGAAAAGCGTGGTGTTCCATTGGGGGAAAGCACAAAAGGAGTCCTTTGACACCTTGAAGGACAAGCTTACACACGCACCATTGCTGCAACTTCCTGATTTTAGTAAGACTTTTGAACTTGAATTTGATGCTAGTGGAGTTGGCATTGGTGGTGTCTTGCTGCAAGGTGGCAAACCGGTTGCATACTTTAGTGAAAAACTTAATGGTACTGTCCTGAATTACTCCACATATGATAAAGAATTTTATGCTCTCGTACGATGCTTAGAGACATGGCGTCATTATTTATGGCCTAAAGAATTTGTTATTCATTCTGATCATGAATCGCTAAAGCATATTCGTTCTCAAAATAATCTGAATCGTAGACATGCAAAGTGGATTGAATTTATTGAGTCTTTTCCTTATGTCATTAAACATAAGAAAGGGAAGGATAATTTGATCGCTGATGCATTGTCTAGACGATATAATATGTTGTCCCAACTTGATTGTCAAATTTTTGGACTTGAATCAATTAAAGAACAATATGCTCTTGATGCAGATTTTAAAGATGTGTTGCTGCATTGTAGAAAAGGTCATACCTGGAATAAATTTGTACTGGATGATGGATTCTTCTTTAGAGCTAAACACCTATGCATTTCAGTTGGTTCCATTCGTCTTTTGTTATTACAGGAGGCACATGGTGGAGGTTTAATGGGCCATTTTGGCGCAAAGAAGACGGAGGATGTTCTGGCCACACATTTCTTTTGGCAAAAGATGAGGAGAGATGTAGAGCGGTTTGTGGCTCGCTGCACCACATGTCAGAAAGCTAAGTCCCGTTTGAATCCACATGGTTTATACATGCCTCTTCCCACTCCTTCCATTCCTTGGGTGGATATCTCTATGGACTTTGTTTTGGGATTGCCTAGGACTAAGAGGGGGAGGGACAACATTTTTGTTGTGGTGGATCGTTTTTCTAAGATGGTACATTTTATACCGTGTCAGAAAAGTGATGATGTTGTACATATTACCGACCTTTTTTTCAAAGAGATTGTTCGCTTGCATGGTATGCCTTCTACTATTGTTTCAGATCGTGATGCTAAATTTTTGAGTCACTTTTGGCGCACCCTATGGAACAAGCTGGGTACAAAAATGTTGTTCTCTACAACATGTCACCCACAAACTGATGGGCAAACAGAAGTAGTGAACCGCACTTTGGGCACCATGTTGAGAGCTGTTTTGAAGAAAAATTTAAAGATGTGGGAAGAATGTTTGCCACATGTGGAGTTTGCATATAATCGGGCAACACATTCTACCACCAAGGTAAGTCCTTTTCGGGTAGTGTATGGGTTCAATCCTCGTGCTCCTATTAATATCTTGTCTTTACCTACTAGTGAGAGAACTCATAATGATGCAAAGGAACGTGCTGATTTTATTTTGAAAATTCATGAGACCACTAAACACAATATTGAAAAGATGAATGAAAAATATAGAATTGCTGGTAGTAAAGGTAGGCAGGAAGTTAGACTTGAACCGGGTGATTTAGTTGGTTTACACTTGAGAAAGGATAGATTTCCAGAACTGAGGAAGTCTAAATTGATGCCTAGAGCTGATGGTCCTTTTAAAATACTTGAGAAGATTAATGATAATGCATATAAACTTGAGTTGCCTCCCGAGTTTGGGGTTAGTCCCACCTTTAACATTTCAGATTTGAGACCATAATTGGGAGAAGAAGATGAGCTTGAGCCGAGGACGACTCCAATGCAAAAGGGGAGGATGATGTGGACATCACTCCTGCAGATATACACAACACTCACATGGTAGACATGCAAGGTCCAATTACTAGAGCTCGAGCACGACAATTGAATTTAGAGGTGAGCTCGTTCCTGAACAATTCTTTATATGTGAATTTTGAGAGTATGTTGCTACCTAATAGATTAATTATGATTAGGAACCATGGAGAGGACATGGAGATACATGGAGAGGGGTTTGGAGGCGTGGAGGATCAGAAAATACGCCAAAAAGAAGTTAGAGACCGAGCCCAACTCAAACTCGGGCCCAGGAGCAGTCCACCTTAAAATGGATACATAGGAGGCATACGGACTCCGTTTTTGACGTTCTACATATGCACGGAAAGCTGAGAGGATAAACTTTCCAATTGAACTGGCCCCACGTCAAAATACCCTCGGAGTCAACAGGAAACTTCGAAACAATATAAAGTTTAGAGTCTGTCAGGGTGTTGCATCACCTAGTTGGGCCATTGGGCCTTGTATCGAGTCCAAGTCCATTATGTATGTGTCATAGGGTTAGATCACGACCCCAGCACCCCCCTGGTCGTCCTCAACCTCCTTTATACCTCCTAGCCGCCGTCACAAACAGCTGGGTTTTGCTTAGATTATTCTGTCAAGAACAGTTTTACTGTTCATCGGTTTGTGAGACCCCAACTTGAGTGCTTCATATCTTTCAGCAATTTGGTTGCATTCTTTCTTGTTCTTGCTTGTGTTCTTCGATTCGCAAGCAAGGATTAGCCTTCTTGGCGAGATCAACCATGCAATATCGGTTGATAACCTGAGGAGACGTGGTGCTGTGATTGCAGGGTTCAGAACGTGTTGTTCAGAAGCCGGATCGATTTGTGTCAAGTCTCCACCAAATCGAGAGTTATCAGAACCTTTTGGAAGATCGGGACCACTGGACACATCACCTCCTTTCTCCTCGGAGGCGGGCTCCGAGAGCAACATGTGTCCAGCAGCGTCGGACCTCCCTTCTCCTCGGAGGCGGGCTCCGAGAGCGTCACGTGTCCAGCAGCGTCGGACCTCCCTTCTCCTCGGAGGTGAGCTCCGAGGACGACACGTGTCCAGCGGTGTCGGACCTCTCGGAGGCGAGCTTCAAGGGTGACACGTGTCCAGTGGTGTCGGACCTCTCGGAGGCGAGCTCCGAGGGTGACACGTGTCCCGCGGGGCCAAACCTCATCCCTTCCGCAGGGGTGAGCTCCGCGGGTGACACGTGTCCCGCGGGGCCAAACCTCATCCCTTCCGCAGGGGTGATCTCCACGGGGGACACGTGTCCCGCAGGGTTGGACCTCGCTTTTCCGCAGAGACTAGCTCCGAAGTCAAAACGTGTCCCACGGGGCTGAGCCTCGCTTCTCTACAGAGACTAGCTCCGAAGGCAACGCGTGTCCAGCGGGGTCGGACCTCGCCCCTTCTCCTGAGGCGAGCTCCGAGCCTGCCACATGGCCAGCAGTGCCGGACATCACCCCCTCCGTGGGGATGAGCTTTGAAGGCACCACGTGGCCAGCGGGCCACGGGAAGTGTCGACGGTGCTCCTTGGCAAATTGGAATTGGCTCTTCTCAGCTATCTTTCTCCATATTCTTTCCCATTTCTATTTCTTTTATAATATTTTTTTCTATATGCAATGCATGAATATGAAATTGAGGGTGTTACAAACCTACCCCCCTTAAACTGAATCTTGCCCTCGAGATTCGATAGAGTAGAGAATAGGTGAGGGAATTCTGCCTTGAGGTCTTCCTCACGCTCCTATGTAGCTTCGGCTTCCGTGTGATGGCTCCACTGTACCTTGCACCAACGGATCACTTTGTTCCTCGTGACCCTTTCCTTCACGTCCAAAATTTAGACAGGGTGCTCTATGTAGGTCAGATCTACTTGAAGCTCGAGCTCATCCATTGGTACTTGTTCTTATGGTACTCTCAAGCACTTCTTGAGCTGGGATACGTGAAACACGTCATGCACGTCGGAGACGTGCGTTGGGAGCTCTAGTTGATAAGCTACCTCTCCTCGCTTGCCCAAAATCTTAAATGGCCTGATGTAGTGAGGTGCTAACTTGCCTTTGACGTTGAAACGTCGTTGGCCACGGATAGGCGATACCTTAAGGTACACGAAGTCTCCTACTTTGAAGGTCAACTTTCTTCACCTATTGTCCGCATAACCTTTCTGTTGTGATTGAGCAGCCTTCAAGTTATCCCGTATTGTTTGGACTTGCTTCTCAGCGTATTGCAGCACTTCGGGTCCAAACACTTGGTTCTCTCCGGTCTCATTCCAGAACAGCGGCGTTCTACACCGTCTGCCATACAATGCTTCGAAAGGTGAAATCTTCAAGCTGGCTTGATAGCTGTTATTGTATGAGAACTCAGCATAAGGCAAGCTCCTATCCCAACTACGCCCATGTTTCAAGGCGCAGGCTCTCAACATGTCTTCTAAAATTTGATTTGTCCTCTCAGTTTGCCCGTCGGTTTGCGGGTGATAAGCGGAGCTGAAATCCAGTCGTGTTCCCATAGCTTCATGCAGCTTCTTCCAGAACCTAGAGGTAAATTGGGTACCTCGATCTGAATCTATCCTCTTCAGAACTCCATGATGACACACGATTTGCTCCATGTACAGCTCGGCTAGTTCTGCGACGCGGTACGTGGTTCTAACAGGAAGAAAATGGGCTGTTTTTGTCAATCGGTCCACAATAACCTAGATGGAGTCATAACCCGACCGAGTACGTGGTAATCTGACGATGAAGTCCATGCTGATGTCTTCCCACTTCCACTCGGGTACTTTCAATGGTCGCAACAGTCCAGCGGGTCTTTGATGTTCGGCCTTCACCCGTTGACACGTGTCGCATAAGGAAACATACTCAGCTATGTCCCTTTTCATACCATCCCACCAATAACAAGTTTTCAGGTCCCTGTACATCTTTGTACAGCCGGGATGTATGGAATAAGGTGAGTCATGTGCCTCCTTTAATATCATCTCACGGATGTGCTTCACGTTAGGCACACAAATCCTTTTCCCTAACCAAAGCATACCCTTCTCGTCTTCCTTGAAATCCTTTTCTATGCCTTGTCGGATTCTTCCCTTGATTTCCTTGATTTCCTCATCCGTTGCTTGGCCATCTCTTATCTCTTGTTCCAGCGAAGAATGGAGTTCCATCACTTCCATCTCGTTCAAGAACCCAAGATGTAACCGTTCGAACTCCTTGCGCAGCTCGGGTGGTAGCTCCCGAACCTTGAGTTGGTGACATGCTCCCTTTCGGCTCAATGCATCAGCTACTACATTGGCCTTTCCGGGGTGATAGTTGATTCCAACATCATAATCCTTGATGAGTTCCAACCATCGATGTTGCCACAAATTCAAATCCATTTGGGTGAATATGAACTTAAGGCTTTTTTGATCCATAGAGATCTCATGACACGACCCCGCGGTCTTGTCGAGCCAGGATCACACTGAAGGGGGCTGCGTTGCACAGCACCAGATAACACACATCAAAGGTACAAAGCGGAAGCAAAACTTTTATTACATAAAGTGGTTTATGAACATTTGTACATCAAAATAAGTCCAGTCTACACTCACGGGCGTAGACTACGCATCAAGTCCACGTCCAGCCCTTGAACGTTTCCTTGCTAGCACACACGCACACTAACTCTGCGGCGTGCACGACTCCCACTCGACGGGGTTCCCCTCCTGGGGTTCCGTCTCCTCCTCGGGAGTCCCTTCCTCATAGAACCCTGCAAAAGCTTCAAACACAAGCAGTGAGCATGATGGCTCAGCAAGACTGACCCGTCTCACCTAAACATGGAACTTCTACATGAAGGGTGATGGGTACATGAGGTAAAAATCATTTGCATGGACTCGCCTAATTAGTAGAACCTCACTTTCAAGTTTTAGCAGCAGGTTGTGGAGAACCTTACGCTAAGGCACATGAGAGAGCCGCAATCAAACAAGAAATGCATTTCTCTCATGTACTTTGCCCAAAGTTGAAAGGAACTTTAGTTAGCTCTAAACTACAACAAACCATTAACAAGCAAAGTCCATCTTTCAATCAGCAACATTTCAACATGTAACTAGCCTGTTCTTTCTACGTCATGGTACAGTGAACAAGTGGTACTCACTGACCGCGAGGGATGGCGATTATAATGGATTTACACCTGCAGGGTTACCCGAACAACCCGTCACGTACGCCCGTACTCGATGTTGCCTACAACAACCATCACGGACGCCGTACACAACTACCTTTCACCCGTTAGCCAAATGTTGAACCGGCCCAATCGTCCCGAGCAAGAGGTCTCTGCACGCGCATCTCAGTGCCGCCAGCCGATTTACACGAGCTCTTAACCTACCCTCTGAACGACCAGCTATGCCTCAACACCCAGCTACCCGAGTTACATCGGTTTCCCGGTTCCCATATAGCCGGTAGGCCTTCGGTACTGTTCTAGCTTGTTCAACAGGCCCGCACACGGCTCGGTCCTCAATCGACACAAGCGGAGCTACAGCACACAGGCCACAAAGTCCTGCTGCCCTTACCCTCCGCTTGGTCTCATTTTCTTGCCATGTGTTTCATGTGCTATCTCTACCTGAGTCGAGTGCCTCTAGCCTATGCTCGCGAGTAGTTCCAACTACTCAACTTGTACCGAATCCTACACTATCTTAGCATTGCAGAAGCTAACGGAATTTGCAATCCTAAACCCATCCCATGGTTTTCGTGGCTATGCAATTGGGTTTCCAATCAAGACTCTAATGCACGGAATCATAATACTCAAGTAAGTGCTCAAAACAGTAAAAATTTGTAAAACGGTTAATGCAAACCGGAGCTTGCCTTGCTGCTCTTGGTCGTAGGCTAGCTGCTCTTCCAGAGTAACGAAGTCTAGGACTTCGGGTTCCTCCTCGACCTTAGCGACTACATGATATAAGACATACATGTATTAATTTGAATGCATTTATATTAAGTTTGAACTTGTGAAGCTTATAAGTCCCACTAGACAGACTCAATGACTGTGAAACTTTTACTGTGGCTTGGTTACAACCTAAACAGAGACTTGGTTAAGTTTTAGTTGCAGCAAAGCTCATTTGATCCTTCCACAATTAATTATGCACTTGACCTTAATTGAAGGCTTTTAGGGTGTTCTAAGGATTTTCATGAAACAAACTATGACTTTATGAAAACTAGATTTTCAGAGGGTTCTAATGGAGTTGGTCTCACTTAATTGGAAGGTTCCTAGCTAAAGATGTGAGCTAAACAATTTCAGAGAAAATTCTGAAAATGTTTCAGAACATTTTCTATTTTCTCTGGAACAGTTTCACTAATCACACCATTAGGTGGATTAAATGAGCTCAAATGGATCTGAAATTTTTATGGTAGTTCAAGGATATTTTGTTGAACATCCCAGCAAAATTTCAGAATTTTCCTCCAGAGGATTCTCCAGTTAAAATTCCAAACAGTTTAAATTTTGAGGAATTAATTCTGGAGAAATAAAGGCTTTCATGAAGTGAAACTTGATTTGCTGGAAAGTCCTCAGAGAGCTGAATCCAAAAAAATTTGGTTCACTCTATTTGGAGCTTTCTAGCAAAAGTTATGAGGAATTGAAGTTTGAAGGAAATCTGAAAATCAGGGAAAAAGTTTAAATCTGCCGGGGCCCGCGGGGACACGTGTTAAGCACGGAGGCAGCCGCACACTGTGGCCCACAGTGTCTTTGCGCGCCAGCACACCCGATCCCGGCCACACCCGATCCTGATTTCAAATTTTAAGCCGCTGACGCATGGGCCAGCCGGCTTCGTCTTCCTCCCGATGCGCCCGCGCGCGCGCCGCCGCCCGTCGCCGGAGCAGACCCGGAGCTCGCCGGCTCGCCGCTGCCGGCCATCCCATAGTCTGAAACTCGCCGCCAGGGGGTTGTCGACGTTGAGGAACACGTCGGTGGTGTCAGTTCAGGCTGGCGGTGACCGGAAATAGCCCGGCGACGTGCCGCGGCCTTGGTTGAGGTTCGGCGCCGTCGGCCGTGAGTTCTAACCGCCAAAACCTCAAACAATCGGTCCTGCAGCATCAGTGTATCTCTAGGAAGCTCGACAAGGTGTCAAAAGGGTTCAAGGATGGCGGCAAGTCGGTCGGCACCGTGTGACTGATCGTGCCCGCCATGACCGCCCTTGATCGAGCTCGAAATTCGTCACTCCTGGACAGTTTCACGCCACGGATGCAGAAAAGAACTTGATCGCCGGCTAGTCCAGCGTCTATGTGCAAGATTTGATAGCTAGAGAAGGATCTTAGAGCGAGAATTTGAAGGATCCGTACCGGAAGCTCAGTTTAAGGTCGCCGGAGCAAAAACTGAAAATTCACCGGGGATTCTTCACGGTTTGCTTCCAAACTTGGAGGACAGCAGCTCGGCTGTTGCGCGCTCCTGCTGCTGCCCTTGCTGGACTGTGAAAACGCCTGTGGAGCGTTGTCCATGGGCGCCTGACTTTCATCTGAGGCTAGGTCGCCGCGGTGGCGATCGTTCTCGGGCAAGGGAGGTCGGAGCTCGGGGTTTCTGGCGTTGGGGAGGTGGAGTGCGATCTCAGGTTGCTGTCTAGCAGCTCAGGAACGAAGGAGGAGATTGTTTGCTGGTTTTCCCAATCGAGCAGAGAGCTGCGGGGAGAAGAATTGCCGCCGCTCGGGGTCACACGTGAGGAGATAAAGCCCGCCGATCCCTGCTCAGGCTGAGGCGGTGCCGGTCGCGTGGAGGCGCGAGCAAGCTGCCCTGGGCGCCAGCGCGCGGAGAGGAAAGCAGCTGGTGGCGCCGGTGGCTGCTCGGTGGCACAGCCAACAGCTGCTCGGTGGAATTTCCCACCGAGGCTGTGACTTTGTGTGCAAGTTTTCCCTCCTTCTCTCAATGACATGTGGGTCCCACCCGGGGTTTTAACCTCTGAAATTTACTCCTAGTCACTATTGTAAACAGTGAGCCCCAAAATACCCATGGTGCTTCAAATTATTACCCATGAGCCATTTGAATTGGTTAGAATTCAAATTGGGTTTGGTTTGAATGAATTTCAGCACATGTTCAGTTTGGAATTCAAATAAAGTTTGAATTTGCCCCACTTAGCTCATGTCAAGATCAACTCCAAATGGAGTGAAAATTGGTGTGTGAGCTCACAAAAATGTGCTGAATACTAATATGTCTCCCACTTTTAAATTCATGGGATAAAAACAGTTTGAATTTGAATATGGTTTCAAACTGCCCTCTTTCTAACTATACCCAAAATGACCTCAAAAAGGTTTTGAATTTGGGTGAAACTTGGCATGGACATCCTTAGCAATTTGTAGGAGTTTTCATATGCCCAGCCCTTCTATATCACATGTGGGAAATACCACTTTGCAATATGTGAGTTTGTTCTCTAATGAGCATGTTGATGGTGGTCACTTGCTCTTCATTTGTGTTCATCAACTTACTTCAAATGAGGTGTGTGGTGTGGTGACGAACACTTCAAATAGGTGTCAAAAACTGAGGCCCTTACATTCCTCCCCCCTTAAAAGAATCTCGTCCCGAGATTATAAGGTGAAAATGAGAGAGAGGACGGTGGAAAAATTACCGGATATGCGACGTGAAAAAGTCGGGGTAGTTAGCGCGAAGAAATCCGTCGCTCTCCCATGTCGCTTCATCCACGGAGTGATTACTCCATAGAACCTTGTAGAACCACAACGTACGGTTGCGTGTGGTTCGGGCCTTTTCATCAATAATCTGCACCGGTTCCTCCCGATAGGTGAGATCCGGTTGCAGTTCTTCAATATCTTCCAGCTGAACGGTAGTTGATAGCTTAAGACACTTCCTCAGCTGGGCAATGTGAAAGACGTCGTGCACACCGGAAAGTGCTTCTGGTAATTGTAGCCGGTATGCCACTGATCCACATCTTTCGGTAATCTGAAATGGACCGATGAATCGTGGTGCCAACTTCTCTCTCACCCTGAATCTGTTTACGCCCTTCATTGGAGACACACGTAGATATACGTGATCCCCCACTTCAAATTGTAATGGGCGTCTTCTCCGGTCCGCATATTGTTTCTGACAGGATTGGGCGGCTTTTAGGTTCGCTCGAATCAGTCGAACCTTCTCTTCGGCGTCGTTGACAAGGTCAATCCCGAAGGTAACCCTTTCGCCAGACTCACACCAGTTCAATGGTGTGCGACATTGTCTCCCATATAGCGTCATAAGGCGCCATCTTGATGCTGTCTTGGTACCCATTATTGTATGAGAACTCGGCTAACGGCAAGTGATCATCCCAATTCTTGCCATGGTTGATAGCGCAAGCTCGTAGCATGTCTTCTAGGATCTGATTTACCCGCTCGGTTTGCCCATCCGTCTGCGGGTGGTACGCTGAACTACGGATCAGCTTCGTCCCCAATGCAGCGTGCAGCTGCTCCCAAAAATGGGACACAAATAAATTGCCCCGATCCGATATAATGGTACGGGGTACGCCGTACAAGCACAGGATCCGTGAGATGTACAGTTCAGCATACTTCTTGGCGTTGTAGTTTGTGTTGACCGGGATGAAATGGGCAACTTTGGTGAGCCGGTCGACGATCACCCACACAGAATCATGCTTTTGAAGAGTGGTGGGTAAACCGACGATGAAGTCCATGCTCACATCCTCCCACTTCCAGGCAGGAATGCCCAGTGATTGCAGCAGTCCCGGTTTCCGCATATGGTCTGCCTTCACCCTTCGACATGTATCACACTCGGACACGTACTTCGCGATCTCCCGCTTCATCCGTGTCCACCACAACTTGCTTCTGAGTTCTTGATACATTTTGCTGCTGCCGGGGTGAATAGAAAACTTTGAAAAGGGAGCCTCATCAAAGATCTTCTTTAGTAATTCTGGGTTATGGGGTACGACGATCCGGTCCTTGAACCATAGGACGCCGTCTCCGTCCTTCTGGAAACATTTCAGCTCCCCACTGTCTACACGTCTCCGCAAATACGACATGCCCTTGTCATTCTTCTGGGCTGCCACTATCTTTTCACGGATGGTGGGGATCAAAGCTAAGTTGTAGAGAGCTCCATGTGGAAGCACATGCAGTGGTGGTTCGCTCTCTTCCAACGGTGTGATGGTCAGATTGTTGACGTGTAACTTGCGGCTCAGCGCATCTGCCACTACGTTTGCCTTGCCCGGATGATAATGGATCTCTATTTCGTAATCCTTTATCAGTTCTAACCATCTCCATTGCCTCATGTTCAGCTCCTTCTGAGTGAATATGTACTTGAGGCTCTTGTGGTCGGTATATAAATGTACGAGGTTACCCAGTAGGTAGTGCCTCCACATCTTGAGTGCGAGTACCACGGCAGTGAGCTCCAAGTCGTGAGTTGGATAATTTTGCTCATGGTTCCTGAGCTGCCGTGATCCATACGCGACCACTCTTCGGTCTTGCATCAGCACACATCCGAGCCCAATGCCGGATGCATCGCAGTACACATCGAACGGTTTTGTTGTGTCTGGCTGCGCCAAAACCGGTGCTGATGTCAGGTGCTTGACTAAAGCCTTGAATTCTGCTTCACATGTCGGACTCCAAACATATTTGGTAGCCTTCTTCAGCAGCTCCGTCATAGGCTTGGCAATCTTCGAGAAGTTCGGAATGAACCTCCGATAATATCCCGCGAGTCCGAGGAAACTCCGTACCTCGTGAACAGTTCTCGGGGACATCCAATTCAGCACTTGAGTGGTCTTGCTCGGGTCTACAGCGATACCCTCCGCTGAGATAATATGCCCGAGGAAAGGCACTTGCGATATCCAGAACTCGCATTTGCTAAATTTCGCGTATAGCTTGTGATCCCGCAGCCGTTGCAAGACTATACGCAGATGCTTCTTGTGATCTTCCTCCGACTTGGAATAAACCAGCAGGTCGTCGATGAAGGCCACGACAAACTTTTCCAGCCCTGGCATGAATACCGAGTTCATTAAATACATGAAGGGAGCTGGAGCGTTGGTGGAACCAAGGAACATGACAAGGTACTCATAAATACCGTACCTCGTCAAAAAGCTGTCTTTAGAATATCCTCAGCCCGCATCTTAATCTGATGGTACCCTGATCTTAAATCCATTGTGGAAAAGATCTTTGCTTCGACCAACTGATCAAACAATACATCGATCTGTGGTAACGGGTACTGGTTCTTGATTGCCACATTGTTAAGCAGACGAGCACTACACAAAGTCGTAGTGTTTCGTGCTTCTCCTTTGCAAACAATGCTGAATACCCCCAAGATAACGACTCAGTCGTATAAAACCTTTGCTCCTGGGGTTATTTAGCGGTGTCTTCCACTCTGCCCATCCATTGGGTGCCATTTTGTACGGCCTTCGCAAACTTGGTGGTGTTCCCGACGCAAGTTTCATCTTGAACTCTACGTCCGGTTCGGGCGGTATGCCCAGTAATAATTGGGAAACACCCCTGAAATCTACGTACCACCGGACTGCCCTCTATCTAAACAGTTTCCAAGTGGTTCAATATTGTAATCTGTTGCCGACTGGCGCCCAGAACTAATGTATGAAGACCGTGCCGTGGGGAGTCTGAGCTTAACGGTTTAAAATTTATGTTGTGAACCGCTTCGTGGTAATTCGACCACGACATCCCCAAAATAATGTCGATCTTCAGACCCCAAGAATAAAGAGGGTCATGGGTTATAGTCTAACCCGCAAACAAAGAGGTGCTCGGAAAACAACATCACTTCTTGTAATGCTGCCCCGGCGAAGATATGAGGCATTACCTCTTTGTAAAAGTGGTTTGGAGCTGATGTTGAGCCACAAAAGATTGACTAACAAAGCTAGGTGTGGCACCTAAGTCCAAGAGAATTAATACCGGTAGCCAATTCAGAGAAACATCTCTGCTAACACGGCTTCTTCTGGAACATCATCACTCACTGTGTAGTGAATGTTGCCCCTTGTCTGCCCTCTTTTCTGCAGATATAGTTACAGATCTAATCATTGAAAGTATGATGATCCGCAACCTTGAATTTCCTCCATACAATACCTAGCATAATAGCCCATCCTACCACAAGTAGAGCACGGATGTCTCTCCGGCTCTCCTCTAACTTGTGGTTGGAGCTAGATACATATAGCTGCAGGATGGAGTACAAACCACCGTCTGATGCTGCTGCTCTGGAGGTGGTGCAAGTTGTGGTACTTGACCAGCAATCAATCTCTAAGGAGTTAATCGTACAGGGGCCTACATATCACCGAATGGTGTTTGGGACACCAACAGGTGCTTTTGGGGCACATATCTTGTACTAGCCTGCATGATATCACTCATTTTTCTCCTTTGTACAGAACAGACCTTGATGCACTAAATCTAGACTTTGATCCAGTTAGAAGCATTTTCATCACTCAAGTTGTATACCAAAGTTAAAGTTAACTCCAATATCTTTCCAAAAAGTATTTGCTTGGCCTAAGACTGTCCTGGTTCAAAGGTTATGAGAGGTCAAAGTTAACAGAATTTCTGGAGAAAATTGGACAGCGCCTCCCTGCTTTAGGTACTGATTTGATCCAAGAATTCCAGTTAATTCCGCTCCCAATATGACAAAACTTTCTGTTACAAAGTTGTAACCCATTTCATATGCTTTACAGAACTACCTCATTTTCTATTTTTGGATTTTTATGCAGGAAGTTATGCTCAATTTACAGAGAGTTTACAGAGAGTCTTTACTCTGTCCTGTTTTCTGGACAGTTTCAACTCTACTGCATTTTTCGATCAGTTAAGGGATGAAACACCTATGGACCTCAACATAAGAGTTGTAAAGCTCTTCCAAAGCTTTCCAGAAATGTATCATATGACCCCAACCTCGAAATAACTCAACCTCTAACCTCTGATTAACTTCAGCCTTGACTCAGCTGAAAACAGAGTGCTCTGTCCTTAACAACCTAGAAGTTTGAAAACTTGTTAACTTTGAATATCCTGATTAAGGGAAGGAGTTACATCAAGTTTAACTACTTTGGATCAAAACATTCAAGTTTTACATGAAGTTGTTCATTTAGTGGGGTGTGACGTCGATGTGTCACCAGATTATGTCGGTACTACGTCCTCACAAAGAAAGACCTATACCGGACTTAGCCGGCTTCGTTAATTCAGGGGCACTAAACGTCACTCGCACACGGATGCTACACTTCTACTGTTTCGTGGTTAGACTACCTGCAGAAACTCAAACAATCGTCAGACTCGGCTGCACACCGAGCCCGGTGTCCATACAGTTCGTACACCCGGCCGTCATCACTCGCCCGGATGTTCTCAAGCCAAACACGCCTTGAGTTACGTGTTCACGTTTCAGACCACGTGACGAGGTCTCCCAAATTGCACCACGCACGCCAGGGACAGACGTTGCTCGAATACCCCAAACAACATGAAGAGTCGTAGAGGATCTTAAAGCGGGTCGGGTTACCTGCCACCCGTGGGGCTCCACCCTTCAGCTTGTGCACACTGGTGGACAGCGCTTCGTGCACCTCCCAAGACATAAACGTCCCGAGATGCACAATTTTCTGACATAGACAAATAGGTTAGTATGCCACTTTCTATACACTAACAACATCCTTATACGGACTACTAACTCGTTCCTCACTGGATTTTTGAAAAAGGTGACCTTTTTTGTGCGTTAAACCTCAAGCGAGCTCTGATACCAGCGCTGACACGACCCCGCGGTCTTGTCGAGCCAGGATCACGCTGAGGGGGGCTGCGTTGCACAGCACCAGATAACACACATCAAAGGTACAAAGCGGAAGCAAAACTTTTATTACATAAAGTGGTTTATGAACATCTGCACATCAAAATAAGTCCAGTCTACACTCACGGGCGTAGACTACGCATCAAGTCAATGTCCATCACTTGAACGTGTCCTTGCTAGCACACACGCACACTAACTCTGCGGCGTGCACGACTCCCACTCGACGGGGTTCCCCTCCTGGGGTTCCGTCTCCTCCTCTGGAGTCCCTTCCTCATAGAACCCTGCAAAAGCTTCAAACACAAGCAGTGCGCACGATGGCTCAGCAAGACTGACCCGTCTCTCCTAAACATGGAACTTCTACATGAGGGTTGATAGGTTACATGAGGAAAAATTCATTTGCAAGGACTCGCCTAATTAGTAAAACCTTACTTTTAAGTTTTAGCAGCAGGTTGTGGAGAACCTTATGCTAAGGCACATGAGAGAGCCGCAATCAAACAAGAAACGCATTTCTCTCATGTACTTTGCCCAAAGTTGAAAGGAACTTTAGTTAGCTCTAAACTACAACAAACCATTAACAAGCAAAGTCCATCTTTCAATCAGCAACATTTTAACATGTAACTAGCCTGTTCTTTCTACGTCACGGTACAGTGAACAAGTGGTACTCACTGACCACGAGGGATGGCGATTATAATCGATTTACCCCTGCAGGGTTACCCGAACAACCCGTCACATACACCCGTACTTGATGTTGCCTACAACAACCATCACGGACGCCGTACGCAACTACCTTTCACCCGTTAGCCAAATGTTGAACCGGTCCAATCGTCCCGAGCAAGAGGTCCCTGCATGCGCATCTCAGTGCCGCCAGCCGATTTACACCTCGAGCTCTCAACCTACCCTCTGAATGACCAGCTATGCCTCAACACCCAGCTACCCGAGTTACATCGGTTTCCCGGTTCCCATATAGCCGGTAGGTCTTCGGTACTGTTCTAGCTTGTTCATCAGGCCCGCACATGGCTCGGTCCTCAATCGACACAAGCGGAGCTACAGCACACATGCCCCAAAGTCCTGCTGCCCTTACCCTCCGCTTGGTCTCATTTTCTTGCCATTTGTTTTATGTGCTATCTCTACCCGAGTCGAGTGCCTCTAGCCTATGCTCGCGAGTAGTTCCAACTACTCGACTTGTACCGAATCCTACACTATCTTATCATTGCAGAATCTAATGGGGTTTGCAATCCTAAACCCAACCCATGGTTTTCTTGGCTATGCAATTGGGTTTCCAATCAAGACTCTAATGCACGGAATCATAATACTCAAGTAAGTGCTCAAAACAATAAAAATTTGTAAAACGGTTAATGCAAACCGGAGCTTGCCTTGCTGCTCTTGGTCGTAGGCTAGCTTCTCTTCCGGAGTGACGAAGTCTAGGACTTCGGGTTCCTCCTCGACCTTAGCGACTACATGATATAAGACATACATGTATTAATTTGAATGCATTTATATTAAGTTTGAACTTGTGAAGCTTATAAGTCCCACTAGACAGACTCAATGACTGTGAAACTTTTACTGTGGCTTGGTTACAACCTAAACAGAGACTTGGTTAAGTTTTAGTTGCAGCAAAGCTCATTTGAGCCTTCCACAATTAATTATGCACTTGACCTTAATTGAAGGGTTTTAGGATGTTCTAAGGATTTTTATGAAACAAACTATGACTTTCTGAAAACTAGATTTTCAGAGGGTTCTAATGGAGTTGGTATCACTTAATTGGAAGGTTCCTAGCTAAAGATATGAGGTAAACAATTTCAGAGAAAAATTCTGAAAATGTTTCTGAAAATTTTCTATTTTCTCTGGAACAGTTTCACTAATCACATCATTAGGTGGAACAAATGAGCTCAAATGGATCTGAAATTTTTATGGTAGTTCAAGGATATTTTGGTGAACATTCCAGCAAGATTTCAGAATTTTCCTCCACAGGATTCTCCAGTTAAAATTCCAAACAGTTTAAAATTTGAGGAATTAATTCTGGAGAAATAAGGGTTTTCATGAAGTGAAACTTGATTTGCTGGAAAGTTCTCAGAGATCTGAATCCAACAAAATTTGGTTCACTCGATTTGGAGCTTTCTAGCGAAAGTTATGAGGAATTGAAGTTTGAAGGAAATCTGAAAATCGGGGAAAAAGTTTAAATCTGCCAGGGCCCGCAGGGACACGTGTTAAGCACGGAGGCAACCGCACACTGCGGGCCACAGGGTCTTTGCGCGCCAGCACACCCGATCCCGGCCACACCCGATCCCGATTTCAAATTTTGAGCCGCTGACGCGTGGGCCAGCCGGCTTCGTCTTCCTCCCGATGCGTCCGCGCGCGCGCCGCCGCCCCTCGCCGGAGCAGACCCGGAGCTCGCCGGCTCGCCGCTGCCGGCCATCCCATGGTCTGAAACTCACCGCCAGGGGGTTGTCGACGTCGAGGAACACGTCGGTGGTGTCAGTTCGGTCTGGTGGTGACCGGAAATAGCCCGGCAACGTGCCGCAGCCTCGGTTGAGGTTCGGCGCCGTCGGCCGTGAGTTCTAACCCGCCAAAACCTCGAACAATCGGTCCTACAGCATCAGTGTATCTCTAGGAAGCTCGACAAGGCGTCAAAAGGGTTCAAGGATGGCAGCAAGTCGGTCGGCACCGTGTGACCGATCGTGCCCGCCATGACCGCCCTTGATCGAGCTCGAAATTCGTCACTCCTGGACAGTTTCACGCCACGGATGCAGAAAAGAACTTGATCGCCGGCTAGTCCAGCGTCTATGTGCAAGATTTGATAGCTAGAGAAGGATCTTAGAGCGAGAATTTGAAGGATCCGTACCGGAAGCTCAGTTTAAGGTCGCCGGAGCAAAAACTGAAAATTCGCCGGGGATTCTTCACGGTTTGCTTCCAAACTTGGAGGAGAGCAGCTCGGCTGTTGCGCGCTCCTGTTGCTGCCCTTGCTGGACCGTGAAAACGCCTGTGGAGCGCTGTCCACGGGCGCCTGACTTTCGGCTGAGGCTAGGTCGCCGCGGTGGCGATCGTTCTCGGGCAAGGGAGGTCGGAGCTCGGGGTTTCTGGCATTGGGGAGGTGGAGTGCGATCTCAGGTTGCTGTCTAGCAGCTCAGGAACGAAGGAGGAGATCGTTTGCTGGTTTTTCCGATCGAGCAGAGAGCTGCGGGGAGAAGAATTGCCGCCGCTCGGGGTCACACGCGAGGAGATAAAGCCCGCCGATCCCTGCTCAGGCTGAGGCGGTGCCGGTCGCGTGGAGGCGCGAGCAAGCCGCCCTGGGCGCCAGCGCGCGGAGAGGAAAGCAGCTGGTGGCGCCGGTGTCTGCTCGGTGGCACAGACAACAGCTGCTCGGTGGAATTTCCCACCGAGGCTGTGACTTTGTGTGCAAGTTTTCCCTCCTTCTCTCTATGACATGTGGGTCCCACCCAGGGTTTTAACCTCTGAAATTTACTCCTAATCACTGTTGTAAACAGTGAGCCCCAAAATACCCATGGTGCTTCAAATTATTCACCCATGAGCCATTTGAATTGGTTAGAATTCAAATTGGGTTTGGTTTGAATGAATTTCAGCACATGTTCAGTTTGGAATTCAAATAAAGTTTGAATTTGCCCCACTTAGCTCATGTCAAGATCAACTCCAAATGGAGTGAAAATTGGTGTGTGTGCTCACAAAAATGTGCTGAATACTAATATGTCTCCCACTTTTAAATTCATGGGATAAAAACAGTTTGAATTTAAATATGGTTTCAAATTGCCCTCTTTCTAACTATACCCAAAATGACCTCAAAAAGGTTTTGAATTTGGGTGAAACTTGGCATGGACATCCCTAGCAATGTGTAGGAGTTTTCATATGCCCAGCCCCTCTATATCACATGTGGGAAATACCACTTTTGCAATATGTGAGTTTGTTCTCTAATGAGCATGTTGATGGTGGTTACTTGCTCTTCATTTGTGTTCATCAACTTACTTCAAATGAGGTGTGTGGTCTGGTGATGAACACTTCAAATAGGTGTCAAAAACTGAGGCCCTTACATCTCACACCGGTGGCCAAGGATATAATGTCTCCAAATCTTCAAGGCATGTACCACGGCTGCGAGTTCACAGTCATGTGTGGGGTAATTCAGCTCGTGTTTCTTTAGTTGTCTCGATACATAGGCTACCACTTGTCCTTCTTGCATGAGCACACATCCAAGCCCTTTTCTTGATGCGTCACAATATATGTCAAAGCTCTTGCTCACGTCTGGCAATACCAAAACCGGCGCTGTGGTTAGCCTTTTCTTGAGCTCCTCAAAGATTTCTTGACACACTGGTGTCCACTGAAATGCTTTTCCCTTCATTAGCAATTCAGTCATAGGCTTTGCTATTTTGGAGAAATCCTTGATGAACCGGCGATAGTATTCTGCCATCCCAAGGAAACTCTGAATATCCCTCACGTTCTGCGGTTGGTTCCACTTCAGAACATCTCCCACTTTTCCGGGATCAACCGATACTCCTTCCTTGGAGATGATGTGGCCTAGGAACGATATCTCCTTTAGCCAAAATTGACACTTGCTGAGCTTGGCATAAAATTGATGCTCTCGCAGCTTCTGCAATGTCAATCTCAAGTGTTCTTCATGTTCTTCCTCGCTTTTCGAATACACCATGATATCGTCGAGGAAAACTACGATGAACTTGTCCAAGTACTCCATCAAGACCTTATTCATGAGGTACATGAAATATGCGGGTGCATTCGTTAACCCAAAAGACATAACGGTATATTCATATGAACCATACCGTGTTCGAAAGGCAGTCTTGGGTATGTCGGAGGGCTTAATTGTGACACCCTCAATTCTGTGGAAAACCACGGAACAAAGAACTGATGCATATGTGTGCCCAGGATGTTCATCACACATACACATATGTTCCACAAACTGAATTCAGATTATATATTACCACGAATAACAGGGTTTTATTACAATGTCTCATGAGTCTTGGACTCATGCTAACGGCGGAAGTCTTAATCTAACAGCGGAAATCTTCTAACTAATGCGGAAGCAATCTAAGCAGCAGCAGCAGCTCCACATCTGCTCCATCTCCACAGGCAAGGTTGAGGACAGATTACACGCCTAATGCTCCACCTGGTCTTCATAGTAATCTTCTCCTGTTGCTGATGATGAAAAAATAATGCAAGTTTGAGTACAATGATGTACTCAGCAAGTGCGGGAAAATATGATATGTAGCTCACAACAAGGTAGTTATAAAAAGGCTCATTGCAGAAAGCAAAGTTATTTATCAAAACCATGATAAAATGGCAACTTATCTTTAAGCGAATGTAATCCCAACATGTACTAAAATACCAATCATACCTCCATCATGTTCATTACCTTCCATGTCCCAACCAGACATTAATCAACCTCATTCTTGCTCACGAATACCTTCTCGTGTTCGCTACCATCTCACGAATACCATCTCTTATTCGCTACCATTTCATCTCATAAACAATTTCGTCTCACACCGAGACCAACCTCGTTGCCATGACTCAACAGTCATGCAACCCATCTTATCACCCGGACTCATCAGTTCCGAAAACCAAACCAAAACCAAACCATCCAAAAACCATCCCAAAATATCCATCCAACTAATCATGGAAGTTGGCCAGGCGCTCGTGACCATAAGCTCGGCTATCATGATAGTTTTAGACTCTGCAGAGTTTGCACCTCTTCACCCACAAGTTTGTGATTTCGTCACCCGTCGGTGACTGCAGAACCTCCATTATACCAGTACACAACAGTCGGTGTATGGCCAAGAGATCACAAAATAGCTCTTACAAAGGGGCTACTAGATGTATGGACTGACTAAGGTTTCACCGGCAGGCTAGAATCTCCAATTCTCTCACCCACGGGCCCCCTCTTGTGCCATGCAGTTCCCAGGGCAGTCCTCACTCGACTCCCATTCCCCGCGTCTTCCACGGTCCATAACAATCTAGCAATTTACCTAATTAGTCAGCTAAGCCGCACCCGTACTTGGCCTTGGGGTGGCGCTGTTATCCTGGCATGTGCTCGCATGAACCGGTCCCTAGATCTACGGCAAGTAAACACCATCTCTTTCTACCTCATTCACAAACCCAGGCTTGCCTAGATCTCCCTCCGATCCATATTCATTAAGAACCTCAGTTTCTCATAATTCTTACGAGTGCAGTTAGCTAGACACATCTATCTCGCTTCCCGTAATCCCATGGACTCAGCGAAGCATAAAAGTAAAAACCATACCCGACTCATAAACTTCCCTGGCGACAAGGGTGGTTTAACCAAAACTAGTAAACTCCTATAAAAGGGTTTCCCATCATGTTTGACTCAGCATCCACACCTTTTTCGCAAACAAAACAAGTTTCTAAAACATAGGATCAATATGGTCAAGGGCACTTGCCTTGTTCTGGTGGTTCCTGTTGCTCAAAATCTCGTTGTTGTAGTCCGTCGTAGGTAGCTCCTTGTGCTTTTTCTTATATACACGATCACGCACATACAAGATCCACAGCAATCAATATCATGCATAAACTCTACTTTAAGATGCAAGGATGTATATGCATGTAAATCCTATGGTGCAGTTTTTATTTGATCGGTTTGTACGTGTTCTTGCATGGATTGCATGGTTTTACGATGAACAGAGGTGTTTGGATCAAATGTGGACGTGGCGATGATCTTGTCTTTAGATCAACCCGATCAACAAGTGATCTGTCCACGAGAAAGCTTCTGTTCGAAAGGGAATCGAAGAACAGATGCAAAGAAAACACGATGATGTCATAAGGTAGTATTGGAGACCTACCTTACGTTCTTCTTAGTCTCGGGGTCCTTCTCCTATCAGATAGATCGTTGGGCTCTCTTCCGGTGATTTCTCTCGACCAAACTCCGGCGAAGGATTTACTCGGCGAGCTGGGGCTAGGGCTCTAAGTCGTCGGCTCAGGAGGTGGAAAAGAAGTTCGTGGTTTCGGCCAAAGGTTCCGGGTTCTATTTATAATCGGGAGGAAAGAGTTCTAATCTGATTATACTTCGAATAAGAGTCCTATTCAACTTGTTGTTGAATCATAACAACTTATCTCTAGTTGATTTGGTGCGGTAACATTGTGGAATTCGTGTTGCTTTCCTCTCCGTACCAGTATTTCCACGCGTACAGAAGCAAAAACCGCTCCAGAACTCGTTACCTCCGTGGTGATGAGCACCGGAAGCTCCACGTGTCCATCGGGGGCCTGGTCTCCCTTTTTCGAAGAGACAAGCTCCGGTTGTGCCGCGTGTCAAGCGAGCGAGTGTAAGTGCATCTAGGATATCCCTTGTGGGTTTTGGCTAATTGATGACGAACATATGAGATCCTAATGAAACTATTAAGATAATTGCAGGATAAACAAAGTGAACTGGCTCGGCACACACAAAAAGGTGAAAAAAGGGCACGTTAGTGGAACTTGGAGGAGCAAAGTAGATATAAATGTATAGGTTGTGTGTGAGAGAGACACATCCCAAGAGCTCATGACTTTGCGTAAGGGTAAGGGGTTTAAAAATCAACTAAAATCCACTGAAAACCGGACTAGTCCGTTCATCGACCGGACTAGTCCGTTTAACTCTCTGAAAGACGCAAACATAGTGCACCGGACTAGTCCGCCTTTTGAACCGGACTAGTCCGGTCAGCTCACTGGAATGCAACCGGACAAGTCCGGTTTTAGACCAGACTAGTCCGGTCATGTCTCTGTTGTCCTCTTTAGAGGACTACGGACTAGTCCATCCAAGCGACAGGACTAGTCCGCTAAAGTTTCTGAAACCTCATCTCACATAGCACCGGACAAGTCCGGTTTGTGGACCGGACTAGTCGGTTAACCCACTGGAAGTAGGCCGGACAAGTCCGATCATATACCGGACTAGTCCGGTAGTAGGTTTAACAACGGTAACATTTTGGGAAAGTCTATAAAAAGAGGTCCTTCGTCTTTGCCCGAAGGAGACACGACTCATACTGTCAAAAACTGAAACCCTAGCGCCGCCACCTGTCCCAAGAGCCCAAAAACACGTCTCCCCACACATCTAAGGTGCAAAAAGGTGAAGATCAATAAAATACTTGGATTTGGGATTGGGAGATCGTCGTTCCTTCGTTGTGAGCTTTTGGGGTTTGATCTCTCTACACTCATATTCTGCATTGTAATCTTTTTGAGTGTATTTGATCAACTTCTCATTGTAATTCTTGTGGGAGCCCTCAACGTGTGAGGTTGCCCCATAAAAACGGTGATTATACTTGGTAGTGAAGTCAAGTCGGCCTGTGTGGTGACTTGAAGAGGGAAAGGGTTGGGAACCCGGCTCTGTGTGAGCTTCCTCAACGAGGACGTAGATCTCTTGGTGAGATCGAACCTCGGTAAAAATTCGTGTCTTTTGTCTCTCATTTGTTTTACATCTTGACACATTAGATCACTAGTTTGCTAGTCATCGTTTGAGTTCTTTACAAGTTTGCACGTGCATCCATACAATAAATTTAAGTTATAAAAACTGTTGTTCTTATTCCGCTGCTATAAGATAAAACTTGTGAGACACACTTAATCAACTCAAATAATTCAGCACACCGGACTAGTCTGCCCACACAACCGGACTAGTCCGGTCAGTCAAATTTCTGACAACTTTATTAAGTGTGCAGGAATTCTTTAAAGGCCTATTCACCCCCCTCTAGGCCACATTCAATTGGTATCAGAGCCAAGTTCTCCATCAACGAGACTCACATCTCGGAGAGATCAATGGCCTCTGAGAAGAACAACGATATCCCGAAGACGAGCAACAACGATGAGGAGCAAGAAGCCAAAGCCTTCGATGTGCTGAAAGAAAACCCACATGACGATGAAGAAGTGAGGCAGCTAAAAGCACTCCTGAGAAAGAAACTGCTGGCACAAAAAGGAAAAGAGGAAGAAAAGACGATGGGGAGTGGTCATCATGACTACTCCCGGTATCCTTACAACTACAACCGACTTAATTCAAATAATCATTATCTCTCTATTCCTATGGGAAGGCCTCCACAGTTTGATGGAAGTGACTACACCATGTGGAAGTACAACATGAAGATGCATCTGATATCCCTGAACCCTAGTCTGTGGCACATTGTTTGCACAGGCATCGATATTCCGGACACGGATGATGAACTCACCCCAGAACAAGAACAGGAGATTCACAGAAACGCACAAGCCGTCGCCGTGATCACATCATCACTAAGCAGAGAGGAATTCACCAAGATCGATGGGTTAGAAAGTGCAAAAGAAATCTGGGATACCCTCAAGACAGCTCACGAAGGAAATAGGTCAGTTCGTGAAGCCAAAATCGAAATGCTTGAAGGAGAGTTGGGAAGATTTGCTATTGAAGAAGGCGAATCACCTCAAGACATGTACAACCGGATGAAAGCACTCATCAACAGAATTCGTGCTTATGGAAGTAAGAAATGGACAGATCACGAAGTGGTCAAAAGAATGATTAGAGCCTTCATGCCAAGAAACGTCACACTTTGCTCAATGATTAGAGAAAGCCCCGGGTTTCACAAAATGACTCCCGATGAGTTATTGGGAAAGATCATAAATCATGAAATGATGGAGAAAGAGGCTCAATACGTCAAAGACTTAGCCGAGCTCACCTCTTCTAAAAAGAAAGAAGTTGCCCTCAAAGCAACGTGCAGACCCAAACTCAAAGAAACTCGTGAAGACCAAGACGATGGAGATACAAGCGATGAAAGGACCGATCTTGATGACAAAGAAATGGTACTCTTCATCAAAAAGTTCAAACGCATGATGAAGAGAAGACACGGCAACAATTCACATGAAGGCAAAAGCAAGGATAAAGGAAAATCCAAGGCTCGACGCACTTGCTACAACTGCGGAGAGTATGGTCACTTCATGGTGGACTGTACTTATGAGGAAAAAAAAAGAAGAAGGAAACAAGATCTCAAGAAAAGAAAAATTTCAGAAAAAGAAGACAAGCCCATCAAGCTCACATTGGGAAGGAGTGGGACTCAAACGACGAGTCCTCCTCCGATGAAGAAGAAGAGATGGCCACTATCGCAGTCAAGAAACCAACTATGAGAGCCACACTCTTTCCGAACATGGGAGGACGGGACATGAACATCCACACTTGTCTTATGGCTAAGGAAGGCAAGAAAAAGGTTAGACTTACTCCTCCTATACTAAATTCCTCCATTGATGACTTTGATAGCTCTAGTGATAATGAAGAATTATTTAGAGGGCTAAGTAAAATTGCTTTAAAGAAAATGGAAATGTTGTCGAACGAAATCTTTGAAAAGGAAGAACTTGTCAACCGACAAGAAGATATGCTCATCCGTGAGAGGAAGAGATATCAAGAAGTTGAAATGCTTCTTGAGCTTGAAAGAGAGAAGAATTAGTCACTTGAGTTAGAGCTAACCTTGAGTAAGGAAACTTACTCAAAGTTAGAGGACTCGCACATTGCAATCAAGGAAGAACTTGCTAACTTGTCAAAATTTAACAAAATCCTTGAGGTGCAAGTTGAGTCGCTCAAACAAAGTGACTCCTCTTCCTCCAAGAGCTCTTCCTCCAAAGATATGCGCTCGACAACAGTAAGAACCTGCACTTGCTCTAGTAAGAAGAATGTAATTTCTAATGCTTTAACCCCACATGACATGCATTCTTCTCAAAACGGCATCTTTGATAAGGAGAAGATCAAATATGCAAGAAGTGCATATATGATCACTAGACCTTCCAATGTCAAAGATGGACTTGGCTTCGACAGGAATAGACACATGTCTACCTCTAATCATGCTAAGAATAGAATCATTTTTGTTAAAGAAAAATCCCATGAATCTGAGCTACAAACACTATTCCATACATTTGATGCTTCTTATGTTCTCATGAAAAACAAGTATGGAAAATTCATTGCTAAATATACAGGGCCACGCCACAAGAACTTAAAAACTTGTGTGTGGGTGCCCAAGACTCTTGTGACTAACCTGAGAGGACCCAAGCAAGCTTGGGTACCTAAAACCCAGAAATAATTCTATTTTGCAGGCTTACTCCTCCGGCGGATCTAAGTGGGTGCTAGACAGCGGATGCACAAATCATATGACCGGAGAGAGAAGTATGTTTGTGGAATACGAGTGCAACAAGGATCCAAGTGAAGGTATATACTTTGGAGATAACAGCCAAGGAAAGGTCCTTGGTAGTGGTAACATTGAAATATCCTCTCAACACACCCTATCTAATGTCTTACATGTAGACTCTTTAGATTATAATCTTTTATCAATATCTCAACTATGCGACAAAGGTTACAACTGTTTATTCACTAATGAGGGTGTGACCGTCTTTAGAAGAAGCGATGGCTCGATTGCATTCAAGGGATTGTTGAAGGGAAAGCTTTATCTTGTTGACTTCAACAAAGATAAAGCCGAACTCAACGCTTGCTTGGTTGCTAAGACCAACATGGGATGGCTGTGGCATAGACGGCTAGCCCATGTTGAAATGAGAAATCTGCAGAAACTTCTAAAAGGTGGTCACATCCGTGGTCTTAAGGATGTGGTTTTTGAAAAAGACAGGCCGTGCAGCGCTTGTCAAGCAGGAAAACAGGTTGGAGCACCACACCCCGCCAAGAATGTGATGACCACCGCTAAACCGCTGGAACTTCTCCACATGGATCTCTTTGGTCCAATTGCGTACATCAGCATCGGCGGTAACAAATACGGTTTAGTAATTGTTGATGATTTTTCAAGATTTACCTGGGTATTTTTCTTGTATGATAAATCAGAAACTCAAGGAATCCTCAAGAAGTTCTTGAAAAGAGCTCAAAATGAATTCTCATCAACCGTAAAGAATATCAGAAGTGACAATGGGACAGAATTCAAGAACACCCAAGTTGAAGAATATCTCAATGAAGAAGGTATAAAGCATGAATTCTCGGCACCCTATTCTCCTCAACAGAACGGGGTGGCCGAAAGGAAGAACAGAACATTGATCGAAATGGCGAGACCAATGTTGGATGAATACAAGACGTCAGACCGGTTTTGGGCAGAAGCGGTGAATACCGCTTGTCATGCCACAAATCGGTTGTACCTTCATCGACTTCTGAAGAAAACTCTATATGAGCTTCTCACGGGTAAAAAGCCTAACGTTTCCTATTTCAAAGTTTTTGGTTGCAAATGTTTTGATTCTGAACAAGAAACCAAGGGCCTCGAAGTTTGCTTCGAAGTCCGATGAAGGATTCTTGCTCGGATATGAATCGAACGCCTACGCCTATCGTGTCTTCAACAAGGTGTCCGGCCTTGTTGAAGTAGCGCTTGACGTAGTGTTCGATGAAACTAACGGCTCACAAGTGGAGCAAGTCGATAAGTCTATGCTAGATAAGGAGGAAGCTCCATGTGAAGCGCTGAAGAAAATGGCACTTGGTGATATCCTACCACGAGAGGAGACACAAGATGAATTTCAACAAGGAAGCAATGATCAAGGGGGAGCTCCTACACAAGATCAAGTTGAGGAAAATCAAGAAAATCAAGATGATCATGGAAGCAATGATCTAGGGGGAGACATGACACATGAAGACAATGAAGAACAAACAACTATACAAATTCCACACCCTAGAGTACATCAGTGTGTGCAAAGGGACCATCCTGTCAACAATATCATTGGAGATATTGCTAAGGGAGTAACTACTAGATCTCAAATTGCAAATTTTTGTGAACATTATTCTTTTGTGTCTTTTCTGGAGCCATACAGGGTAGAAGAAGCCTTAAGGGATCCAGACTGGGTGATTGCGATGCAAGAGGAGCTGAACAACTTCAAAAGAAATGAAGTGTGGGAGCTGGTGGAAAGACCAAGGGCGAACATCGTTGGAACCAAATGGGTCTTTCGGAATAAGCAAGATGAACATGGAGTAGTGACAAGAAATAAATCAAGGTTGGTGGCCAAAGGTTATTCTCAAGTGGAAGGTTTGGATTTCGATGAAACCTTCGCTCCTGTAGCTAGACTTGAGTCCATTCGCATTTTATTGGCATATGCTACTCACCATAATTTTAAGTTGTATCAAATGGACGTCAAGAGTGCCTTTCTGAATGGTCCGATAAAGGAGGAAGTCTATGTAGAGCAGCCACCGGGGTTCGAAGATCAGAAGTATCCCAACCATGTCTATAAACTGCGTAAGGCCCTCTATGGCCTCAAACAGGCTCCTCGAGCCTGGTATGAGTGCCTTAGAGATTTTCTGATTCAAAATGGATTCAAAATTGGTAAAGCAGACTATACACTCTTTACTAAACATTTTGATGATCATTTATTCGTATGTCAAATTTATGTTGATGACATTATCTTTGGATCCACTAACAAGTTCTTCTGTGAAGAATTTAGCAAAATAATGACAGACAGGTTCGAGATGTCAATGATGGGTGAATTGAAGTTCTTCTTGGGATTTCAAGTGAAGCAACTGAGAGAAGGTACATTTATAAGCCAAACTAAATATACACAAGACATTCTCAAGAAATTCAATATGGACAAAGCCAAGCCCATCAAGACACCCATGGCCATCAACGGACATCTAGACCTCAATGAAGACGGTCCAAATGTGGACCAAAAGGTATATCGGTCCATGATTGGTTCCTTACTATACTTATGTGCATCTAGGCCAGATATTATGCTTAGTGTTTGCATGTGTGCAAGGTTTCAAGCCGCACCCAAAGAGTGTCACTTAATTGTTGTAAAAAGAATACTAAGGTATCTTGTGCACACACCCAACTTGGGCCTTTGGTATCCCAAAGGATCCAAGTTTAACTTGATAGGGTACTCCGACGCTGACTATGCAGGATGCAAAGTCGATAGAAAGAGCACGTCAGGGACTTGTCAATTTCTTGGTAGGTCCCTAGTTTCTTGGTCATCTAAAAAGCAAAACTCCATTGCTCTTTCCACAGCGGAAGCAGAGTATGTTGCAGCCGGTAGTTGTTGTGCGCAACTGCTTTGGATGCAACAAACTCTTAGGGACTACGGCTACAATCTAAGTCATATCCCGCTTCTATGCGATAATGAAAGTGCTATAAAGATTGCACACAACCCGGTAGAACACTCAAGAACTAAGCACATAGACATCCGTCATCACTTTCTTAGAGATCATTCATTAAAAGGTGACATAGCTATTTCACATGTTAGGACTGAAAAACAACTTGCAGATATTTTTACCAAACCATTAGATGAGAAAAGGTTCTGTGAACTAAGAAATGAGCTAAACATTCTTGACTCTTGAAATGTGGCTTGAAACATTGCATACCTGGTTGCAACTTAAATTGTTCCTCCGTATTGTCAAAAATGCTCCTCCTCTCCTTTGTACTCAGAAAACTATTCTTAATGAATAAATCTTGTGGATTATGACCATTGTTTGATTGTTGATTGCCTACTGGTCGTAATCACCAAGACTACTTGCAAAATTGTTGTCCTTGGATCACTATTAGTTATCTATATATATATCAAGTATGTTGGAAACGGACTAGTCCGATTTCCAATCGGACTAGTCCGGACAGACAACAATTAGGTTAACTCAGGGGTACCGGACTAGTCCGCTACCAGGACCGGACTAGTCCGGTCAGTCGGATATAGAAGCAGTCAGCCGGACCAAACGCCTCCCTCTCAACTCATAAGCATTTTGTCTCACCCTCTCTCCTAAACCCTACCTCTCAAAGTGATTTCCGAGTTGAGCCCTCAAACTCGGAGTTTTCTCGGTGAAAAAGCCTCTTCTCGACGAGGGGATCCTACTTTCCGGACTCATCCGGACTGATTTCCACCCCTTCAACGCGAATCTTCAAATCTTGGTAAATCCCCCCAAAACCAAAATCTCAATTTTTCTAGCTCTAGCTAGTTTCCTTTGATTTCAAAAGGATGTACATTGCATAAATAGATGTATTCCTACCACTTTCCTACCCTTGTGTCCTTAGATAGGAGATTTGCTTCAAATGAAACACTCAAGTTAGGGTTCTTATGCTAGGCCGGACTAGTCCGGCGTCCAGATGTGGACAAGTCCGGTCCACCGGACTAGTCCGCACTCTGAAACCGGACAAGTCCGGTCTCTGACAGCTGAACTCCTACATTCCCATTTGAAGTCGATAATGTGTCCGTTTGCATCTAATCCTTAAACTCCTTATCAGGCATCATGTCTTAAGGATCAGATGACAGTTCTTTTCACATTGACGAAGAAGTTCAACGTGAAAGAGTGAGGAGAGCTAAGGAGGGAGTGATGAAGAAGAGACATGATGTCAATGCTCACTCTCCACCCTCCGACGACAATCTACCTAAGAAGAGAAAAGTCATTATCAAAAGGCCTCAAAGGAAAGATGCTGCTGAGGGCTCGTCAGGGCCAAGAAGAGTTCTCAATAAAGGGAAGGGACTTGCTAGTGGCCCCATTGGGCCTCTGAAATTGAAAAATCCCGTTCACCGCAACAGGCAGCCTTCAAGTGAGGATTTCACTGGAAAAGGGAATGAGCTAGCTGATAACTTAAGGAAGATTGAAGTGTATGGCCGACCTAAACAATGTTCTGATCCTAGGTTCTGGAGCAACTTCCATGCAGACTACTACGAGCACGTGTACATGAAGATGAAGAATCCCGTAGAGAGTCAATGGCTAAATGTAAACTACCTGAATTCGAAGAAGTATCCCGACTTTCGTGAGATGGTGGAGGCCTTAGAGAGGCACTGTCTGACGGACCTGCTATCCTTTGAGTATGACTGGAACAATGAAGTCATTACCCAGTTTTACTCCACTCTCTACTTTGCTCGGGATGATGGAGACAGTCTTACTTGGATGACTCATGGTTCAAGGTATAGTGTCACGTATGATGAATTTGCTAGGATTCTTCACCTCCAAAACACTTTGGATCATGAACTGGTCATCCATAATCTGAAACCCCTGGAGAAGGAAGAGCTTGAGTTTCTCTATGACACAAGGATGCCATATGTCCCTCCCACCATCAAATATCTAAAGCCCTTCTTTGTGGTCCTAAATAGAGTCTTGAGAAAGACGATAGCTCCGAAGGATGGAGATGCAGGAACTATACAAGGAACCTTGAGGACTCTCATGAAGGTCATTAGTGGGAGGAGACCATTCAATGTCTTTGAGTATATCTACAACGATATTGTGAACATCTCAATTACCCCCAATAGGTCCTATGGATACGCACCGTATATCATGTACATGATTGAGAAGGTGACGGGACTCGAGTTTGTCAAGGATGTCAAGCATACGGGGTTGAAGCCGCAAAAACCCACCGAGTACACTCTCCCTCCGGCTCCAACTGCCCCGTCCTCTCCACCAGTGGAGAGGAGATCAAAGCAAGCTCATGATGACACTAGGTCTGCAGCTGCTCCTCCTGGTTCTCCACCTGCCCAAGAATAATCTAGCGGCATCCTCAAGATGCTCTCCTCTATCTTTGCCTGCTGCCGTAAGATCAAAGACAGGCAACGCAAAGAAAAGCTTGCAAGGAAGAGACATCAACAGTACGTCAATGCAAATATCAAGTCTATCTGTGCAAAGCTTGAGATTGAGCCTGTTGGGTCACCGCCCGCCTCCGAGGACTCAGAGGAAGATCCTGCTCCCGTGGATGCTGAAGATGAAGATCAGACTGAGACTGACGGAGGAGGCAGCGATGAGTGATTCCCCTCAATTTTTCCCTTTTTGGTGTCTTGATGCCAAAGGGGGAGAGATTGAGATGAAAGATTGAGATTAGACTTGGACTTTTTCCATCTAGTATTAGTCATTAAGATCTTTTGTGATCAAGGACATGTATCTATTTTAAAATCTTGTACTGCACTATTTCTTTTGTTATGTGTGATGTACTATGCTCTAATGCCCACTTACATGTTCACTACTGTTTGTCGTTAATTTATCACATTTTGTTTATCACACACCTGTGAGGCACCCCACCATAAGGTGTGTACATATGTGAGAAGCTTTTTGTGAATACTTTATTATTCTCATATGTACACACCTTATGAAAATCAACCGTTTATTCTCAATTGTGATATCTCAAATGGTTGTCATCAATCACCAAAAAGGGGGAGATTGTAAGTGCATCTAGGATATCCCTTGTGGGTTTTGGCTAATTGATGACGAACATATGAGATCCTAATGAAACTATTAAGATAATTGCAGGATAAACAAAGTGAACTGGCTCGGCACACACAAAAAGGTGAAAAATAGAGTGGTGCCCAAAAAGGAAGACGTTAGTGGAACTTGGAGGAGCAAAGTAGATATAAATGTATAGGTTGTGTGTGAGAGAGACACATCCCAAGAGCTCATGACTTTGCGTAAGGGTAAAGGGTTTAAAAATCAACTAAAATCCACTGAAAACCGGACTAGTCCGTTCATGGACCGGACTAGTCCATTTAACTCTCTGAAAGACGCAAACATAGTGCACCGGACTAGTCCGCCTTTTGAACCGGACTAGTCCGGTCAGCTCACTGGAATGCAATCGGACAAGTCCGGTTTTAGACCGGACTAGTTCGGTCATGTCTCTGTTGTCCTCTTTAGAGGATTACGGACTAGTCCATCCAAGCGACACGACTAGTCCGCTAAAGTTTCTAAAACCTCATCTCACATAGCACCGGACAAGTCCTGTTTGTGGACCGGACTCGTCCGGTTAACCCACTGGAAGTAGGCCGGACAAGTCCGATCATATACCGGACTAGTCCGGTAGTAGGTTTAACAACGGTAACTTTTTGGGAAAGTCTATAAAAAGAGGTCCTTCGTCTTTTCCCGAAGGAGACACGACTCATACTGTCAAAAACTGAAACCCTAGCGCCACCACCTGTCCCAAGACCCCAAAAACACGTCTCCCCACACATCTAAGGTGCAAAAAGGTGAAGATCAATAAAATACTTGGATTTGGGATTGGGAGATCGTCGTTCCTTCGTTGTGAGCTTTTGGGGTTTGATCTCTCTACACTCATATTCTGCATTGTAATCTTTTTGAGTGTATTTGATCAACTTCTCATTGTAATTCTTGTGGGAGCCCTCAATGTGTGAGGTTGCCCCATAAAAACGGTGATTATACTTGATAGTGAAGTCAAGTCGGCCTGTGTGGTGACTTGAAGAGGGAAAGGGTTGGGAACCCGGCTCTGTGTGAGCTTCCTCAACGAGGACGTAGATCTCTTGGTGAGATCAAACCTTGGTAAAAATTCGTGTCTTTTGTCTCTCATTTGTTTTACATCTTGACACATTAGATCACTAGTTTGCTAGTCATCGTTTGAGTTCTTTACAAGTTTGCACGTGCATCCATACAATAAATTTAAGTTATAAAAACTGTTGTTCTTATTCCGCTGCTATAAGATAAAACTTGTGAGACACACTTAATCAACTCAAATAATTCAGCACACCGGACTAGTCTGCCCACACAACCGGACTAGTCTGGTCAGTCAAATTTCTGACAACTTTATTAAGTGTGCAGGAATTCTTTAAAGGCCTATTCACCCCCCCTCTAGGCCACATTCAGCGAGACCTCCCTCTCTCTCAGAGGCGGGCTCCGCGTGTGCCACGTATGCTAACAGCGCCAGACTTCCTTTCCTCTCAGAGACGAGCTCTCGAGGTTGACACGTGTCCAACAGTGACGGACCTCTCGGAGATAAGCTCCGGAGGTGACACGTGTCCAATAGGACCGAACCTCCCAGAGATGAGCTCCGAGATCGACACGTATCCCACGCGAATGGTCCTCTGTTTTTCCGCGGCGAATAGCTCCTAAGGTGACACGTGTCCTGCGGGACTGGCCTCGCTTCTCCGCAGAGGCTAGCTCCGGGGGCAACACGTGTCCCACAGGGTCGGGCTTCTCCCCCTTTTGTGGGGACGAGCCCCGAGCCTGCCACGTAGCCAGTTTAGCGGCGGGAGTTGTTTTCGGCGCTCTCTGTGAACTGAATTTGGCTCCTTTTGGCTATCTTTTTTATATTTTCTCTGTTTCAGCTTATTTTAAAACATTGTTCTACATGAAACATGAGTACATGCAGAAACCAAAAACAAGGGTGTCACAAATCTACCCCCCCTTAAATTGAATCTCACCCTCGAGATTTGTTAGTAGAGAATAGATGAGGGAATTCTCCCTTGATGTCTTCTTCATGCTCCCATGTGGCTTCAGCTTCGGTATGATGGCCCCATTGTACCTTGCACCATCGGATCACTTTGTTCCTCGTGACCCTTTCCTTTACGTCCAAAATTCGGACGGGGTGTTCCGCATAGGTCAGGTCCTCTTGAAGTTCAAGCTCTACCATTGGTACTTTCTCCTCTGACACTCTCAAGCACTTCTTGAGCTGAGATACATGAAACACGTCATGTACGTCGGAGAGATATGTTGGGAGCTCAAGTTGATAGGCTACTTCTCCTCGCTTGTCCAAAATCTTAAATGGTCCGATGTAGCGAGGTGCTAGCTTGCCCTTGACGTTGAAACGTCATTGGCCTCGGATAGGCGATACCTTAAGGTATACGAAGTCTCCTACTTCGAAAGTCAGCTTCCTTCACCTATTGTCCGCATAGCCTTTCTGTCGTGACTGAGCAGCCTTTAAGTTCTCCCGTATCGTTTGGACTTGCTTTTCAGCTTCTTGTAGTACTTCGGGTCCAAACACCTGGTTCTCTTCGGTTTCGTTCCAAAACAGCGGTGTTCTACACCGTCTACCGTACAATGCTTCGAAAGGCGACATCTTCAAGCTAGCTTGATAGCTATTGTTATAGGAGAATTCGACGTACGGTAAACTCCTATACCAACTATGCCCATGTTTCAAGGCGCAAGCTCTCAACATGTCCTCCAAAATTTGGTTTGTCCTTTCGGTTTGTCCATCGGTTTGTGGGTGATAGGCGGAGCTAAAATCCAGTCGTGTACCCATAGCTTTCTGCAGCTTCCTCCAAAACCTAGAGGTAAACTGAGAACCTCGATCTGAGACTATCCTCCTCGGGACTCCATGACGGCACACGATCTGCTCCATGTACAACTCGGCTAATTGTGCAACGTTGTACTTGGCCCTTACAGGGAGAAAATGGGCTGTTTTCGTCAATCGGTCCACGATAACCCAGATGGAGTCATAACCCGACTGAGTACGTGGCAATCCGATGATGAAATCCATACTGAGGTCCTCCCACTTCCACTCGGGTACCCTCAAGGGTTGCAACAATCCAGCGGGTCTTTGATGTTCGGCCTTCACCCGTTGGCATGTGTCGCATAGGGCAACGTATTCGGCTATGTCCCTTTTATACCATCCCACCAATAACAAGTCTTGAAGTCCTTGTACATTTTGGTACTTCCGGGATGTATGGAATAGGGTGAATCATGTGCCTCTTTTAATATCATGTCGCGGATGTGCTTCACGTTAGGCACACAAATCCTTTTTCCTAGCCAAAGCGTACCCTTCTCATCTTCCTTGAAATCCTTCTCTATTCCTTGTCGGATCCTTTCTTTGATTTCCTTGATCTCCTCATCCGTTGCTTGGCCATTTCTTATCTCTTGCTCCAATGAAGAGTGGAGTTCCATCACTTCCATGTTGTTGAAGAATCCGAGGTGTAACCATTCGAACTCCTTGCGTAGTTCGGGTGGTAGCTCCCGAACCGTGAGTTGGTGACATGCTCCCTTCCGGCTCAATGCATCGGCTACTACATTGGCCCTCCCAGGGTGGTAGTTGATTCCAACATCGTAATCCTTGATGAGTTCCAACCATCGACGTTGTCTCAAATTCAAGTCCGTTTGTGTAAATATGTACTTGAGGCTTTTATGATCCGTATAGATCTCACATCTGTGACGAAGGATATAATGTCTCCAAATCTTCAGTGCATGCACTACTACTGCTAGCTCCAAATCATGTGTAGGATAATTAAGCTCGTGCTTCTTTAATTTTCGTGAGGCATAGGCTACCACTTGTCCTTCTTGCATGAGCACACATCCGAGCCCTTGTCTGGATGCGTCACAATATATCGAAGCTCTTGCTCACGTCCGGCAATACCAAAACCGGTGCTGTGGTTAGCCTTCTCTTGAGTTCCTCAAAACTTTCTTGGCAGGCTGGTGTCCATTGGAAGGCTTTTCCCTTTGTTAGCAACTCCATCATAGGCTTTTCTATCTTACAGAAGTCCTTGATGAAGCGTCGGTAGTATCCAGCCATCCCAAGAAAACTCCGAATATCCCTCACGTTTTGCGGTTGATTCCATTTCAGAACATCTCCCACTTTCCCGGGATCAACCGATACTCCTTCCTCGGAGATAATGTGGCCTAGGAACGATATCTCCTTTAGCCAAAATTGACACTTGTTAAACTTGGCATACAATTGATGCTCACGCATTTTCTGCAAGGTCAATTTCAAATGTTCTTCATGCTCCTCCTCACTTTTTGAATACACCATAATGTCGTCGATGAAAACCACGACGAATTTATCCAAGTACTCCATGAAAACCTTGTTCATAAGGTACATTAAGTATGCGGGTGCATTTGTTAACCCAAAAGACATGACGGTATATTCATATGAACCATACCGTGTTCGAAAGGCAGTCTTGAGTTTTTCGGAGGGCTTAATCTTCAGCTGGAAGTATCCCGACCGAAGATCAATCTTGGAGAACACTCGGGCTCCTTTCATTTGGTCGAATAGGTCTTCTATACGGGGCAGAGGGTATTTGTTCTTGATTGTCACCTCGTTGAGAGACCTATAGTCCACGCATATCCTTTGGGTCCCATCCTTCTTGTCTATGAAGAGCACGGGGGCTCCCCATGGTGACAAGCTGGGACGTATAAAACCCTTCTCCAACTGCTCCTGAATTTGCTTCTTGAGTTCCACTAGTTCATTGGTGGGCATCTTATAGGGTCTCTTTGCTATGGGTGCAGTTCCGGGTACCAAATCAATGGCAAACTCAATGTCCCGATCAGGTGGCATACCTGGAAGCTCTTCTGGAAACACGTCCGAGAATTCCTGAAACACTGGAATGCTGTCCAATGTTGCTCCTTCGACGTGGTTCAAAATTTCCCTTTCGGTTGTTTGTTGGGCTGACTTAAACTCAACATGAATACCGTGCTCGTTTGTCAACTGCACACTCCTTTCAGCACATTGGATTACTCCGTTGTGCTTGCTTAACCAATCCATCCCGAGTATTATGTCGAGCCCTTGGGAATCCAAGATAATGAGGTTGGCAAGGAAGTCTACCCCCCTTATTTTAAGGCTTACTTTCGGACATACTATATTAGTCCTCATCTCTCCACCGGGAGAATTAACTAACATAGCACATTTTAAGTGTGATATGGGTTGATTATGCTTGGCAACATACTTGGATGATATGAAGGAATGTGATGCTCCAGAATCAAATAAAATGGTGGCTGGGTTGGAATTGGCAAGGAACATACCAATTACGACGTCCTCAGCCTGTTGTGCTTCCTCAGCAGAGACATGGTTCACGTTGCCGCGAGCATAGTACTGCTGTCCATGGTTTCCTTGATTGTCCCCTCCGTTCGGTCGCGGGTTCTGCTTGGGCACGTTGCCTTTCTGTCCACGGCCTCTTCTCGGGCACTGGCTCGTGAAGTGTCCTGTTTCCCCGCATGCAAAGCATGCCTTGTTGCCCACGGCAGCAGGTACATTGGGGCGGGGGTTTTGAACAGGAGCGCCCATGTTGGGTCGGGGCACAGGAGGCAAAGGCACACGAGGTGCTTGTGCAACGGATCGTTGCTGTGGTGGCTGACTAGGGAGGTATGCAGGAGCGGTTGATCCATACTGCGGTGCGGCTGGGGGCATGTACCGAGGTCGTGCGTTGCGCCCTTGGGGCTGGTTTGGCATCTTCCTCTTGCACTCTCGCTCGATCTCTCGGATCTTGCTTTCCACCACTATAGCCTTGTCAACCAGCTTCTGGAAGCTCGCGTAGTCATTGTTGAGGAGCTGAACCTGGATATCATTATTTAACCCTCTCATGAACAGGTACTGCTTCCGTTGGTCCGAGTTGACATCTTCGGGGGCATACTGGGACAGTTGCGTGAACTTGTTGATATACTCATTCATGCTTCTCTGTTCTTGGCGGAGACCTTCGAACTCCTGTCACTTGAGCATCATTACACCAGCAAGGATGTAACGAGAGCGGAAACTCTCCTTGAACTCAGTCCAAGTGATCGTCTCCGGGTCGACATGAGTGTTGCATAGGGCATCCCACCAGTCAGCGGCAGCTCCCATGAGTTGGTGCGACGCAAAAAGAACCTTCTCTCGGTCATTGCACTGCACTATGGCAAGCTTCTTCTCCATGGATTTGAACCAGTCGTCAGCCTCCATGGGGTCGTTAGCTTGAGCAAAGGTGGGTGGTCGAGTCCTCATGAACTCTCCCAGTCTGTTATGATCCGGTGGTGGTGGTGGCGGTGGTGCCGGAATGGGGTTGTTGTTGTTGGCCTGCAACTGACCCGAAGTTTGGATCATGGTTTGCATAAGTTGATTCTGCATGGCCATCAACCATTCCAGGTTGTTCTCACCAGCTCCGGGGTTAACAGGAACTTCGTCGTGGCCATCCTCTTGGTTGCCACGGATGTTCCTTCCTTGGAGGCCGGCATTTCCTCTCACCATCTGTGAGAGAGAACAAAATAGAATAGAGGTTAGAAGGTTAGATGGACCCCCTTACTATATGCATCAAGGTGGGTTGGACTGTATATATTAGCCCATATGAGGATGTGAACAAGCGTCGAGGCATCTCACACCTCCTTTCTACTTATGTGTGGGTATGGACCACGCTTGAGACGTCCCACAACTCACACTCAACAAAAAATCACAACAATCATCACAAGGGCTCACACAACTCCTATTCAAGGCTTTATTCAATGGGGGTCTTATATGGGTTAGGGTGATGCCAATCTATGATTCAACTACGACTTCTCCTAGGTTTGTATCCTATATCAATATAGTTCCAATGCCAATCTATGCATCCTAGGTTTGCATCCTATGGTCAGCGTGGCTCAGCTACCAATCTATGATCATTCTAGGTTGTGTGACCTACGATCAACCCGTGGCAGGTTGATACCAATCTGTGCCCTCTATCTAAGCGTGTAACCTACCGTCAACCCGTAGCTCTGATACCAATCTGTGACGCCATCAATTCTGTGGAAAACCACGGAACCGAGAACTGATGCATATGTGTGCCCAGGATGTTCATCACACATACAAATATGTTCCACAAACTGATTTCAGATTATATATTACCACGAATAACAGGATTTTATTACAATGTCTCATGAGTCTTGGACTCATGCTAACAGCAGAAGTCTTAATCTAACAGCGGAAGTCTTTAAATAATGCGGAAGCAACGTAAGCAGCAGCAGCTCCACATCTGCTCCATCTCCACAGGCAAGGTTGAGGACAGATTACACGCCTAATGCTCCACCTGGTCTTCATAGTAATCTTCTCCTGTTGCTGATGATGAAATAATAATGCAAGTTTGAGTATAATGATGTACTCAGCAAGTGCGGGAAAATATGATATGTAGCTCACAACAAGGTAGTTATAAAAAGGCTCATTGCAGAAAGCAAAGTTATTTATCAAAACCATGATAAAACAGCAACTTATCTTTAAGCGAACGTAATCCCAACATGTACTAAAATACCAATCATACCTCCATTATGTTCATTACCTTCCATGTCCCAACTAGACATTAATTAACCTCATTTTTTCTCACGAATACCTTCTCGTATTCGCTACCATCTCACTAATCCCATCTCGTATTCGCTACCATTTCATCTCATAAACAATTCCGTCTCACACCGAGACAAACCTCGTTGCCATGACTCAACAGTCATGCAACCCATCTTATCACCCGGACTCATTAGTCCTGAAAATCAAACCAAAACCAAACCATCCCAAAATATCCATCCAACTAATCATGGAAGTTGGCCAGGCGCTCGTGACTGTAAGCTCAGCTATCATGATAGTTTTAGACTCTGCAGAGTTTGCACCACTTTAGCCACAAGTTTGTGATTTCGTCATCCGTCGGCGACTGCAGAACCTCCATTATACCAGTACACAACCGTCGGTGTATGGCCAAGAGGTCACAAAATAGCCTTTACAAAGGGGCTACTAGATGTATGGACTCACTAAGGTTTCACCGGCAGGCTAGAATCTCCAATTCTCCCACCCACGGGCCCCCTCTTGTGCCATGCAGTTCCCAGGGCAGTCCTCACTCGACTCCCATTCCCCGCGCCTTCCACGGTCCATAACAATCTAGCAACTTAACTAATTAGTCAGCTAAGCCGCACCCATACTTGGCCTTGTGGTGGCACTGTTATCCTAGCATGTGCTCGCATGAACCGGTCCTTAGATCTACGGCAAGTAAACCACCATCTCTTTCTACCTCATTTACAAACCCAGGCTTGCCTAGATCTCCCTCCAATCCATGTTCATTAACAACCTCAGTTTCTCATAATTCTTACGAGCGCAGTTAGCTAGGCACATCTATCTCGCTTCCCGTAATCCCATGGACTCAGCGAAGCATAAAAGTAAAAACCATACCCGACTCATAAACTTCCCTGGCGACAAGGGTGGTTTAACCAAAACTAGTAAACTCCTATAAAAGGGTTTCCCATCATGTTTGACTCAGCACCCACACCTTTTTCGCAAACAAAACAGTTTTCTAAAACATAGGATCAATATGGTCAAGGGCACTTGCCTTGTTCTGGCAATTCCTGTTGCTCAAAATCTCGTTGTTGTAGTCCGTCGTAGGTATCTCCTTGTGCTTGTCCTTCTATACACGATCACGCACATACAAGATCCGCAGCAATCAATATCATGCATAAACTCTACTTTAAGATGTAAGGATGTATATGCATGTAAATCCTATGGTGCAGTTTTTATTAGATCGGTTTGTACGTGTTCTTGCATGGATTGCATGGTTTTACGATGAACAGAGGTGTTTGGATCAAATGTGGACGCGGCGATGATCTTGTCTTTAGATCAACCCAATCAACAAGTGATCTGTCCATGAGAAAGCTTCTTTTCGAAAGGGAATCGAAGAACAGATGCAAAGAAAACGCGATGATGTCGTAAGGTAGTATTGGAGACCTACCTTACGTTCTTCTTAGTCTTGGGGTCCTTCTCCTATCAGATAGATCATTGGTCTCTCTTCCGGCAATTTCTCTTGACCAAACTCCGGCGAAGGGTTTACTCGGTGAGCTGGGGCTAGGGCTCTAAGTCGTCGGCTTAGGAGGTGGAAAAGAAGTTTGTGGTTTCGGCCGAAGGTTCTAGGTTCTATTTATAATCGGGAGGAAAGAGTTCTAATCTGATTAGACTTCGAATAAGAGTCCTATCCAACTTGTCGTTGAATCTTAACAACTTATCTCTAGTTGATTTGGTGCGGTAACATTGTGGAATTCGTGTCAGTTTCCTCTCCGTACCGGTATTTCCACGCGTACAGAAGCAAAAACCGCTCCAGAACTCGTTACCTCCACGGTGATGAGCTCTGGAAGCTCCACGTGTCCATCGGGGGCCTGGTCTCCCTTTTTTGAAGAGACGAGTTCCGGTTGTGCTGCGTGTCAAGCGAGTGAGACCTCACTCTCTCTCAGAGGCGGACTCCGCGTGCGCCACATATCCTAACAGCGCCAGACTTCCTTTCCTCTTGGAGACGAGCTCTCGAGGTTGACACGTGTCCATCAGTGACGGACCTCTCAGAGATAAGCTCCGGAGGTGACACGTGTCCAATAGGACTGAACCTCCCAGAGATGAGCTCCGAGATCGACACGTATCCCGCGCGAATGGTCCTCTGTTTTTCCGTGGCGAATAGCTTCTAAGGTGACACGTGTCCTGCGGGACAGGCCTCGCTTCTCCGCAGAGGCTATCTCCGGGGGCAACACGTGTCCCACAGGGTCGGGCTTCTTCCCCTTTTGTGGGGACGAGCCCCGAGCCTGCCACGTAGCCAGTTTAGCGGCGGGAGTTGTTTTCGGCGCTCTCTGTGAACTGAATTTGGCTCCTTTTCGCTATCTTTTTGATATTTTCTCTGTTTCAGCTTATTTTAAAACGTTGTTCTACATGAAACATGAGTACATGCAGAAACCAAAAACGAGGGTGTCACATTATCTTCAGCTGGAAGTATCCCGACCGAAGATCAATCTTGGAGAAAACTCGGGCACCTTTCATTTGGTTAAACAGGTCCTCTATACGGGGCAGCGGGTATTTATTCTTGATCGTCACCTCATTGAGAGACCTATAATCCACACACATTCATTGGGTCCCATCCTTCTTGTCTATGAAGAGCACGGGGGCTCCCCATGGTGACGAGCTTGGCGAATAAAACCCTTTTCTAGCTGCTCCTGAATTTGCTTCTTAAGTTCCACTAGTTCATTAATGGGCATCCTATATGGCCTCTTCGCTATAGGTGCAGTTCCAGGTACTAAATCAATGGCAAACTCAATGTCCCAGTCAGGTGGCATACCGGGAAGTTCTTCCGAGAACACGTCTAAAAATTCTTGAACCACCGGAATGCTTTCCAATGTTGCTTCTTCGACGTGGTTCAACGTTGCCTTCTCGGTTGCCGGTTGGGCTGACTCGAACTCAATTCGAGTACCGTGCTCATTTGTCAACTGCACACTCCTCTCGGCACATTGGATCACTCCGTTGTGCTTGCTTAACCAATCCATTCCAAGTATTATATCAAGCAAGACGATAAGGTTGGCAAGGAAGTCTACCCCCCTTATTTTAAGGTTTACTTTTGGACATACTATATTAGTCCTCATCTCTCCACCGGGAGAATTAACCAACATAGTATATTTCATGTGTGATATGGGCAGATTATACTTGACAACATACTTGGATGATATGAATGAATGCGATGCTCCGGAATCAAATAAAACAGTGGCTGGGTTGGAGTTGGCAAAGAACATACCAATCACGACGTCCTCAGCCTGTTGCGCCTCCTCAGTGGAGACATGATTCACGTTGCCACGAGCGTAGTTCTGCTGTCCACGGTTACCTTGATTAGCTCCTCCGTGCGGCCATGGGTTCTTCTTGGGCGCGTTGGTTGGCTTTCCAAGGCCTTTCATCGGGCACTGACTTGCAAAATGTCCCGCCGCTCCGCATGTAAAGCATGCCTTGTTTCCCAATACAACAGGAACGTTGGGACGGGGGTGGTTTTGAGCATAAGCACCCATGTTCGGACGGGACACAGGAGGCAAAGGCATACGGGGTGTTTGCATAACAGGACGTTGCTGTGGTGGTTGATTAGGGCGAAAAGTAGAAGCGGACGAGCCATACTGCGGTGCAGCTGGGGGCATAAAACGGGGACGTACATTGCTCCCTTGTGGCTGGTATGGCACCTTTCTCTTGCCCTCTTGCTCGATCTCACGGATCTTGCTCTCAACCACTATAGCTTTGTCAACAAGTTCCTGGAAGTTTGCATAGTCATTGTTGAGCAGTTGAACTTTGATCTCATTGTTCAACCCTCTCATTAACAAGTATTGCTTCCTTTGATCCGAGTTGACATCCTCGGGGGCATACCTTGACAGCTGCGTGAACTTGTTGATGTACTCATTCACGCTCTTCCTGCCTTGGCGGAGACCTTCAAACTCTTGCCTTTTTAGCATCATGACTCCAACAGGGACGTAATGAGAGCGGAAACTCTCCTTGAACTCAGCCCAAGTGATAGTCTCCTGGTCGACATGAGCATTGCAAAGAGCATCCCACCAGTCAGCAGCTGCTCCCATGAGTTGGTGCGATGCGAAGAGAACTTTCTCCCGATCATTGCACTGAACAATAGCAAGCTTTTTCTCCATGGACTTCAACCAATCGTCAGCCTCCATGGGATCATTAGCATGTGCAAAAGTAGGCGGTCGAGTCCTCATGAACTCTCCCAGTCGGTTGTGAGCCGGCGGTGGTGATGGTGGGGTGGGGGTGGTGCAGGAACGGGGTTAGGATTGTTGTTGTTGTTGGCTTGCAGCTGACCCGAAGTTTGGATCATAGTTTGCATGAGCTGGTTCTGCATAGATATCAACCATTCAAGGTTGTTTGCACCAGCCTCGGGGTTAACATTCCCAGGGACTTCATCGTGGCCATCCTCTTATGGTTCATGATTCCACGAATGTTCCTCCTTTGACGGCTGGCGTTTTCCCTCACCATCTGTGAGAGATAGTTGAGTAGAATAGAACTTAGAAGTTTAGATTGATCCCCCCAACTATATGAATCAAGGTGGAGGGACTAAATATATTTACTTTTATATGAGGATGTGAACACATGCCGAAGCATCTCACATCTCTCTACTATGTGTGGATATGGACAACGCTGAAGTGTCCCACAACTCACACTAAGCACACAAACACAAACAATCATCACAAAAGTTCAACACACCACTCTTATTCACACTTATTCAATGGGAGTCCTAAACTTAATCATGTGAACTGGTGTTGTTCCTGCCGTGTGAAGGGGGTAGTCCATCGGACACCTCAATGGGGTTAAGTGCACTCCCACGTGGTGGTGAACGAGTATTTGTGCTCTGGATCACCGACATTTATAAATAGGACATGAGAAATTTTAGAGAAGGAGAAAACAACTCCAAAACTTCAGAAGCTATGGAGTAAGAAGCAAAGGTGTTGCTGTCCGAAGAAGAGAAAAGAGGGGCTTAAAATAGCATTTTGCGGTGGCTGTCTTGACAAGAAAATGCAGCAGCAAGCAATTTTCAAAAATATAAGTTTAGAGGGTGTGCCTATGTGTTCTAGAGTGTCCATTCTACCTAGGCTTGCATCCTACGGTCAGTGTGGTTCTGATGCCAATCTGTGCATTCTACCTCGGCTTGCATCCTATGGTCAACATGGTTCTGATGCCAATCTGTGCACTCTACCTAGGCTTGCGTTCTACGGTCAACGTGGCACTGATACCAATCTGTGACGCCCGGTCCTGTAAAACACGGAACCCAGCTAATGCATATGTGTGCCCAGGATGTTCATCACACATATACATGTAATCCACAAACTGAATTCAGAATATAACCATGAATAAATAGGGTTTAAGTATTTTATTACAATGACTCGTGAATCTCTAACTTATCCTAGCAGCGGAAGTCTCTAAAACAATAACGGAAGCAACTAAACAGCAGTGGCTCCATCTCCAACTCCACAGGCAAGTTGACGGTAGTTCGCACGCCTAGTACTCCGCATGATCTTTGAAGTACTCTTCTCCTGTTGCTGATATTTGTATGATAATGCAAGGGTGAGTACATGTCGTACTCAGCATGTGCGGGAAAAGTATGACATGTAACTTACAACAAGGTAGGGAATAAAAAGGCTAATTGCGGAAAGCAAAGTTTATTTCACAAACATGATAAAAACAACAACTATCTTTAGGTAAATTTAAACCCAACATATATTTAAGTAAAACAGCAACATACCTCCTTCATAATTCACCACTTTTCAAGTCTCAACCAACCATTAATTTTTCTCAACTTTATCTCATTGCTCATAATAACCATCACATGTTCATATCCATCTCATGATCATATATCCGAAAACCAAACTCATTGTCATGACTCAACAGTCCCGAAACCAATCCCAATAACCATACCATAACCATAACCAAATAACCATCCCGAGTTTCCACCCCAAACTTCCCATCTAATCATGTGAGCTGGCCAGGCGCTTGTGACCGTAAGCACGGCTATCATGATAGTTTTACACTCTTAAGAGGTGGAATCACTTTACCCACAAGTTTGTGATTTTATCACCCGTCGGCGACTGCAGAACCTCCATTATACCAGTACACAACCGTCGGTGTATGGCCAAGAGATCATAATATAGCCTTTACAAAGGGGCTACTAGATGTATGGACTCACTAAGGTTTCACCAGCAGGCTCGAATCACCATTCTCCCACCTACGGGCCCCCTCTTGTGCCATGCAATTCCCAGGGCAGTCCTCTCTCGACTCCCATTCCCCGTGCCTTCCACGGTCCATAACAATCTAGCAACTTACCTAATTAGTCAGCTAAGCCGCACCCATATTTGGCCTTGTGGTGGCACTGTTTTCCTAGCATGTGCTGGCATGAACCGGTCCTTAGATCTATGGCAAGTAAACCACCATCTCATTCTACCACATCCATGAACCAAGCTTGCTTAGATCTCCCCCGATTCTATGCTCATTATTATCATCAAGTTCTTATTATCATTATTCATATGAGTGCAGTGGCTAGACACGTTCTATCTCGCTTCCCATATCCCGTAGATTAGCGAAGCAGAAAGGAAAAACGATCATACCCGACTCATTACTTTGCCGGCAACAAGGATGGTTAACAAAACTAGTAAACTCCTATAAAAGGGTTTCCCATCAAGTTGACTCAAGCAAACACGTTTTCGCAAACAAAACAGTTTCCAAAACATGGGATCAATATGGTCAAGGGGCACTTGTCTTGTTCCTGTGGCTTTTGTTGCTCACGTGTCTCAAAGTCTTGGAGCTGTAGTCCTTCGCAGATAGCTTCCTGAGCTTGTCCTTCTACTCACGACCACGCATATACAAAATTATAGCAATCAAACATCATGCACAAACTTTACTCAAGATGCAATGGTGCAACTCCTATGATGCTGTTTTATTAGACCAGTTTGTACGTGTTCTTGCATGTTTTACTGGGCTTGCATGGGGTTTTATGGTGAACAAGGGTGTAAGGATCAAGTGTGGACGTGGTGATGATCTTGACTCAAGATCTAGATCAATTCCACCGTCAAAAACCGATCAACACGTGATCTGTCCACACGAAACAGCTTCTGTTCGAAGGGAACGAAGAAAAACAGATGCGAAGAAACCGCGACGAGGTCGTAAGATGGTAACGAAGACCTACCTCAGCCTTCCTCCTAGCAATGGCAGCAGGTCAGATCGTCGGCTCTCTTCCGGCGACGGCGAGGTGTGACGGCTCGTCGGCGGTGCTCACCGGCGACTGAACTCCGGCGAGGGGTGTAACTCGGAAAGTTGGAAGCTAGGGCCTCCAAGTCGTCAACTCGGGAGGTGAAAAATAGGTACGTGGTTGCGGCCAGGGGTTTTTGGTTTTATTTATAAGGGGTGAAAGAAGAGTCCTACTCTGATTGAATTTCAAATAAGAGTCCTATTCAATTTGTTTTGGATATTAACAACTTGTCTCCAATTGATTTGGTGCAGTAGCAACGTGGAATTCGTGTCAGTTTCCTCAGTACCGGGTATTCTCGCGCGCATAGGAGAAAAACCGCTTAAGGATCTCGTCACCTCCGCAGGGTGAGCTCCGGAGGAGCCACGTGTCTAGCGGGGGCCGGGCCTCCCTTTTTCTTCAGGGGCGAGCACCGGGTGCGCCATGTGTCTGGCGGGGCGGGGCCTCCCTTTCCTTAGAGGCAAGCTCTGGGGGCGCCATGTGTTAGTGCCGGACCTCCCCTCTCCTCGAAGGTGGGCTCCGAGAGTGCCACGTGTCCAGCAGCGCCGGACCTCCTTTCTCCTCGGAGGCGGGCTCCGAGAGAGACACATGTCCAACAGCGTCAGACCTCCCTTCTACTCGGAGGTGGGCTCCGAGAGTGACACGTGTCCAGCAGCGTCGGACCTCCCTTCTCCTCGGAGGTGAGCTCCGAGGACGACACGTGTCCAGAGGTGTCGGACCTCTCGGAGGCGAGCTCCGAGGGTGACACGTGTCCAGCGGTGTTGGACCTCTTGGAGGCGAGCTCCGAGGGTGACACGTGTCCCGCGGGGCCGAGCCTCATCCCTTCCACAGGGGTGAGCTCCGCGGCCGACACGTGTCCCGCGGGGCCGAACCTCATCCCTTCCGCAGGGGTGAGCTCCGCGGGCGGCACGTGTCCTGCGGGGCTGGGCCTCGCTTTTCCGCAGAGACTAGCTCCGAAGTCAACACGTGTCCCGCGGGGCTGAGCCTTGCTTCTCCGCAGAGACTAGCTTCGAAGGCAACACGTGTCCAGCAGGGTCGGACCTCGCCCCTTCTCCTGAGGCGAGCTTCGAGCCTGCCACATGGCCAGCAGTGCCGGACCTCACCCCCTCCGTAGGGATGAGCTCCAAAGGCGCCACGTGGCCAGCGGGCCGCGGGAAGTGTCGACGGCGCTCCTCGGCAAATTGGAATTGGCTCTTTTCAGCTATCTTTCTCCATTTTTGTGATTCTTTCCCATTTCTATTTCTTTTATAATGTTTTCTATATGCAATGCATGAATATGAAATCGAGGGTGCTACAGCCCATTCATCATCTTCATTATTGGTCTCAGCAAGGGGTGGCTCCTCCTCGGGTTCATCTCCCCCCGTCATAGCTTCATGAGGCTCCACGGGGTGTAAGCCCGCGTGAAACCCCTCCTGAGGTGCGTGCCAATGCCGTTCTTGTGGATCATCTTCCATATCGTCTTCGAATGGTTCCACCTCTTCTAGGTCCTCTTCCTCATGCATAGAGCTATTGACTTCATCTTCATCATGAGATTCCGTCTTCACCTCTTCCCAATATGGTCCATCGGACACCTCAATGGGGTTAAGAGCACTCCCACATGGTGGTGGACGAGATCTTATGCGTGTTGTGCTCCTGGTCACCGGCATCTATAAATAAGACATGAGAAACTTTAGAGAAGGAAGAAATAACTCCCAAAACTTCAGAAGCTATGGAGCAAGAAAGCAAAGGCGTTGCTGTCCAAAAGAAGAGAAGAAAAGGGCTTAAAATAGCACTTTGTGGTGGCTGAATTGACAAGAAAAGTGCAGCAGCAAGCAATTTTCAAAAATAGCGGTTTAGAGGGGTGTGCTTATGTGTTTTAGAGTGTCCATTCCACCTAGACTTGCGTCCTACGGTCAACATGGCTCTGATACCAATCTGTGACACCCGGTTCCGGAAACAGAACCAAGTTAATGCATATGTGTGCCCAGGATGTTCATCACACATACAAATGTAATCCACAAACTGAATTCAGAATATAACCATGAATTTGATAGTGTTTAAGTACTTTATTACATCGACTCATTGTCTCACTCATGAATCTCTAACTTATTCTTGCAGCGGAAGTCTCTAAACGACTGCGGAATATCAATAAAGGCAGCAGGCTCCATCTTCAACTCCACAGGCATGTTGACGGTAGTTCGCAAACCTAGTACTCCACATGGTCCTTGAAGTAATCTTCTCCTGTTGCTGATGTTTATGTGATAATGCAAGGGTGAGTACATGTCGTACTCAGCAAGTGCGGGAAAAGTATGACATGTAGCTTACAACAAGGTAGGAAATAAAAAGGCTCATTATAGCAAGCAAATTTTATTTCACAAACATGATAAAAACAGCAACTAAGTATAGATAAATTAAATCCCAATATAGCCAAGTAATCAGCAACATTCTTTCATCATAATTCACCATTTATCAAGTATCAACCAACCATTAATCTTTCTCAAGTTCATCTCATGCTCATAAATATTCATATCCATCTCATATTCATATAACCAAAACCAAACTCATTGTCATGACTCAAAACAGTCCCAAAACCAATCCCAATGACCATAACCATACCGAATAACCATCCCAAGTTTTCCCTCTAATCATGGAAGTTGGCCAGGTGCTTGTGACTGGAAGCACGGCTATCATGATAGTTTTACACTCTGCAGAGGTGGCACCACTTTACCCACAAGTTCATGATTTCGTCACCTGTCAGCAACTGCAGAACCTCCATTATACCAGTACACAACCGTCGGTGTATGGCCAAGAGATCACAAAATAGCCTTTACAAAGGGGCTACTAGATGTATGGACTCACTGAGGTTTCACCGGCAGGCTCGAATCACAATTCTCCCACCCACGGGCCCCCTCTTGTGCCATGCGGTTCCCAGGGCAGTCCTCTCTCGACTCCCATTCCCCGCGCCATCCACGGTCCATAACAAGCTAGCAACACACCTAATTAATCAGCTAAGCCGCACCCATACTTGGCCTTGTGGTGGCACTGTTTTCGTGGCATATTCTCGCATGAACCAGTCCTTAGGTCTACGGCAAGTTCCACCATCTCATCCAGCAACATTCACGAACCAAGCTTGCCGATATCTCTCCCGATTCCATGCTCATTATCATCATCAAGTTCACATCATCATTATTCATATAAGTGCAGTAGCTAACCACGTTTTAGTTCAGCTTCCCGTATCTCGTAGATTAAGTGAAGCAAAAAGGAAAAACGACCATACCCGACTCATCAACTTTCCCGGTGACAAGGATGGTTAACAAAGCTAGTAAACTCCTATAAAAGGGTGTCCCATCAAGTTGACTCAAGCATACGAGTTTTCGCAAACAAAACAGTTTCGAAACATGGGATCAATATGGTCAAGGGGTACTTGCCTTGCTCCCGTGGTTCTTGTTGTTCAAGCGTCTCGAAGTCTTGGTGCTGTAGTTCCTCATAGATGGTCTCTTGAGCTTGCTCTTCTACTCACGACCACACACATACAAAATTTACAGCAATCAATCATCATGCACAAACTTTACTCAAGATGCAATGGGGTAGATGAATGCAAATCCTATGGTGCTGTTTTATTAAACCAGTTTGTATGTGTTCTTGCATGTTTTAACGGGCTTTCATGGGGTTTTATGATGAACAAGGGTGCTGGGATCAAGTGTGGATGTGGTTATGATCTTGACTCAAGATCTAAATCAATTCCACCGTCAAAAATCGATCAAAACATGGTCTGTCCACACGAAAAGTTTCTGTTCAAAGGGGGCGAAGAAAACGGATGCGTAGAAACAGCGGCGACGTCGTAAGATGGGTAATAGGGATCTACCTCACTTCCTCCTTGGTGGCAGGGCCTTCCTTCTAGCAATGGCAGCAGCGGGGATTTTTTCTATTGAAGATTAGGGCAGGACAGATCGTTGGTTCTTTTCCGGCGACGGCGAGGCGTGACGGGGCTCGTCAGCGGGTGTCGACGACAGGGCTCAACGACGGGGCTCGCTGGCGGGTCTCGACGGCGGGGCTAGACGGCGGGGCTCGACGGCGGGGCTCGTCGACGGGGCTCACCGGCCACCGAACTCCAGCAAGGGGGGGGGGAACTCGGCAAGTTGGGGACTAGTGCCTCCAAGTCGCCGACTTGGGTGGGGGGAGAGGAGGGGGAGGCTGTGGCCAAAAGGGGGGTTTGGGTTCTATTTATAAGTGGGGAGGGGGAGAATCCTAATCTAATTGGAGCTAAATCCTAACAAACTTTTTCCCCATTTAATTTGGTGTGGCAGCAATGGGGGGGTTCCCAAATGTGGGGAAAACTCCCCTTTTTGGAGAATTGAGGATTTTGGGGATTTTGGGGGAAAATTTGGGGAAATTGGAAATAGCTCATTTCAGCTATCTTTTTCCCATTCCTCACCATTTCTATGTCACTTACTCCATTTCTACATTCCCCTCTCTGTTTCTATGTCCCACTCTCAATTTCTACATGGACCTTCTCCATTTCTATGCCCCATTCTCCATTTCTATATGCCCTTGTCCATTTCTATGGTTCCTTCCTCCATTTCTATGGTTCTTTCTCTATTTCTATGGTTCCTTCCTCCATTTCTATGGTCCTTCCTCCATTTCTATGGTTCTTTTCTCCATTTCTATGGTTCTTTCTTCATTTCTATAGTTCTTTCTCCATTTCTACTTTTTTTTTATAATGTTTCTCTTCATGAAAATGTATGCAATGCATGGAAATGAATTTGAGGGTGTTACACCAGGATGTTGTCCATGAAGACCACGACAAACTTGTCCTGAATCTGTTCACGCCCTTAATCGGAGACAAACGTAGATACACATGATCCCCAACCTCAAATTGCAGAAGGCGTCTTCTCCGGTCCGCATATTGCTTTAGTCGGGATTGGGCGGCTTTCAGGTTCGCTTGAATCAGCCAAACTTTTTATTCCGCATTATTAACAAGATCAATCCCAAAAGTAACCCTTTCGCTGGACTCACATCAATTTGGCGGTGTGCGGCATTTCCTCCCGTGTAGTGCCTCGTAGGGCGCCATCTTAATGCTGGCCTGGTACCCATTATTGTACGAGAACTCGGCTAACGGTAAGTGATCATTCCAATTCTTACCGTGGTTGATAGCACAAGCCCATAACATGTCTTCCAGGATTTGATTTACCCACTCGGTTTGCCCATCCGTCTGCGGGAGGTACGCTGAACTAAGGATCAGTTTCGTACCCAATGCAGCCTGTAACTGCTCCAAAAAACGAGACACAAATAAAGTGCCTCGATCCGAGATAATAGTGCGGGGTACGCCGTATAAACAAAGAATCCGTGAGTTGTACAATTCAGCATACTTCTTGCGTTGTAGTTTGTATTGACCAGGATAAAATGGGCAGACTTTGTGAGCCGGTCGACGATCACCCATACTGAATCATGTTTCTGAAATGTGGTGGGTAAACTGATGATGAAGTCCATTCTCACATCCTCCCACTTCCAGGCAGGAATGCCTAGCGGTTGTAACAATCCCGGTTTCTTCATGTGGTCAGCCTTAACCCTCCAGCATGTATCACACTCTGACACATATTTAGCGATCTCTCGCTTCATCTGTGTCCACCAAAATTTTCCCTTGAGTTCTTGATACATCTTGTTGCTGCCAGGGTGAATAGAAAACTTTGACAAGTGAGCCTCGTCAAAGATTTTCTTCCCCGATTCCGGGTTACGGGGTATGACTATCCTGTTTTTGAACCACAGGACACCGTCTCCGTCCTTTCAGAAACACTTCAACTCCCCACTGTCTACACGTCTCCGAAAATGCGACATTCCCTTGTCATGTTTTTGGGTTGCCGCTATCTCTTCATGGATGGTGGGGATAAGAGCTAAGTCGTAGAGAGCTCCATGGGGAACCACATACAAGGGTGGTTCACTCTCTTCCAACGGGGTGATGGTCAGATTATGAACTTGTGACTTGCGACTCAGCGCATACGCCACCACGTTTGCCTTGCCGGGGTGATAATTGATCTCTATTTTGTAATCCTTTATCAGCTCCAACCATTTTCGCTGCCTCATGTTCAACTCCTTCTGAGTGAATATGTACTTGAGGTTCTTGTGGTCGGTATATAAATGTACGAGGTTACCGAGTAGGTAGTGCCTCAACATCTTAAGTGCGAGTAGCATGACAGCAAGTTCTAAGTCATGAGTTGGATAGTTTTGCTCATGATTCCGGAGCTGCCGTGATCATACGCGACCACTCTTCGGTCTTGCATCAGCACACATCTGAGCCCAATGCTGGATGCATCACAGTATACATCGGACGGTTTTATTGTGTCTGGCTACGCCAAAACCGGTGCTGATGTTAGGTGTTTCACTAAAGCCTTGAATGCTGCTTCACATGCTGGACTCCAAACATATTTGGTAGCCTTCTTCAGCAGCTCGGTCATAGGCTTGACAATCTTCGAGAAGTTCGGAATGAACCTCAGATAATATCCCACGAGTCCGAGGAAACTTCGTACCTCATGGACAGACCTCGGGGACTTCCAATTCAGCACTTGTGTAATTTTGCTCGGGTCTACAGCGATGCCCTCCGCTGAGATAATATGCCCAAGGAAAGGTACTTGCGATTTCCAGAATTGGCACTTGCTGAATTTCACGTATAGCTTGTGATCTCGCAGCCGTTGCAAGACTATACACAGGTGCTTTGTGTGTTCTTCCTCCGACTTGTAATATACCAGGATGTTGTCCATGAAGATCACGACAAACTTGTCCAGCTCCGGCATGAATACCGAGTTTATCAAGTACATGAAATGAGCTGGAGCGTTGGTGAGACCGAAAGACATGACCAGGTACTCATAAAGCCCGTACCTCATCGACAAAGCCGTCGAAATATCCTCAGCCTGTATTTTAATCTGGTGGTACCCTGATCTTAAATCCATCTTGGAAAAGATCTTGCTTCGACCAACTGATCAAACAACATGTCGATCGGTGGCAATGGGTACTCGTTCTTGATTGTAACGGCATTTAGTGGATGTAACACCCCAAATTTTGATTTAAAACCCTAAACCATGTTCAGAGGGGAATTTAAAAATTTTTGGACGTGTTGCATGTTTTGCAAAAATTCAAATTCAAACTGGAATTCAAATTAGACTCAAAACAGAAAAGAAATAGAAAAAGAAAAAAGAGAAACGGGAAAAAAACCGGCCAGTGGGCCGAAACCGCCAGCCGGCCCAGCTACTCCCGCGCCAGCCCGCCCCCGCGCGCGCCGCGCTGCCTCTCACCGACGGGTGGGACCCGCCTGTCATCCCTAACCCCGCGACCCCGGACTCTCTCTCGCGCGCGCGATCGCAACCGATCGGGAAACCCGTCCCCGTCGCCCGAATTCTGGACCCAGAGGACTTCAACTCGATCACAACAGACCACCGCCCTCCCCCGGCTATAAAAACTCCCGATCCGATCAGTTTTTCCCACGCGATCGCCGATTTTTACTCCGGTGAGCACCGAGACTTCGCCGGTGAATTCTGGCCGATCTAAGCTCGGAAACTCTGATCTAACTCGCTGGTCTTGATCCACCGCCTCCGGGGAGCTTTGCAGGTGCAGAAAACTCGGAGACTTACGGTGTAAATCCAGCGCCGACGAGCTTCGCCGTGGTTTTGCCTCGAACCTCGCCGCCGATCACTTTCCAGGACCCCCGAGCTCGAGAAAACCCCCGAGGTGAGATCCCTGACCTCCCCTCTACCGGTCTAGGCCATAAGATCACAGTTTTAGGCAGAATTCTCGAGGATCCGAAACTTTCGGGCGAGATCGCCGCTTCCCGCCGCCGTGCGCCGCCGGCAGCGCTGCCCGCGCTCGGTCAGAGCGACGTGGCCGCTTGTGCGCCGTTTATTTTAAATCGCACGGTAGACTTTAAAACCCCGCGTACCGGTTCGATGTTATAATCTCAGCCGTCGGTTTAATATCGGACGGTCCACGTCAGCCCCGCGTTATAAAGACTGGAATTCTTACGTGCTACCCCCTGGGGTTCTCTGGAATTGAGAGCTAGCCCCAGAAACTTCAGATCTAGCCCCTGGAACTCCAGAAAATCATGTAAATTCATTTAAAAATCAGTTTTAGCCCCTGGACTTAATAGAAATTAGGAAAAACACCTCTGATAAATGTAGCTAGACCCCTGGAAATTATAAAAATAATATTATAGACCCTGTAATGGGGTGAATTCATTATTTTAACCCTGTTTAGTAATTAATTTAGAAAATTGAATATGTAACTAGTGTTTAAAAATTAAAAAGTGGGACAAACATAATTGTCAAAATTAATTAAAAACTTTCTCAGTACTTAGAAAATTTTGGAGTGAGATAAAAATATATTTTTGGGTTGAAATAAATCTGTTTCATCTATTATTCACATTTAGGGACACATTTTTAAGTAAATAATAGTTATAGAAAAATAGGGAAAATAATTATGAAATAGTCTACATCAGAAGCCAAGGTCAAAATATGTTATTAAATTATTTAGGACCAGAACCTATACTGTTTAGGTGATGTATATTACTAATTTCATAATGAAATACACAATTATGCATAGGAATATAAATCTGAAAATATAGCAACTAGTAAATGATAAATGGAGTTTCTAAAATACAAAGAATTTAGTTTAGAGTTGGTAGAAATTCTGAAGGCACAAATGGAGAAGAAAAATACTTTTCATACACATTTGGTAGTAAAAAGGTGTAGTAGTTTAATATAAGGAATTTATTTAAAACTGAAACACAACACATATAATGGTGAATGAATTTCATAAATATGAATGTGTGGTTTGTATGAAGTGTAAGTGTGAACTATGTCTTATGGATTGTTGTTTTTCTTTTGCTATGTGTGATGGTATGAAGTAGAACCTGTTCAAGAACAAGTTATTCATTTCCAAGACCAGGAATACCCATTTCAAGAGCAGCAAGAAGGAGGCAAGTGTCCTTGACCACTTTGATCCTATGCTAGGATATGTAGATAGAATTATTTGCATTGTCAAATGAAATATGAAACCCATGCTAGGAAAGTTTCCCCAGAATTGCATTACCTTGTTTCCTTGTAGCTTGGGTTGGGATTTATTTTACCATGTCATTTATTTACATGCATTTGCTTAGCCATGCTTAGAATGGGATATTTGGGACATGAGATCATCAGTTTATATTACCATACTCTTGAATGAGACATTGTGAGTTATGTAGAGGTAGGGATCAAGGCAAGTTGGATGTTTCGGTTGTGTGCTGGGTGCACGAGACTTGGGTTTGTGTTTAGTACTTGCCTGGATCCTAAGGACCGGTTCATGGAGCATGTAACCCGGCTTTACAGTGCCAACCACATGCTGAGATGGGGCAGCTTGGCCAATTAATTAGGTGTATCCCCGGCGTAGTAAGGGTGTGTTGGATGGTGCGGGGAGTAGGTGTCAGCTGGACTACCATATGAACCGCAAGGCTCAAGAGGGGGCCACTGCAGCGGGGTTGGAGCCTCTTGTATGCTGTTAGGGGTGAAACCTCAGTGGGCCCACGCTCGTCGGGAATCCCTTTGTAAAGGCTTCGTAGTGATCTCTTGGCCGCACACCTGGGAAGTGTGAATGTGGATCGTAGCCACTGGCATAATGGAGGTTCTTTTAGTCCACCCGGCAACGGGGGATGAAATCACTACTTGTGGGTACAGTGGTACAAACTCTGCAGAGTTAAAACTGTCTTGACAGCCGTGCTCACGGTTAAGAGCGGCCTGGACTTATTCATGATTAGAGGAGTGAAGGTTTTTGGGAGTTGTGGATGGTAAGCGGGGAGCTTAACATTGGAAATGATGTTATGGTTATTTGGTTATGATGATGGGATGGGAGATTGGGACCATTTCACCTGTGTAGTAATGTAGGTGCTTAATAAGCTAAGGTGATAGGTATTAATTGCGTAGTGCTTTAACCATGAGTTCAACCTCTCCTTGTTCTAGCCATGCATGATATAATTTTCCCACACTTGCTGAGTACCATTGGTACTCAACCTTGCATATTTGTTGGTTTATATTGCTGCTCAGGTCAAGATAATGTGGTGGTGTATAATGACCAAGACTTTGGACCGGAGGAAGGATTTTAGGTTCATGAAGACCCCCGGGCAACGCCTGTGATGGAGCCCTAAAGAATAATATTCCGCTGCTAGTTTATTTACTTGTGATGAAGCATTTGTGTCCATTGAGACATTTGCGATGTAAGACTTATTTATATTCGACACCTGGCTTGTAATAAATGATGTTTCACTATTTGTCATCACATGTATGAGAAAATGATCCTGGCATACATGTGATATTCACTTGGTTGTTTCCTTCGGAAAAACCGGGTGTGACAGAGGTGGTATCAGAGCCAAGGTTGCCCGTAGGAACGTGGACCTAGGTAGAAATGGACGTATTTAAGGGCCCTATTTTCTTAAAAACTATTTTCCAAGGTGTGGGTGGAAAAAGTGTTATTAAAGGAGTCATTTTCTTCATCTTACCCCAACTTTCATTCAAAATAGGATTTTTTTGAGAATTTATCTAACCTAATTTTAAATTCTTTTGTTTTTAGATGGTTCGCATGATTCGCACCGCTCGTAAGTCCACAGGAGGGAGAGTTCCCGTAGTTGCCCTTGCCGAAAGAGAGGAGAGTCGTCCAGTGACGTACCTTTCCTATGGATTGGCAGTAGAAGATTTGTTGCGCCGTCTTCGGCGTATGCTCGAAGCCGCCGGCAATACGGGCAAGCTAATCATCCACTATAACTCCACCAGGACCATCCGTGAGAAGAGGGAAGAATGGAGTTCGGAGATAAGGATTATACACGAGAATCAGCTGCTTAAGATTCACCACTCTCCAGCTTGTCGAGCCACACAAGTTGACGCGGAGAAAGATGTCACCTGGGAGGCCATCACCTGCCAGAGTCACATCTATCGTCGCCACTTGGACAAAACTGAGTACATGTATGTCCTCCAACGTGAGAGTGGTACCACGGAGTACAAGTACCCAACGGTGCAGCAAGGGACTTCCCATGAGCACATGGACTTGTGCTTGGAGGATGCTGCTATGCTCAGCACTCGACTGCAGGAGTGTCAACAAGAGCTTCAGGATGTCCGAGACACCCTGAAGGAAACGGAGGCGTTGCTGCGAGCTTGCTTAAAGGCGAGAGAAAGAGGAGATGGGAATGAGCTGTGTGTCACCGTGAGTGATCCATGGACTCCTGACTCCCCGGATCGCCGAGCAATCAGGCGTCGTCGCACTTCTCCACCAGCAGCCTCCCCACCCAAAGCAGAGTCACAAGGTAGCCGAAATGAGGAGGAAGATCCCGAGGAGCCAGCTCAAGAGGACGAGTAGTGTAGAGTCTTTCCCCTAGCTAGCATAGATAATGCTGGGTGTGTGACGTGAGTAGTTACGTAGTTAATGGTGTGATAATGCTTGGTGTGTGACGTGAGTTGTGGAAGCCATGAGCAATTGTCCACAGCCTCGTCTTCAGATTGTTTTGCTTTGGTGTGTGAACCCACAGGAAATAATAGTGCATTTATTTGGTGTGAGATATAAACCCTCGTAAAATTTCAACAAAGCCTCAACACCTTAAAGTACCAACAAACGAAAGTAGTAAGATGATACTAAATGGTATCAAATTAACATTTGTTGATTCTGCCAGATGGCCGGAAGAGGAAAAGGACGTGCTGCCAACCCCGCCAACAACAATGATGAGGCATGCAACCCTCATCTTTCTGGAGGCCAGGACAGGGGTGGTCGCCGTGAAGAAGTTGATCCTCTCCACCAAATGCTGGAGAATCAAAATCAGCTTATCCAGAATTTGACTCAAGTGGTGGCCAACTTGCATCAAGTTCCACCTCCACAAGTTGCACCACGCCAACCAAGGTTGAGTGAGTTTCTAGGAACTCAACCTCCCAAGTTTGCAAGTGCTGCTGAACCTCTGGAGGCAGATGATTGGCTGAAGACCATTGAAAGTAAGATGAGGATAATACAATGCCAAGGGTATGAGAGGGTGCTGTTTGCCTCTCATCAATTGAATGGACCTGCTGCTGATTGGTGGACCACCTACGTGGCTGCCCATCATGACCCTGAGAACATCACTTGGGAAGAGTTCAAGCGTAGCTTCCGCAACCACTACATCCCAAGAGGTGAACTCAAAACCAAGAGGAAAGAGTTTCTGGGACTGCAGCAGGGAAACATGACGGTGAGGGAATACCTCACTAAATTTACTCAACTATCCCGTTATGCTCCACGAGACATAGAGACTGATGAGCAGAAACAAGATTGTTTCGTGGAAGGACTTACCGCAGAGATGCAGTGTGCCATGTCCTCCAATGAGTATGAAAGCTTTCAAAAGATGGTGGACAGAGCATTTGTGGTGGAAAGGAAGCTAAAGGCCCTAGAAAATGAGAATAAGAGGAAGGCGGGGTGGTCACATCAAGCCTCAGGGAGCAACACCCGCCCACGTATGATGCAGCAACCCACGGGGCAGATGAGTCGTGCTGCGGTACCCTATTCAGCACCAAGAGGGTACAACCCAAACTACAGGCCACCCGCAGCACCTGCACAGCCGCCACGTCAGTTTGTGCAGCAGCCTCGCCCCGCATATCCACCTCGACCAGCAGTGCAAGGACCCCCGAACCAACCCCAAGACAACAAAGGCCAAGCACCTAAGGTTGGGGTGCAATGTTTTAGCTGTGGTGAAGTGGGGCACTACGCCCAAAAATGCCCAAAGAAGAAGCCTGCGCCGCCACAACAGCAGAATGTAGTGAGAGGACGGGTGAACCATGTCACCATGGAGGAAGCACAAGAGGCACCCGACGTGGTAGTTGGTAAGTTTCCTGCCAATTTACACCTTGCAACTCTGCTGTTTGATTCTGGTGCTACCCACTCATTCATTGCTCAAGGGTTTGTTAAGAAGCATGACCTAGCAACCACACAAATGAACCATATGCTAGCCGTAAACTCTCCAGGTGGAGAAATAAGGACAAGACAAGTGTGTCCCAAAGTGAGCCTAGACATTAATGGGGTAGTATTTACTGCTAACCTCATAGTGATAGATTCACAAGGGATAGATATTATTTTGGGTATGGATTGGTTGACCAAACATGAAGGAATCATCCATTGTTCGACCAGAACGGTGGAACTAACTCACCCCAATGGCACAAGAGTAAAGTTCATAACGATACACGAGCCTAGGAGGGACATTAAATTAAATCAAGTGGAGGTGAAAGTTGAGGAAATCAGGACTATCAGGGAATATCCAGATGTTTTTCCGGAGGAGTTGCCAGGAATGCCTCCCGACCGTGACGTGGAATTCGCAATTGAGCTAGTACCGGGAACAGCCCCGATATACAAGAGACCTTATCGAATGGACTCCAAGCAGCTAGAAGAGCTCAAGGATCATTTGAGAGAATTGACGGAGAAGGGGTATATTCGCCCTAGTTCCTCACCATGGGGAGCTCCGGTGATATTTGTGCCTAAGAAAGATGGAACTCAAAGGTTATGCGTGGATTACCGTGCCTTGAATGAGGTAACCATCAAGAACAAGTACCCATTGCCTCGCATTGAAGACTTGTTTGATCAGTTGAGGGGAGCTTGTGTGTTCTCGAAAATTGATCTCAGGTCGGGATACCACCAACTCAAGATAAGGCAATCTGACATTCCCAAGACAGCTTTCGTATCTCGGTACGGACTGTATGAATACTCTGTCATGCCTTTCGGGCTAACCAATGCCCCGGCATATTTCATGTACCTCATGAACAAGGTATTCATGGAATATCTGGACAAATTTGTGGTGGTTTTCATAGATGATATTCTCGTCTTCTCCAAAAATGAAGAAGAACATGAGAAACATCTAAGGTTGGTGTTACAGAGGCTGAGAGAACACCAACTATATGCCAAGTTGAGCAAGTGTGAGTTTTGGCTGAAGAGAGTTCCCTTTTTAGGACATATAATCTCGGAGGGAGGAATCTCCGTCGATCCCGCCAAAATCGAGGATATCCAGAAGTGGAAGACCCCTGAAAATGTCGGGGAAGTTCGAAGCTTTTTGGGCTTGGCTGGATACTATCGACGGTTTATTGAGGGATTCTCCAAGATCTCGAGACCTCTCACTAAACTGTTGGAGAAGGGAATCACATTCACCTGGACACCCCAGTGTGAGACGAGCTTTCAGGAGCTAAAGAAGAGATTGACAACAGCCCCAGTGCTGGTTATGCCAGATATGCAGAAGAATTTCACAAGGTACTGCGATGCCTCTGGAAATGGGTTGGGATGTGTTCTCATGCAAGAAGGACATGTCGTGGCATATGCATTCCGGCAGCTTCGGAAGCACGAGAAGAACTATCCTACACATGATCTAGAACTAGCTGCAGTGGTACACGCGTTGAAAATTTGGCGGCACTATTTGATGGGGAAGAGGACAGAGATATATACGGATCATAAGAGTTTGAAGTACATATTCACACAGCCAGATCTCAACCTCAGACAAAGGAGATGGTTAGAGCTAATCAATGACTTTGATGTGGGCATCAACTATCATCCCGGAAAAGCAAACGTCGTGGCCGATGCCTTGAGTCGGAAAGTGCAGGTCAATAAGTTGAGCTTGAAGGACATGCCCGCAGAATTGAAGGACGATGTTATAAGGCTCAATCTATGTCTAGTAAATAGTGGTGAAGCCATCGCCATGGAAGTGGACTCCACACTCGAGCAAGACATACGCGAGGGCCAAAAGAATGATGGGAAGATACAAGAGATCAGACAGCTCATCAAGGAAAATAAAGCTCCTGGTTTTAGAGAGGATGAACAAGGAACGGTGTGGCACGGGAGAAGAATCTGTGTGCCAGAAGTAAAGGAGATCCGTGAATTGATTTTAAAGGAGGCTCATGATTCCGACTATTCCATTCATCCTGGGAGTACGAAGATGTACCAGGACCTCAAGAGCAGGTATTGGTGGTATGGCATGAAGCGAGATGTCGCGGAACATGTTGCCCTATGTGACACATGTCAGTTGGTGAAAGCAGAACATCAACGACCCGCGGGATTGCTGCAACCACTCAAAGTACCTGAATGGAAGTGGGAAGAAATCAGCATGGATTTTGTCGTGGGATTGCCTAGGACCCAATCCGGGTATGATTCAATATGGGTCATTATTGATAGGCTAACCAAGGTAGCTCATTTCATTCCTGTGAAAGAAAGCTACAGCGGATCCAAATTGGCAGAATTGTACATGTCAAGGATTGTGTGTTACCATGGAGTGCCAAAGAAGATAGTGTCGGATCGAGGGACACAGTTCACCTCGAGGTTTTGGCAAAAGTTGCATGAAACCATGGGAACCCATTTGAACTTCAGCTCTGCCTATCATCCCCAAACTGACGGGCAGACGGAGAGAACCAATCAGATCCTTGAAGATATGTTAAGGGCATGTGCACTCAAAAACAATAGGAGTTGGGACAAGAACTTACCGTATGCGGAGTTTTCCTATAACAACAGCTATCAAGCTAGTATGAAGATGTCACCGTTTGAAGCTTTGTATGGAAGGAAGTGCAGAACTCCCCTATTTTGGAACCAAACAGGAGAAAGTAAAGTGTTTGGTCCAGAAGTGCTACAAGAAGCCGAGGCGAAGGTGAGGGAGATTCGCAACAACTTGAGGATAGCACAAACACGCCAGAAGAGTTATGCTGATGTACGAAGAAGAGAGCTCGTTTTCAACGTGGGAGACTATGTTTATCTCAAGGTGTCCCCTATCAGAGGACTTCGTCGGTTCAAGGTGAAAGGGAAGTTGTCACCTCGATACATCGGACCCTTTCAAGTTTTGGAAAGAAAAGGCGAAGTGGCGTACCAACTAGAGTTACCGGTTCATCTATCGGATGTGCACGATGTATTCCATGTGTCACAACTCAAGAAATGTCTGAGGACGCCTGAAGAGGTGTTACCCATGAATGAAGTGGATGTAGCTGAAGATTTGTCTTATGCCGAGCAACCATACAAGATTTTAGATACAATGGAACGCCTCACCAGAAACAAGAGAATCCGGATGTGCAAGGTGCAGTGGAAGCATCACTCAGAAGAGGAAGCTACCTTGAAAGGGAAGATGAGCTCAAGGCACAATTTCCGGAATTGTTTTCTTAGAAACACCAATCTCGAGGACGAGATTTCTTTTAAGGGGGGTAGAGCTGTAACACCCCAAATTTTGATTTAAAACCCTAAACCATGTTCAGAGGGGAATTTAAAAATTTTTGGACGTGTTGCATGTTTTGCAAAAATTCAAATTCAAACTGGAATTCAAATTAGACTCAAAACAGAAAAGAAATAGAAAAAGAAAAAAGAGAAACGGGAAAAAACCGGCCAGTGGGCCGAAACCGCCAGCCGGCCCAGCTACTCCCGCGCCAGCCCGCCCCCGCGCGCGCCGCGCTGCCTCTCACCGACGGGTGGGACCCGCCTGTCATCCCTAACCCCGCGACCCCGGACTCTCTCTCGCGCGCGCGATCGCAACCGATCGGGAAACCCGTCCCCGTCGCCCGAATTCTGGACCCAGAGGACTTCAACTCGATCACAACAGACCACCGCCCTCCCCCGGCTATAATAACTCCCGATCCGATCAGTTTTTCCCACGCGATCGCCGATTTTTACTCCGGTGAGCACCGAGACTTCGCCGGTGAATTCTGGCCGATCTAAGCTCGGAAACTCTGATCTAACTCGCTGGTCTTGATCCACCGCCTCCGGGGAGCTTTACAGGTGCAGAAAACTCGGAGACTTACGGTGTAAATCCAGCGCCGACGAGCTTCGCCGTGGTTTTGCCTCGAACCTCGCCGCCGATCACTTTCCAGGACCCCCGAGCTCGAGAAAACCCCCGAGGTGAGATCCCTGACCTCCCCTCTACCGGTCTAGGCCATAAGATCACAGTTTTAGGCAGAATTCTCGAGGATCCGAAACTTTCCGGCGAGATCGCCGCTTCCCGCCGCCGTGCGCCGCCGGCAGCGCCGCCCGCGCTCGGTCAGAGCGACGTGGCCGCTTGTGCGCCGTTTATTTTAAATCGCACGGTAGACTTTAAAACCCCGCGTACCGGTTCGATGTTATAATCTCAGCCGTCGGTTTAATATCGGATGGTCCACGTCAGCCCCGCGTTATAAAGACTGGAATTCTTACGTGCTACCCCCTGGGGTTCTCTGGAATTGAGAGCTAGCCCCGAAAACTTAAGATCTAGCCCCTGGAACTCCAGAAAATCATGTAAATTCATTTAAAAATCAGTTTTAGCCCCTGGACTTAATAGAAATTAGGAAAAACACCTCTGATAAATGTAGCTAGACCCCTGGAAATTATAAAAATAATATTATAGACCCTGTAATGGGGTGAATTCATTATTTTAACCGTGTTTAGTAATTAATTTAGAAAATTGAATATGTAACTAGTGTTTAAAAATTAAAAAGTGGGACAAACATAATTGTCAAAATTAATTAAAAACTTTCTCAGTACTTAGAAAACTTTGGAGTGAGATAAAAATATATTTTTGGGTTGAAATAAATCTGTTTCATCTATTATTCACATTTAGGGACACATTTTTAAGTAAATAATAGTTATAGAAAAATAGGGAAAATAATTATGAAATAGTCTACATCAGAAGCCAAGGTCAAAATATGTTATTAAATTATTTAGGACCAGAACCTATACTGTTTAGGTGATGTATATTACTAATTTCATAATGAAATACACAATTATGCATAGGAATATAAATCTGAAAATATAGCAACTAGTAAATGATAAATGGAGTTTCTAAAATACAAAGAATTTAGTTTAGAGTTGGTAGAAATTCTGAAGGCACAAATGGAGAAGAAAAATACTTTTCATACACATTTGGTAGTAAAAAGGTGTAGTAGTTTAATATAAGGAATTTATTTAAAACTGAAACACAACACATATAATGGTGAATGAATTTCATAAATATGAATGTGTGGTTTGTATGAAGTGTAAGTGTGAACTATGTCTTATGGATTGTTGTTTTTCTTTTGCTATGTGTGATGGTATGAAGTAGAACCTGTTCAAGAACAAGTTATTCATTTCCAAGACCAGGAATACCCATTTCAAGAGCAGCAAGAAGGAGGCAAGTGTCCTTGACCACTTTGATCCTATGCTAGGATATGTAGATAGAATTATTTGCATTGTCAAATGAAATATGAAACCCATGCTAGGAAAGTTTCCCCAGAATTGCATTACCTTGTTTCCTTGTAGCTTGGGTTGGGATTTATTTTACCATGTCATTTATTTACATGCATTTGCTTAGCCATGCTTAGAATGGGATATTTGGGACATGAGATCATCAGTTTATATTACCATACTCTTGAATGAGACATTGTGAGTTATGTAGAGGTAGGGATCAAGGCAAGTTAGATGTTTCGGTTGTGTGCTGGGTGCACGAGACTTGGGTTTGTGTTTAGTACTTGCCTGGATCCTAAGGACCGGTTCATGGAGCATGTAACCCGGCTTTACAGTGCCAACCACATGCTGAGATGGGGCAGCTTGGCCAATTAATTAGGTGTATCCCCGGCGTAGTAAGGGTGTGTTGGATGGTGCGGGGAGTAGGTGTCAGCTGGACTACCATATGAACCGCAAGGCCAAGAGGGGGCCACTGCAGCGGGGTTGGAGCCTCTTGTATGCTGTTAGGGGTGAAACCTCAGTGGGCCCACGCTCGTCGGGAATCCCTTTGTAAAGGCTTCGTAGTGATCTCTTGGCCGCACACCTGGGAAGTGTGAATGTGGATCGTAGCCACTGGCATAATGGAGGTTCTTTTAGTCCACCCGGCAACGGGGGATGAAATCACTACTTGTGGGTACAGTGGTACAAACTCTGCAGAGTTAAAACTGTCTTGACAGCCGTGCTCACGGTTAAGAGCGGCCTGGACTTATTCATGATTAGAGGAGTGAAGGTTTTTGGGAGTTGTGGATGTTAAGCGGGGAGCTTAACATTGGAAATGATGTTATGGTTATTTGGTTATGATGATGGGATGGGAGATTGGGACCATTTCACCCGTGTAGTAATGTAGGTGCTTAATAAGCTAAGGTGATAGGTATTAATTGCGTAGTGCTTTAACCATGAGTTCAACCTCTCCTTGTTCTAGCCATGCATGATATAATTTTCCCACACTTGCTGAGTACCATTGGTACTCAACCTTGCATATTTGTTGGTTTATATTGCTGCTCAGGTCAAGATAATGTGGTGGTGTATAATGACCAAGACTTTGGACCCGAGGAAGGATTTTAGGTTCATGAAGACCCCCGGGCAACGCCTGTGATGGAGCCCTAAAGAATAATATTCCGCTGCTAGTTTATTTACTTGTAATGAAGCATTTGTGTCCATTGAGACATTTGCGATGTAAGACTTATTTATATTCGACACCTGGCTTGTAATAAATGATGCTTCACTATTTGTCATCACATGTATGAGAAAATGATCCTGGCATACATGTGATATTCACTTGGTTGTTTCCTTCGGAAAAACCGGGTGTGACAGTGGACGATAGTCCATGCAAAGCCGCAATGTTTCCTTTTTCTTTTTCACAAATAATGCCGAACAGCTGCACGGTGAGGAGCTCGGCCTAATAAATGTAGAGGCATGCACCCCGGACCACGGGTCCGTGCATGCTCGCCCTGGAATCGCATTGGGTGGTGCCGTGCGATGCGGCACCCAACAGCACAGGGTAAAGGACAAACATATTACATAAATCATTTGCGGAAGCGTACAAAGAGTATTTTACAAATACTTTACCTCAAATACTACTACAGCGGAAGACTACAACTCTCACGACTCATTTCTAGCTTAGCATCAAAGAAACAGTGCAGCCCGCGGACGTTTCTTACTAGCAACACGAAGAACAAACCGCAGCGGCGAGGATGCTCATGAGTAACCACTCGGAAATTTCCGAGTCTCATCGGCACCCATTCTCATAAGCAAAAGTCAATACCTGCAAAACAACTAGGATAGTATCCATGAGCACGATGGCTCAGCAAAGCTTAACCGACACTCCTAATCATGAAACTCTACATGCATGGATTAGTAATATAGGAAAAAGATGTTGCAATAAAGACACACCTACATGTTAATCCTTACTTTCAGTTTTATAGCAGCAGATTAATGTGCCTTAGGCAGCCCTCACATCGGAAGTCCACAATCAAACAAGAAATGCTTTCCTCCAATGTGGTTATGCCCAAAGTGGAAGATAAACTTAATGAGCTCTACATCTACAGTATACATGGTTTCAAGACATTAATAGTTCAATGGAGCATATTCATCTGGCTTCTTTCACTTCTTACTACGTCACAATACAGTGAACAAGCGGTACTCAAATAACCGTGAGGGACGGTAATTGCAATCAGTAGACACCCGGATAACACGTCACATACATCCACTTTCAGAAGTGTGGTGCTTCACACCTTCCTACTCTGTTGTATGCAGCAACCTTTCAAAGGCAACCCAAATGCCAAACCGGTCCATCCGTAACGGGCAGGAGGTTCCCGCGTGGAGCGTGTCTGTGCCCACCGGCAGATTTACACCTTGCTACCCTCAACCCACTCCTATAAAACGGTTGGGTAAGCCTCGGCACCCAGGTTAACCAATTACATCGGTTTCCTAGTTCCCATATGCCAGTATGCATCCGGTACTGTTCAAACTTGTCCAGCAGGGCCACACACGGCTCGGTCCTCGATCGACACCAACAGGGATACGTGTGAGGTCCTCACGGCCTCGATGAGCCCGGATCACGCTGAGGGGTGCTGCGTTGCACAGCACCGAATAACGCACATAAAATATACAAAGCGGAAGCAAAATTTTATTACATAAAAGAGTTTATAGACATGTTTACAACAAAATATGTTCAGTCCACACTCACGGGCGTAGACTAAGCACAGAGTTCACGTTCAGCCCGTGAACGTGTTCCCTCTAGCACGCACACACACTAACACAGCGGCGTGCACGACTCCCATTCGACGAGGTTTCCCACTTTGGGGTCTGTCTCCTCCTCGGGAGTCTCCTACTCATAACACCCTGCAAAAGCTTCAAACACAAGCAGTGAGCATGATGGCTCAGGAAGTCTGACCCATCTCCCCTAAACATGTAACTCTACATGCTAGAATTGCAATGTGTAATAGGAAAGTAAGTTGCAAAGGACACGCCTACATAGTTGAACCTTACTTTCAAGTTTTAGCAGAAAGTTGTAAAGAACCTAACGCTAAAACACATAAGAGAGCCGCAATCAAATAAGAAACACATTTCTCTCATGTGCTTTGGCCAAGGTTGAAAAGAACTTTCATTTGCTCTAAACTACAATAAGTCATTAACAATCAAGGTATAGCTTTCAATCAGCAACTTTTACATGACTCTAGCATGTTCTTTCTACGTCACGGTACAAAGAACAAGTGGTACTCACTGACTGTGAGGGACGGCGATTATAATCGATTTACACCTGCAGGGCTACCGAATAACCCGTCACGTACGCCCGTACTCGATGTTGCCTACAGCAACCATCACGGACGTCGTACGCAACTACCTTTCATCCGTCAGCCAAATGGTGAACCGGTCCCATCGTCCCGAGCAAGAGGTCTCTGCGCGTGTATCCGCAGTGCCGCCAGCCGACTTACACCTCAAGCTCTCAACCTACCCTCTGAACGACGAGCTATGCCTCAACACCCATCTACCCGAATTACATCGGTTTCCCGGTTCCCATGTATCCGGTAGGTCTTCGGTACTGTTCTAGCTTGTTCAACAGGCCCGCACACGGCTCGGTCCTTAATCGACACAAGCGGAGCTGTGGCACCCAGGCCCCAACGTCCTGCTGCCCTTACTCTCCGCTCGGTCTCATTTTTCTGGCCATGTGTTCCATTTTATATCTCTAACCGAGTAGTGTGCCTCTAGCCTATTCTCGCGAGAAGTTCCAACTACTCGACTTGTACCGAATCCTACACTATCTTAGCATTGCAGTAGCTAGTCGAGGTTTAAAAACCTAAGCCCAAAACCAGGGTTTTCTTGGCTATGCAGTTGGGTTTTCAAACAAGACTCTAATGCATAAGTAAGGTGGATACTCAAAGTAAGTTCTCGAAACAATAAAATTTATAAAAGGCTAATGCAAACCGGAGCTTGCCTTGCTGCTGTTGGTCGTAGGCTAGCTGTTACTCCGGAGTTATGAAGTCTAAGACTTCTGGCTCCTCCTCAATCTTAGCGACTACATGAGATAAACATATGTATATGTCAATTTGAATGCATTTGAATTTGAAGTTGAATTTGTTAAGACTATAAGTATTGCTAGACAGGCCCAATGACTGAAATTTTTACTGTGGTTTGGATACAATCTAAACAGATATTTGGCCAAATTTCATTTGCAGCAAAGCCCATTTGAGCCCTCCACAAATAATTGTGTATTTGGCCTTAATTGGAGCTCTTAGGGTGTTCTAGGGATTTTCATGGAGCAAGCCATGACTTTCTGTAAACTATATTTTCCAAAAAATCTAATGGATTTGGTTTCACTTAATTTGAAGATTCCTAGCCAAAGATATGAGCTAAACAATTTCAGTGAAAATTTGAGAATGTTTCTGGACATTTCCAATTTCTCTGGAACAGTTTTATTAATCACACCATTAGGTGGATCAAATAAGCTCAACTGGATCTTATATTTTTATGGTATCTCAGGGATATTATGATGATCATCCTGGACAAATTTCAGAATTTTCCTCCAAAGGGTTCTCCAGTTAAAAGTCTAAACAGTTAAAAATTTGAAAAATTGATTCTGGAGACAGAAAGATTTTCATAGAGTGGAACTTAATTTGTTGCAAAGTACTAAGAGAGCTGAATCCAACAAAATTTGGTTCACTCAATTTGGAGTTTTCTATCCAAAGTTATGTGGGTTTGAAGTTTGAACTAGAAACTGAAAATCGGGAAATGTTTAAATCCCTGTCGGTGGGTCCCATGCACAGTGCTTCTTCTACCTCTCGCGCCCGCGCACACGCCCGTGCCGCCCCCTCGCTGGATCATGATGAATCGCGCTACTCCGGCCATCTCTCGGCCTAATTCTCGCCGTCTGTGTGTTTGGGAGGGCGAGCAACCCATCTGTGGCACGAGCGAGGGCTGCCGGCGGTCGGAACACCGTCGGCGGCGTGCAGCGGCTTCGGTACAACTTCAGCTCCGTCGGCCGACTGACCTATCCCGCCAAAATCTTGGCTAAACTGCTCTAGAGCACCAGTGGATCTCGAGGATCATCGACATGGCTTCAAACTCGCGCGGGAATGACTCCCACTAGGTTGTCACCGTGCGCCCGTCTCATACCGGCATGTGTATGCTCGGGAGAGCTCGAAATACCTTGCTCTGAGTCAGTTTTAAGCTAGGATCACTAAAAGGAAAATGATCGCCAGCTATTCCATCCTCTGTGTGCACAATTTGGTGACCTAACAATGCATAAGGAGGAAGAATTTGGAGTTCCTGTACCGGAACGTCGGTTTGAGCACCCCGGAAGAACTTTGCCAAATTTGTCGGCGACGGTCCATGGCTTGATCAACCGGTTGTACAGAAGCAGCGCTGTGGTCTAGCGCACCTCTGATTGTCTTCACTTGGGCGTGAAATCCACCAAGTCATGCTCTCCATGAGAGCACCGAATGGCGGGATGTTTCGGTTTGCCGTGCAAAGTTTCGGAGCTGCTCGAGGAGCATTGATTTCAGCTCATGCTTGTGGCTGGACGATGAAAGGGACTGCTGCGGTGCTGTTTTGCAGCTCGGAGGAAGTGTGTGCGTAGTGCTTGCCGGTTTCCCGATTAGAACCGAGTAGCGGCGGGGAGAGTGTTGTTTCTTGCGCGAGGGAGCTGAGGAACAAGCATACTACTCTTTTGCCGGCTCGGCTCGAGGGTAAGGAGGGTGGACGTCGGCCGGGGCGTGAGAACGCAGGAGCAGGAGCTGGCAACGTTGATCAGCACCGTGGCGTTCACCGAGTGTGCGCGAAGAACCGGGCACCACGTGATGCAGTCGGTTTGCTCAACTGTGAGGCTGACAAGAGGGGTCCACCCCTAGTTTTAACCTCTGAAATTCAATTTTCACACTGCTCAAAACAGTAGGGACCCTAATACCCTTTCTGAGTTGATCAAATTCCAAAATGGCCACTTGACTTTTAATAATTCAAAATGTGATTCGATTTGATTTGATCAAATTTGCAGCAAATGTGAATCTGAAATTCAAATTTGATTTGAATTTAGCCACAATATCTCATGTCAAGATTAACTCCAAATGGAGTGAAAATAGGTGTGTGAGCTCACAAAAATATGGTGAGTGTGAATATGAATCCCACTTTTGAATTCATGGGATGAAAGGAGTTTGAATTTGAATTTAAGTTCAAACTAGCCTCTTTCTAATTATACCCAAAAATACCTCAAAATGTTTTGGATTTGGGTGAAACTTGGTATGAGCATACCTAGCAAGGTGTAGAAGTTTTTCATATGCTCAGCCCCTATATGATGCATGTGGGAAGTACCACTTGTGCATTTTGTGAGTTTATCATCTAATGACTACGTTGATGGTGTTTACTTGCTCTTCAAATGTGTTCATAAGTTTTTCCTCAAATGAGGTGTGTGTGGTGTGATGAACACTTTAATGTGTGCAAAAACTTGGGCCCTTACACTATGCCCGTGAGACCTTTGCTCACTGCATCCTATCCCCCGTGCTGGGTCTCAGTTTCACATTCTTAAGCCATTCTCTAGCTCTTATGATCCCGTGTGATAAAATTCCTATCTCGCGAGTAGATTCCAACCACTCGACTTCTACCGAGATCCTAAGAACATTAGCATGGCATTCTCTATTCGTCGAGTTTGTAAACTACCCAACCCTCCATAGGATTTAAAAGTCATGCAAGTGGGGTTTCGATCACCCTAACTCTAATGCAACCATTTCAACCTAGACATAAGTGATTGTCACACCCGGTTTATCCGAAGAACAACCGAGTGAATATCACATGTATGCCAGGATCATTTTATCATACATGTGATGACAAATAGTGAAGCATCATTTATTACAAGCCAGGTGTCGAATATAAATAAGTCTTACATAGCAAATGTCTCGATGGACAATAATAAGTTCATCACAAGTAAATAAACTAGCAGCGGAATAATTATTCTCATGGGCTCCGTCACAGGCGTTGCCCGGGGGACTCCATGAACCTAGAAACTTTCTTCGGGACCAAAGTCTTGATCATTATACACCACCTCATTATCTTGACCTGAGCAGCAATATAAACCAACAAATATGCAAGGTTGAGTACCGATGGTACTCAGCAAGTGTGGGAAAGTTATGTCATGCTGGGCTAGAACAAGAAGAGGTTGAACTCATGGTTAAAGCACTACGCAATTAATACCTATAAGCACCTACATTACTACACAGGTGAAATGGTCCCAATCTCCCATACCATCATCATAATCAAATAACCATAACATCATTTTCAATGTTAAGCTCCCCGCTTAACATCCTTAACTTCCAAAACCCTCACTCCTCTAATCATGAATAAGTCCAAGCCCCTCTTGACCGTGAGCACGGCTGTCATGACAGTTTTGACTCTGCAGAGTTTGCACCACTGTACCCACATGTAGTGATTTCATCCCTCGTTGTCGGGTGGACTAAAAGAACCTCCATTATGCCAGTGGCTACGAACCACATTCACACTTCTCAGGTGTGTAGCCAGGAGATCACTACGAAGCCTTTACAAAGGGATTCCCGACGAGCGTGGGCCCACTGAGGTTTCACCCCTAACAGCATACAAGAGGCTCCAACCCCGCTGCAGTGGCCCCCTCTTGAGCCTTGCGGTTCATATGGTAGTCCAGCTGACACCTATTCCCCGCACCATCCAACACACCCATACTACGCCGGGGATACACCTAATTAATTGGCCAAGCTGCCCCATCTCAGCATGTGGTTGGCACGGTAAAGCCAGGTTACATGCTCCATGAACCGGTCCTTAGGATCCAGGCAAGTACTAAACACAAACCCGAGTCTCGTGCACCCAGCACCAACCAAATCATCCAACTTGCCTTGATCCCTACCTCTACATAACTCACAATATCTCATTAAAGAGTATGGTAAAATAAACTGATGATCTCATATCCCAAATATCCCATTCTAAGCATGGCTAAGCATATGCATAATAATAAATGACATGATAAAATGAATCCCAACCCAAGCTACAAGGAAACAAGGTAATGCAATTCTAGGGAAACATCCTAGCATGGGTTTCATATTTTCAATTGACAATGCAAATAATTCTATCTACACATCCTAGTATAGGATCAAAGTGGTCAAGGACACTTGCCTCCTTCCTGCTGCTCTTGGAATGGGTAGTCCTGATCTTGGAAAGGAAGAACTTGCTCTGGAGCAGGTTCTACTCATACCATCACACATAGCAAAAGAAAACAACAAGTCATAAGACATAGTTCACACTTCCACTTCATACAAGCCATACATTCACATTTATGGAAGCCATTCTCATTTCTATGTGTTGTGGTTACTCTATGTGTGTTGATTTTGGCTTACATGCACTTTTAAACATGTACATATGATTTCTATTTTTGTATTCATATTCATGTTGGCATACTATATATGAATTTCTAATTTAAATAAATCCCTTATATTTAATTGATACACATTTTAGCTACCAAGTATGCATGAAAGGTATTTTCCTACTTCATATGTGTCTTCAAACCTTCTACCAACCCTAAACTGAATTCTTTGGATTTTGGAAACTTCATTTATCATTTTCTAGTTATTTATACCTAGCTTGCTATATTTTCAGATTTATTTCCTATGCCGAAATGTGCACTTTATTATGAAAATAGTAAGACACATCATCTAAACAGAATAGGTTTTGGGCCTAAAATATTAAATAATATATTTTTGAACTTCTCTTCTGATGTGAACTATTTTACATTTATTTTACTAATTTTCAGAATTATTTTCTACTTAAAAATGTGTCCCTATTACTAATAAATGTGAATAATCAATTAAACAGATTCATTTCAGCCAAAAATCTATTTTTATCTCACTCCAAAGTTTTCCAAATACTAGGAAAGTTTTTAATTTGAATTTACAATGTGTTTGTCCCATCTTTTAAATTTTAAATACTAATCACATATTCAAATTCCTAAATTTAATATTATATAATGTTAAAAAGGCAAACTTACCCCATCAAAGGGTCTATTATATTATTTTATAAATTTCCAGGGGTCTAACTACACATAACAGAGGGGTTTTCCTAATTTTTATTAAGTCCAGGGGCTAAAACTGATTTTTAACTGAATTTACATGAATTTCTGAAGTTCCAGGGGCTAGATCAGAAGTTTCCGGGGCTAGCTCGTATTTTCCGAGAACCCCAGGGGGTAGCGCGTAAGAATCCCGGCCTTTATAACGCGGGGCTGACGTGGACCGTCCGATTTAAAACAGACGGCTGAGATTATAACGTCGAACCGGTACGCGGGGATTTAAATTCTACCGTGCGACTTAAAATAGACGGCGCACAAGCGGCCACGTCGCTCTGATCGAGCGTGGGCTGCGCTGCCCGGCGGCGCACGGCGGAGATCTCGCCAGAGAGTTTCGGATCTTCGTCAATTCTTCCTAACACTGTAATTTTATGGCATAGATCGGTAGAGAGGAGGTCGGGGATCTCACCTCGAGGGTTTTCTTGAGCTTGGAGGTCCTGGAAAGCGGTCGGCGATGAGGTCCGAGGTGAATTCACGGCGAGGCTCGTCGGCGCTGTGTTTGAGCTGCAAACCACCGAGTTTTCTGCACCTGCGCGGTTCCCTAGAGGCGGTGGATCAAGACCAGCGAGTTAGATCAGAATTCCCGAACGAAGATCGAGCAGAATTTGCCGGAGAAGCTCGGGTTCTCACCGGGAGGAAAAACGGCGGATCGTGGGGGAAAAACGGGATGATGCCGGGGTTTTTATAGACGGGGGAGGGCGGCGGGTTGGTTTAGATCGAGCTGGAGTCTTCTGGGACCGGGAGTCGGGCGGAAATCCGGTCGGTTACGATCGCGCGGGCGCGGGGAACAGTCCGGGGTCGGCGCGATCGGGAGCTCGGGGATGACACCCCCGCCTGTCTGCGAGAGGTGCGCGGGCGCGCGGCGGCGGGCTGGCGCGGGGGTTGGGTGGGCCGACTGGTGGGTTTCGGCCCACTGGCCGGGAAGGTTTATTTTTTCTTTTTCTTTTTCTTTTTCATTTTTGTTTTGAATTTAATTTGAATTCCAGTTTGAATTTGAATTTTTGCAACACATGCAATACGTCCAAAAAATTTTAAATTCCCCTCTTAACAGGATTTTGGGGTGTTACAGCTCTACCCCCCTTAAAAGAAATCTCGTCCTCGAGATTGGTGGTTCTAAGAAAACAATTCCGAAAATTGTGCCTTAAGTTCATCTTCTCGCTCCCAGGTGGCTTCTTCTTCCGAGTGATGCTTCCACTGCACCTTGCACATCCGGATTCTTTTATTTCTGGTGAGGCGTTCCATTGTTTCCAAAATCTTGGATGGTTGCTCGGCATAAGACAAATCCTCAGCTACGTCAATCTCATTCATGGGTAACACCTCTTCAGGCGTTCTCAGACATTTCTTGAGCTGTGACACATGGAATACATCGTGCACATCCGATAGGCGAGCCGGTAATTCTAGTTGATACGCCACTTCGCCTTTCCTCTCCAGAACTTGAAAGGGTCCGATGTATCGAGGTGACAGCTTCCCTTTCACCTTGAACCGACGAAGTCCTCGGATAGGGGACACCTTGAGATAGACATAGTCTCCCACGTTGAAAACGAGCTCTCTTCTCCGTACATCGGCATAGCTCTTTTGTCGTGTCTGTGCTATCCTCAAGTTGTTGCGAATTTCCCTCACTTTCGCCTCGGCTTCTTGTAGTACTTCGGGACCAAACACTTTACTTTCCCCTGTTTGGTTCCAAAATAGGGGAGTTCTGCACTTCCTCCCATACAAAGCTTCAAACGGTGACATCTTCATACTAGCCTGATAGCTGTTGTTATAGGAAAACTCCGCATACGGTAAGTTCTTATCCCAACTCCGATTGTTTTTGAGTGCACACGCTCTCAGCATATCCTCAAGAATCTGATTGGTCCTTTCCGTCTGCCCGTCAGTTTGTGGATGATAGGCAGAGCTGAAATTCAGATGGGTTCCCATGGTTTCATGCAACTTCTGCCAGAACCTTGAGGTGAACTGTGTCCCTCGATCCGACACTATCTTCTTTGGCACCCCATGGTAACACATGATCCTTGACATGTACAATTCTGCCAATTTGGATCCGCTGTAGCTTTCTTTCACGGGGATGAAATGAGCTACCTTGGTTAGCCTGTCAATGATGACCCATATCGAATCATATCCTGATTGGGTCCTAGGCAATCCCACTATGAAATCCATACCGATTTCTTCCCATTTCCATTCAGGCACTTTGAGGGGTTGCAATAATCCCGCGGGTCGTTGATGTTCTGCTTTCACCAACATGGCATGTGTCACATAGGGCAACATGTTTTGTGACATTTGCTTCATGCCATACCACCAATACCTGCTCTAGAGGTCCTGGTACATCTTCGTACTCCTAGGATGAATGGAATAGTCAGAATCGTGAGGCTCCTTCAAAATCAATTCCCAGATCATCTTTACTTCTGGCACACAGATTCTTTTCCCGTGCCACACCGTTCCTTGTTCATCCTCTCTAAAACCAGGGGCTTTATTTTCCTTGATGAGTTGCCTGATTTCTTGTATCTTCTCGTCATCCTTTTGACCCTCGCGTATTTCTCGCTCTAGTGTGGAGTCCACTTCCTTGGTGATGGCTTTACCACTATTCACAAGGCATAGATTGAGCCTTATAACCTCGTCCTTCAATTCTGCAGGCATGTCCTTCAAGCTCAACTTATTGACATGCACTTTCCGACTTAAAGCATCTGCCACGACGTTTGCTTTCCCAGGATGATAGTTGATGCCCACATCAAAGTCATTGATTAGCTCTAACCATCTCCTTTGTCTGAGGTTGAGATCTGGCTGTGTGAAAATGTACTTTAAACTCTTATGATCCGTATATATCTCTGTCCTCTTCCCCATCAAGTAGTGCCACCAAATTTTCAATGCGTGTACCACTGCGGCTAGCTCTAGGTCATGTGTAAGATAGTTCTTCTCGTGCTTCTGGAGCTGCCGGGATGCATAAGCCACGACATGCCCTTCTTGCATGAGAACACATCCCAACCCATTTCCAGAGGCATCGCAGTACACCGTAAAGTTCTTCTGCATATCTGGCATAACTAGCACTGGGGCTGTTGTCAATCTTTTCTTTAACTCCTGAAAACTCGTCTCGCACTGCGGCGTCCATGTGAATGTGATTCCCTTCTCCAACAGTTTGGTGAGGGGTCTCGAGATCTTAGAGAATCTCTCAATAAACCGTCGATAGTATCCAGCCAATCCCAAGAAGCTTTGAACTTCCCCGACATTTTCAGGGGTCTTCCACTTCTGTATATCCTCGATTTTGGCGGGATCTACGGAGATTCCTCCCTCCGATATTATATGTCCTAAGAAGGGAACTCTCTTCAGCCAAAACTCACACTTGCTCAACTTGGCATATAGTTGGTGTTCTCTCAGCTTCTGCAACACCAACCTTAGATGTTTCTCATGTTCCTCTTTATCTTTGGAGAAAACGAGAATGTCATCTATGAAAACCACCACAAATTTGTCCAGATATTCCATGAATACCTTGTTCATGAGATACATGAAGTATGCCGAGGCATTAGTTAGCCCGAAAGGCATGACGGTGTATTCATACAATCCGTACCGAGATACGAAAGCTGTCTTTGGAATATCGGCTGGCCTTATCTTAAGTTGATGGTATCCTGACCTGAGATCAATTTTCGAGAACACACAAGCTCCCCTCAACTGATCAAACAAGTCTTCAATGCGGGGTAATGGGTACTTGTTCTTGATGGTTACCTCATTCAAGGCACGGTAGTCTACGCACAACCTTTGGATTCCGTCCTTCTTGGGCACAAATATGACTGGAGCTCCCCAAGGTGAGGAACTAGGACGAATATACCCCTTCTCCGTCAATTCCCTCAAATGATCCTTGAGTTCTCCCAGCTGCTTGGAGTCCATCCAATAAGGTCTCTTGTATATCGGGGCTGTTCCCGGCACTAGCTCAATTGCGAATTCCACTTCACGATCGGGAGGCATGCCTGGCAACTCCTCCGGAAAAGCATCTGGATATTCCCTGATGGTCCTGATCTCCTCCACTTTCACCTCAACTTGATTTAATTTTATGTCCCTCCTAGGTTCTTGTATGGTTATGAACTTTACTCTTGTGCCACTAGGGTGAGTTAGTTCCACCGTTCTGGTCGAACAATGGATGATTCCTTTATGTTTGGTCAACCAATCTATACCCAAGATAATATCTATCCCTTGTGAATCTATCACTATGAGGTTAGCAGTAAATACTACCCCACTAATGTCTAGGTTCACTTTGGGACACACTTGTCTTGTCCTTATTTCTCCACCTGGAGAGTTTACTGCGAGCATATGGTTCATTTGTGTTGTTGCTAGGTCATGCTTCTTAACAAACCCTTGGGCAATGAACGAGTGGGTAGCACCAGAATCAAACAACAGGGTTGCAATGTGTAAATTGGCAGGAAACTTACCAACTACCACGTTGGGTGCCTCTTGCGCCTCCTCCATGGTGACGTGGTTCACCCGTCCTCTCATTACATTCTGCTGTTTCGGCTGCGCGGGCTTCTTCTTTGGGCACTTATGGGCATAGTGCCCCACTTCACCACAGTTAAAACATTGCACCCTAACCTTGGGTGCCTGGCCTTTGTTGTCTTGGGGTTGGTTTGGGGGTCCTTGTACTGCTGGTCGAGGTTGATATGTAGGGCAAGGCTGCTGTACGAACTGATGTTGTGGCTGTATTGCTGCTGCCGGAGGCCTGTAGTTCGGGTTGTACCCTCTTGGTGCTGAGTAGGGTACCGCAGCACGGTTCGTCTGCCCAGCGGGTTGCTGCATCAGACGTGGGCGGGTGTTGCTCCCTGAGGCTTGGTGTGACCACCCGGCCTTCCGCTTGTTCTCATTTTCCAAGGCCTTCAGCTTCCTTTCTACCACAAATGCTCTGTCCATCATCTTTTGGAAGCTTTCATACTCATTGGAGGACATTGCACACTGCATTTCTGCGGTAAGTCCTTCCACGAAACAATCCTGTTTCTGCTCATCAGTCTCTATGTCCCGTGGGGCATAACGGGAGATTTGAGTAAATTTAGTGAGGTATTCCCTCACAGTCATGTTTCCTTGCTGCAGCCCCAAGAACTCCTTCCTCTTGTTTTTGAGTTCACCCCTTGGTATGTAATGGTTGCGGAAGCTACGCTTGAACTCTTCCCAAGTGATGTTCTCAGGGTCATGATGGGCGGCCACGTAGGCGGTCCACCAATCAGCAGCAGGTCCATGCAGTTGATGAGAGGCAAACAGCACCCTCTCATACCCTTGGCACTGTATGATCCTCATCTTGCTCTCAATGGTCTTTAGCCAGTCATCTGCCTCTAGAGGTTCAGCAGTACTTGCAAACTTCGGAGGTTGAGTTCCTAGAAACTCACTCAACCTTGGTTGGCGTGGTGCAGCTTGTGGAGGTGGAACTTGATGCAAGTTGGCCACCACTTGAGTCAGGTTCTAGATGAGCTGATTTTGATTTTCAAGCATTTGGTGGATGGGATCAACTCCCTCACGGCGTCCACCCCGGTCTTGGCTCCCAGAAAGATGAGGGTTGCAGGCCTCATCGTTGTTGTTGGCGGGGTTGGCAGCACGACCCTTTCCTCTTCCGGCCATCTAGCATGATCAACCAAATGTTAATTTAAGGCATTGCGTATTATCTTACTACTTTCACTTGTTTTTACTTTGAAGTGTTGAGGCTTTGTTATACTTTCTGAGGGTTCCTGTCTCATACAAAAATAAATGCACTATTATTTCATGTGGGTTCACACACCAAAGCAAAAGAATCTGAAGACGAGGCTGTGGACAATTGCTCATGGCTTCCACAACTCACGTCACACACCAAGCATTAACACACCATTAACTAAGATAACGACTCGACTACTCGACATCTTGCTAAACTAAGGGAAGGACTCTACACTACTCGTATCACTGAGCTGGCTCCTCGGGATCTTCCTCATTATTGCGGCTGCCTTCTGACTCCACTTTGGGTGGGGAAGCTGCTGGTGGACAAGTGCGACGGCGCCTGATCACCCGGCGATCTGGGGAGTCAGGAGTCCATGTGTCATTCACGGTGACACACAGTTCATTCCCATCTCCTCTCTCTCTCTCGCCCTCATGCAGGCTCGAAGCAACGCCTCGGTTTCCTTCAGGGTGTCACGAACATCCTGAAGTTCCTGCTGACACTCCTGCAATCGAGTGCTGAGCATAGCAGCATCCTCCAAGCACAAGTCCATGTGCTCATGGGAAGTCCCCTGCTGCACTGACGGGTACTTGTACTCCGTGGTACCACTCTCGCGCTGGAGGACATACATGTACTCAGTCCTGTCCAGGTGACGACGATAGATGTGACTCTGAGAGGTGATTGCCTCCCAGGTGACATCCTTCTCCGCATCGACCTGTGTCGCTCGACAAGCTGGAGAGCGGTGGATCTTGAGCAGCTGATTTTCATGGATAATCCTCATCTCTGAACTCCAGTCTTCCCGCTTCTCCCGGATGGTCCTGGTGGAGCTATAGTGTATGATTAGCTTGCCCGTATTGCCGGCGCCTTGGAGCATACGTCGAAGACGGCGCAACAAGCCTCCTACTGCCAATCTGTAGGAAAGGTACATCACCGGACGGCTCTCCTCTCTTTGGGCAAGGGCAACTATGGGAACTCTCACTCCGGTGGACTTGCGAGCGGTGCGAATCATGCGAACCATCTAAAACAGAAAGCATTTAAACTTAAGTTAGATAAATTTTTAAACAAAAATCCTATTTTGAATAAAAGTTGGGGTAAGGTGAAGAAAGTGACCCCCTTGAATAACACTTTTCAACCCACACCTTGTAAAATAGTTTTTAAGAAAATTGGGTCCTTAAATACGTCCATTTCTACCTAGGTCCATGTTCCTACGGGCAACCTTGGCTCTGATACCACTTCTGTCACACCCGGTTTATCCGAAGAACAACCGAGTGAATATCACATGTATGCCAGGATCATTTTCTCATACATGTGATGACAAATAGTGAAGCATCATTTATTACAAGCCAGGTGTCGAATATAAATAAGTCTTACATAGCAAATGTCTCGATGGACAATAATAATATCATCACAAGTAAATAAACTAGCAGCGGAATAATTATTCTCGTGGGCTCCGTCACAGGCATTGCCCGGGGGACTCCATGAACCTACAAACCTTCTTCGGGACCAAAGTCTTGATCATTATACACCACCTCATTATCTTGACCTGAGCAGCAATATAAACCAACAAATATGCAAGGTTGAGTACCGATGGTACTCAGCAAGTGTGGGAAAGTTATGTCATGCTGGGCTAGAACAAGAAGAGGTTGAACTCATGGTTAAAGCACTACGCAATTAATACCTATCACCTTAACTTATTAAGCACCTACATTACTACACAGGTGAAATGGTCCCAATCTCCCATCCATCATCATAATCAAATAACCATAACATCATTTTCAATGTTAAGCTCCCCGCTTAACATCTTTAACTTCCAAAACCCTCACTCCTCTAATCATGAATAAGTCCAAGCCGCTCTTGACCGTGAGCACGGCTGTCATGACAGTTTTGACTCTGCAGAGTTTGCACCACTGTACCCACATGTAGTGATTTCATCCCCCATTGTCGGGTGGACTAAAAGAACCTCCATTATGCCAGTGGCTACGAACCACATTCACACTTCCCAGGTGTGTATCCAGGAGATCACTACGAAGCCTTTACAAAGGGATTCCCGATGAGTGTGGGCCCACTGAGGTTTCACCCCTAACAGCATACAAGAGGCTCCAACCCTGCTGCAGTGGCCCCCTCTCGAGCCTTGCGGTTCATATGGTAGTCCAGCTGACACCTATTCCCCGCACCATCCAACACACCCATACTACGCCGGGGATACACCTAATTAATTGGCCAAGCTGCCCCATCTCAGCATGTGGTTGGCACGGTAAAGCCAGGTTACATGCTCCATGAACCGGTCCTTAGGATCCAGGCAAGTACTAAACACAAACCCGAGTGTCGTGCACCCAGCACCAACCAAATCATCCAACTTGCCTTGATCCCTACCTCTACATAACTCACAATATCTCATTAAAGAGTATGGTAAAATAAACTGATGATCTCATATCCCAAATATCCCATTCTAAGCATGGCTAAGCATATGCATAATAATAAATGACATGATAAAATGAATCCCAACCCAAGCTACAAGGAAACAAGGTAATGCAATTCTAGGGAAACATCCTAGCATGGGTTTCATATTTTCAATTGACAATGCAAATAATTCTATCTACACATCCTAGTATAGGATCAAAGTGGTCAAGGACACTTGCCTCCTTCCTGCTGCTCTTGGAATGGGTAGTCCTGATCTTGGAAAGGAAGAACTTGCTCTGGAGCAGTTTCTACTCATACCATCACACATAGCAAAAGAAAACAACAAGTCATAAGACATAGTTCACACTTCCACTTCATACAAGCCATACATTCACATTTATGAAAGCCATTCTCATTTCTATGTGTTGTGGTTACTCTATGTGTGTTGATTTTGGTTTACATGCACTTTTAAACATGTACATATGATTTCTATTTTTGTATTCATATTCATGTTGGCATACTATATATGAATTTCTAATTTAAATAAATCCCTTATATTTAATTGATACACATTTTAGCTACCAAGTATGCATGAAAGGTATTTTCCTACTTCATATGTGTCTTCAAACCTTCTACCAACCCTAAACTGAATTCTTTGGATTTTGGAAACTTCATTTATCATTTTCTAGTTATTTATACCTAGCTTGCTATATTTTCAGATTTATTTCCTATGCCTAAATGTGCACTTTATTATGAAAATAGTAAGACACCTCATCTAAACAGAATAGGTTTTGGGTCTAAAATATTAAATAATATATTTTTGAACTTCTGTTCTGATGTGAACTATTTTACATTTATTTTACTAATTTTCAGAATTATTTTCTACTTAAAAATGTGTCCCTATTACTAATAAATGTGAATAAACAATTAAACAGATTCATTTCAGCCAAAAATCTATTTTTATCTCACTCCAAAGTTTTCCAAATACTAGGAAAGTTTTTAATTTGAATTTACAATGTGTTTGTCTCATCTTTTAAATTTTAAATACTAATCACATATTCAAATTCCTAAATTTAATATTATATAAGGTTAAAAAGGCAAACTTACCCCATCAAAGGGTCTATTATATTATTTTATAAATTTCCAGGGGTCTAACTACACATAACAGAGGGGTTTTCCTAATTTTTATTAAGTCCAAGGGCTAAAACTGATTTTTAATTGAATTTACATGAATTTCGGAAGTTCCAGGGCTAGATCAGAAGTTTCCGGGGCTAGCTCGTATTTTCCGAGAACCCCAGGGGGTAGCGCGTAAGAATCCCGGCCTTTATAACGCGGGGCTGACGTGGACCGTACGATTTAAAACAGACGGCTGAGATTATAACGTCGAACCGGTACGCGGGGATTTAAATTCTACCGTGCGATTTAAAATAGACGGCGCACAAGCGGCCACGTCGCTCTGATCGAGCGCGGGCGGCGCTGCCCGGCGGCGCACGGCGGCGGGAGGCGGCGATCTCGCCGGAGAGTTTCGGATCTTCGTCAATTCTTCCTAAAACTGTGATTTTATGGCATAGATCGGTAGAGGGGTGGTCGGGGATCTCACCTCGGCGGTTTTCTTGAGCTCGGAGGTCCTGGAAAGCGGTCGGCGACGAGGTCCGAGGTGAATTCACGGCGAGGCTCGTCGGCGCTGTGTTTGAGCTGCAAACCACCGAGTTTTCTGCACCTGCGCGGTTCCCCGGAGGCAGTGGATCAAGACTAGCGAGTTAGATCAGAATTCCCGAACGAAGATCGAGCAGAATTTGCCGGAGAAGCTCGGGTTCTCACCGGGAGGAAAAACGGCGGATCGTGGGGGAAAAACGGGACGATGCCGGGGTTTTTATAGACGGGGGAGGGCGGCGGGTTGGTTTAGATCGAGCTGGAGTCTTCTGGGACCGGGAGTCGGGCGGAAATCCGGTCGGTTACGATCGCGCGCGCGGGGGGAACAGTCCGGGGTCGGCGCGATCGGGAGCTCGGGGATGACAGGTGGGTCCCGCCTGTCTACGAGAGGTGCGCGGGCGCGCGGCTGCGGGCTGGCGCGGGGGTTGGGTGGGCCGGGAAGGTTTCTTTTTTTCTTTTTCTTTTTCATTTCTGTTTTGAATTTAATTTGAATTCCAGTTTGAATTTGAATTTTTGCAACACATGCAATACGTCCAAAAAATTTAAATTCCCCTCTTAACAGGATTTGGGGGTGTTACAGTGATACAAATGAAAACTTTGGAAAAGGTAATTAAATGCAAACCGGGGCTTGCCTATTTTGCAGGGATGTAATATATAATAGCAGTTAGTGATCTTTGATCCCTTGAGCCTCTTGAACTTAATCAACAGATCCACACGTCAAGGGATGACTCCGTCGAAGTCCTTCGTCGTGAGCACTATCGATATGTATATGCATAAGCTTTTATAATGCAATTTAAAGAAGTAAAGGTTTAAACTTGTGAAGAACAGAGGACAGTGTGGAAATACTAGGAATGATGTCGTTGCCTCTGTTGTGCAAAGAAAAAAGGAAAAACTAAAGCTGCCTTAGAAGTTTGATTATAAACTAACTAAGTTTCCTAATGAACATAAGATATGAACTAGAATGATTTGGGTACAACTATAGATTCTGATCTCCAAGGACTTTGAAATTTTTACAGGAAGTAATATACTACACAGAGACTTAGCTTACCAAATTGCAGCTAATATGGATGTAAGGGCCCAAGTTTTTGCACACATTCAAAGTGTTCATCACACCACACACACCTCATTTGAGGAAATCTTATGAACATCTTTGAATAGCAAGTAAACACCATCAACAAACTCATTAGGAGATAAACTCACAAAATGCAAAATTGGTATTTCCCACATGCATCATATAGGGGCTGAGCATATGAAAAACTCCTAAACTTTGCTAGGAATGCTCATGCCAAATTTCACCCAAATCCAAAACCTTTTTGAGGTATTTTTGGGTATAATTAGAAAGAGGCTAGTTTGAACTTAAATTCAAATTCAAACTCCTTTCACCCCATGAATTCAAAAGTGGGATTCATATTCACACTCAGCATATTTTTTTGAGCTCACACACCAATTTTCACTCCATTTTTAGTTCATCTTAACATGAGCTATTTTGGCTAAATTCAAATCAAATTTGAATTTCAGATTCACATTTGCTGCCAATTTGATCAAATCAAATCACACTTTGAATTATTCAAAGTAAATTGGCCATTTTGAAGTTTGATCAACTCACAAAGGGTATTAGGGTCCCTACTGTTTTGAGCAGTGGAAAATTTGAATTTTAGAGGTTAAAACAAGGGGGTGAGACCCACTGTCAGCCTCACACTCGAGCAAACCGACTGCATCACTCGGTGCCTTGTTCTTCGCGCGCGCTCGGTGATCGCCACGGCACCGATCGACGTTGCCATCTCCTGCTCATGCATTCTCACGCCCAGGCCGATGTCCACCCTCCTTATCCTCGAGCCCGAGCCATCAAAAGAGCAGTTCGCTCGTTCCTCTGCTCCCTCGCGCAAGAAACAGCACCCTCACCGTCGCTACTCGGTTCCGATCGGGGAAACCGACAAACACCACGCACACACTTCCTCTGAGCTGCAAAACAGCACCGCAGCATTCCCTTTGATCGTCAAGCCACAAGCATGAGCTGAAATCAACGCTCCTCGAGCAGCCCCAAAACTTTGCGCGCCAAACCGAAACATCTCGCCGTTCGGTGCTCTCGTGGACAGCCCAACCCAGAGGCTTTCACGCTCGATCAAGGCCACCTATAGGTGCGTCGGACCTCCATACTGCTCCTCCCAACCTCACTGCTCAAGCTGTGAACCATCGCCGGCGAATTCCGTGATTTTCTCCCGGGCCCGACAGAGTAACCTTTCGATACGAGTTTAGCAAATTTGAGCTCTATTCTTGTTCTTAGCTCACCAAATCACGCACAGAGGAGCTAGACCGGCTAGCGGTCAATTCTTCTTCACAATACGAGCTTGAAACCTCACGTAGGACGAAGAACACGAACCCAAATACGAGCTTGAAACTTCACGTAGCTCACCAAGTTTTCCGAACACGAACACGAAGAACACCCACGGGCACACGGTGACAACCTAGTTGGAGCCATTCCTGAGCAAGTTTGAGGCCATGTCAATGATCCTCGAGGTCCACTGGTGCTTTAGGGCCGTTTACCCAAGCTATTGGCGGGCTAGGACGATGGGCCAACGTTGCCGAGGTTGTCCCGAGGCCGCTGCAAGTCGTCGACCTAGTTCCGGCCATCGGCGGCTTGCCCTGACCTCACTCACGAGTTCAGCAGTCTCCTAAAGTCACTAGCGGTGAAAGCGCGGCCAGGGAACGGCCGGAAACTCGACTCCAGCGAGCTCCAGCGAGGGGGCGGCGCGGGCGCGCGTGCGGGCGCGAGAGGTAGAAGAAGCACTGTGTGTCGAACCCACCGGCAGGGATTTAAACATTTCCCGAATTTTAGTTTCTAGTTCAAACATCAAACCCACATAACTTTGGCTAGGAAACTCCAAATTGAGTGAAACAAATTTTGTTGGATTCTTCTCTCTGAGTGCTTTTACAACAGATCAAGTTTCACTTTATGAAAATCCTTATTTCTCCATAATTAATTCTTCAAAGTTTAAACTGTTTAGAATTTTAACTGGAGAACCCTTTAGTGGAAAATTCTTAAATTTGGCCAGGATGTTCCTCATAATATCCCTGAGCTATCATAAAAATTTCAGATCCATTTGAGCTCATTTAATCCACCTAATGGTTGATTAATGAAACTATTCCAGAGAAAATGAAAAATGTCCAGAAACATTTTTCAGATTTTCTCTGAACTTGTTTAGCTCATATCTTTGGCTAGGAATCTTCAAATTAGGTCAAACAAATTCCATTAGAACCCTCTAAAAATATAGTTTCCAGAAAGTCATGGATTGCTACATGAAAATCCCTAGAACACCCTAAGAGCTCTAATTAAGGCCAAATACACATTTATTTGTAGAGGGCTCAAATGAGCTTTGCTGCAAATGAAATTTGGCCAAGTTTCTGTTTAGGTTGTATACAAACCACGGTAAATATTTCAGGGTCATTGGGCCTGTCTATCTGTACTTATAGTCTTAACAATATTAACTCCAAACTCATATGTACTCATATGTATTTAAATTGACATATACATATATTTGTCTCGTGTAGTCGCTAAGGTTGAGGAGGAGCCAGAAGTTTTAGACTTCATAACTTCGGAGGAACAGTTATCCTATGACCAGCAGCAGCAAGGCAAGCTCCGGTTTGCATTAGCCTTTTTATAAACTTTATTGTTTTGAGAACTTACATTTAGTATCCACTTTACTTATGCATTAGAGTCTTGTTTGAAAACCCAAATGCATAGCCAAGGAACACCTGGGTTTGGGCTTAGGTTTTTAAACCTCGATTAGCTACTGCAATGCTAAGATAGTGTAGGATTCGGTACAAGTTGAGTAGTTGGAACTGCTCGCGAGAATAGGCTAGAGGCACACTATTCGGTTAGAGATAGCAAATGGAACACATGGCAAGAAAAATGAGACCGAGCTGAGGGTAAGGGCAGCAGGACTTTGGGGCCTGGGTGCCATAGCTCCGCTTGTGTCAATTGAGGACCGAGCCATGTGCGGGCCTGTTGAACAAGCTAGAACAATACCGAAGACCTACCGGATATATGGGAACCGGGAAACCGATGTAATTCGGGTAGCTAGGTGTTGAGGCATTGCTTGTCGTCTAGAGGGTAGGTTGAGAGATTGAGGTGTAAATCGGCTGGCGGCACTGCGGATGCGCGTGCAGCGACCTCTTGCTCGGGACGATAGGACCGGTTCAACATTTGGCTGACAGGATGAAAGGTGGTTGCGTACGACGTCTGTGATGGTTGCTGTAGGCAACATCGAGTACGGGCGTACGTGACAGGTTATTCGGGTAACCCTGCAGGTGTAAATCGATTATAATCACCGTCCCTCGCGGTCAATGAGTACCACTTGTTCACTGTACCGTGACGTAGAAAGAACAGGCTAGAGTCATATTAAAAGTTGCTGATTGAAAGCTATACCTTGGTTGCTAATGATCTGTTGTAGTTTAGAGCAAATTAAAGTTCTTTTCAACCTTGGGCAAAGCACATGAGAGAAATGTGTTTCTTGTTTGATTGCAGCTCTCTTATGTGTCTTAGCGTGAGGTTCTCCACAACTTGCTGCTAAAACTTGAAAGTAAGGTTCAACTATTTAGGCGTGTCCTTTGCAACTTACATTCCCATTTACACTGTAATCCAGCATGTAGAAGTTTCATGTATAGGAAATACGGGTGAGTCTTGCTGAGCCATCGTGCTCACTGCTTGTGTTTGAAGCTTTTGCAGGGTGTTATGAGGAGGAGACTCCCGAGGAGGAGACGGACCCCAAGATGGCAACCTCGTCGAATGGTAGTCGTGCACGCCGCTGTGTTAGTGTGTGTGCGTGCTAGTGGGAACACGTTCACGGGCTGAACATGAACTCTTTTGCTTAGTCTACGCCCGTGAGTGTGGACTGAACGTATTTTGTTGTAAATATGTTTATAAACTCTTTTATGTAATAAAACTTTGCTTCCGCTTTGTACCTTTTATGTGTGTTATCCGGTGCTGTGCAAAGCAGCACCCCTCAGCGTGATCCGAGCTAGACGAGGCCGGTTGGGCCCTCGCAGCGTCGTATCAGAGCTCGCTTGAGGTTTAACGCACTTAAAAAGGTCATCTTTTCAAAAACTCGGTGAGGAACGAGTTAGTAGCCCATATAAGGAATTTATTAGTGTATAGACAGTGGCATTACTAACATATGTGCTTATATCGGAAAATAATGCATCTCGGGGCGTCATATGTCTTGGGGGTGCATGTAAGCGCTGTCCACCAGTGCGCACAAGCTAAAGGGTGGAGCCTCACGGGTGACAGGTAACCCGGCCAGCTTTAGTATCCTCTACGACTCTTCATGTCGTTTGGGGTATTCGAGCAATGCCCTTCCCTGGCATGCTACGGGCAAGTATGGGAGACCCCGTCACGTGGTTAGTAACGTGAACACGTAGCTCAAGGCGTGTGTTTGGCTTGAGAACAACCATGCGAGTGATGACGGACGGTTGTATGAACTGTATTGGGACCGGGTTCGTTGTGCAGCCGAACCTGATTATTGAGTGGTTTATTTGCAGGTAGTCTGACCACGAATCGGTAGGCGAGTAGCACACATGTGTGAGAGATGTTTAGTGGCACTGAACTAATGAAGCCGGCTAAGTCCGGTATAGGTTTTTCTTTGTGAGGAACGTAGTACCGACATGAACTGGTGACGCATCGACGTCACACCCCACTAAATGATCAACCCCATTGTAAAACTTGAAGGTTTTGATCCATAGCACTAAAACTTTGATATAACTTCTTCTTTTAATCAGGATGTTCGAACAAATTTTCAACTTATAGGATACTAAGGACAAAGTTCTCTGTTTTCAGCTGAAAGAAGGCTGAATGTAAACAGAGGTTATAGGTTGAGTTATTTAGAGGTTGGGGTCATATGATACATTTCTGGAAAGCTTTGGAAGAGCTTTACAACTTTTTTATTGATGTCCAGAGGTTTTTGGTCCCTTAACCAGTCGAAAAATGCAGTAGAGTTAAAACTGTCCAGAAAACAGGGCAGAGCAAATACTCTCTGTAACTCTCTGTAAATTGAGCATAACTTCCTGCATAAAAATCCAAAAATAGAAAATAAGGTAGTTCTGAAAATTTCATGAGATACGTTACAATTTTGTAACATAAAGTTTTGTCAATTCAATGTAGAATTAACTCGAATTCTTGGATCAAATCAGTACCTCAAGCAGGGAGGTGCTGTCCAATTTTCTCCAGAAATTCTGTCAACTTTGACATCTCATAACATTCGAACCAGGATTGATCTGAGGTCAAGCAAATACTTTCTTGAAATATATTGAGGTTATATTTAACTTTTATATTGAGCTCCATAATTTGTTTTGCTTTTAGCATGGTCTAAATCAGATTAAAAGGGAAACTGGTCGGGACTGTCAGTTTGGGCAGCAGACCGGCAATCAAATTATCTTAAGTTTGAATTGTGTTCCGAAATTTTATAAGTTCAATGACATGTTTTATGTTATAACTCAATGATTTACTGTTTAAATGCATATTTGACCTTTTTCAAATATATTTCCACAGATGACAGCGGATAAACAATTGGAGAATGGGTGGGTGGTATCCCACTGTTCTCAACGCAGCGGTTATCCGGAACTGTTGAAGCTAATGCTTCAATATTTCGGGTATGTGGAGACGCCGCGTTACCTCACCAAGGAAGAAGGTGAGGAGGGGAAAAAGACATGGACCATCCATGTCGAAGTTCCTGCAGGACCTACGCCACCCGGTTGGGCACCGTTCACCGTCACGGTGAGAGGTAGACAACTGGAGGAAATGTGGCAAGTGGCCACCCGTGACACCATGTGGCGTTTCTGCCAGCTACACGTGAGAGCTATGGAGGGCACTCCATGCGCGCTTGTCTCGGTGTAGGGGTGAGCTAATCACGTGTGGAGGGAAAGGTATGTTGCGGCGACTGATCCCAGTTGCCCAATGTACAACCCCGCGGAGGCGAACCTCAGCCTCCAGTTGATGGCAGGAAAGACCGTGATGGACAGCCAAGCTGTCCATACGGATCGTCTCGCCGTGGAGCTCAAGGAGAGCACCAGCCGCGAGACCATTTCAAGAGTGCTCACAGCGCACTCCGTAATGTTCTCCTTCCGACGATAGAGTGACTGAACGAACAACACAATCAGTTGTGTCGTATGAAGAAGGCGAAGAAGAAAAGCCGTGTCGACATCACGGCTTTACAACAGCAAGTACAGGACTTGGCCCAGCAGAACGAGGTCCTTACTCAAGAGCGTGATGACGCTATTGAGGAGGGGCAGGGCTGGGAAGAGGACTACAACCAGGCCATGGACGAGGTGCATGCGTTGCAAGACCTCGTGCCTCCAGTAGTGGGCCTACCGATGGTAGGTGCCATACCCATGGTTTTGAGTATCCCGGCAACGTAGGAACCTGAACCAGAAGAGGAGGTCATGGACCCAGAGCCACCAGCAGAGGTAGCGGAGGAGGATGAGCCACAGGAGGTCAATTTCTACTCCGAGTAGTGAGTTACCGTTGCCAAGTAGGGCAGCGAGGGTGGTGTGTAGAAACTTTTGTAATCAGTGACATATCGTGTAGACATTAGTATGTGTATAGGTAGTGACGACATGAGCACGACTTCTTGGAGATCCAAGAATAATGTATCTTGGATAAAGTTTATGCTTTATCAATATATGTGAATGTTGTGCAAGTTTATCCATGTGTCACTGCAATACCTACTTTTTTATATGGAATTTTAAGAATGACATGTGCTGATCGTTGCTGTTATGAATTTGAGAATGACTCGCACTCGTGCCAACCCAGAGGTTGGGGGTTCTAGTCAGGGGGAGATGCCTCCCAACAGCCTCCCGAGGCTTCCTCAGGACAGCAACAGCAACAACCGCCACTGCCAACGGTTACATTGGCCGACATCATTGCGGCCATGGCGGATTCACATCAGCAGCACACGGAGTTGCTGCAAACTCTAATTGCGAATACGTCTCGACCAGAGAGGCGTCAAGATCGAGAGGAGCACCAAAAAAGCTCCTACTCCGACTTTCTGGCTACTCATCCCCCGGTATTCTCAAGGGCGGATGAACCCCTCGATGCGGACAACTGGCTCCGCATGATGGAGATGAAGTTCGGGCTGCTCCATGTTAGTGAGCAGCGCAAGACTCAGTTCGCAGCCCAGCAGCTTCAAGGGTCCGCGAGCGCTTGGTGGGCAAACTTCTGTGCCTCGCAAGCTACCGTGCGAGTACAGACCTGGGCGGATTTCCGGACGGCCTTCAGGGCCTATCACATACCGCCTGGTCTGATGAAGAGGAAGACACAAGAATTCCTCCATCTGCAACAAGGCAGCAGGAACGCGTGTAAAGGTCCCAAAATATGAATACAAAGAAACTCATGTTTGCACAAAGTTGGTTTCATATGTATGAAAAATGGGACGTGTTTAAACTTTTCCACATGTGATAATACACATGAGAGCTTTCTTCACACAAGTTCAATTATTTATTTGAATGCTTGGAACCCAAAGGGGATTTGAAACCAAGGTGGGAAGATCCCATAGGTGTGAGAAAGCTAAATTCAGATTTTGGAACAAATTTGTTCAACTCAAATTTCAAATGAGGGCAACCCAATGTATTTCAAACTGTTGTGTTAAAAATCTCATTTGCAGCAGCCAAATTTAAAATCAGATTTCGTATTTGAATTCCTTTGGTCCAAATTAGTGGGTATGCAAAGTTTCATGAATTTTTGAAATATTTTGCAACTCATTTTCCAAAAGGACATTAAATTGCAAAGAATTCAAATACACATTTGAATTTGGATGAAACTTGCCCAATCCTCCAAATGCACCTCAGATTTGAACTCCCACAATTTAATTTCATCATTTGCAAATTTTGGAGATATCTTGGAGAGGAATAAGGAGGGGCTGAATTGTGGGACCCACATGTCATTGAGACAGTTCAAATTGCAAAAGATCTGAGCACCAAGTCTCTGTTTTTGCTCTTCAGTCGGTTCACCGAGACAGACTCGAGTAGCTTTCCACGGGCGACACCGAGGGCAGCCGAGCCACCTCTTCCTTGGGTTTTCCTCACGCTGGCACTCCCACGGCGACCTCATCATACCACTGCCGTGTTTCTTTTCGCCCACAGAACCGAGCACGGCGCTGTTTCCTCCTCCGTGCGCAAGAAACCGAACAGAGGCTGCCGCTGCTTCAACGATCGCGCAGCCATCTACGAGCTCGTGAGCAAGCCCCAGCAGAGCAGCAAAACTGCACCACGGTCTCCTTAATGACCTCCTCGCACCATCACTGAGTGAGTTCGCCCTCCCTACACCGAGAAACAAATTCTTCTGCGGCAGCTGAAAGCAAAGGCGGTGAGGTGCTCTCGTGGACAGCCTCACCCGGAGCTTTTCATGGCCAAACAAGGGCACCGTTGGACGTGCACGACATCCACGCAGCTCACCTCCGAAGCTCCAGCCGAGTGGTTGATCGTTGACGCGAATTTTGAGATTTTCCTCCGATCGGTTAAAATCGACCCACGGGTATGAAACTCCGAAATTCCCGATCATTAATCATTTTTAGTGCACCATACTGAGCACGTAGGAGCTAGACTAAGTGGCCAACCTTTCTTCTTCACAAACCCTAGCATGAAACACACTATAGAGGGCCTACTCCGAGCTTTTCCGATGGTGGCCGTGGCGGGAAGCTTCGGGCGCACGGTGAGAGCATGGTTAGGGCCGTTCCCGAACCTGTTCACCACCATGCCAAGCTTCTCTAGTCATCACTGATGCTGTAGGGCCCTTCCAGTGAGCATTTGGTGGGCTAGCACGTCGGGGCGACGTTGCCGAACCTCCACCGAGCCGCCGTGCCGTCGTGAGCTAGGTTAGAGCCGACGCCGCTGTGGGGAAAGCTCACCAACGTGTTCAGCACGGGGGATAAGGGGCTAGCGGCGAGTGGCAGCTCGGGAGGTGGCCGGAAAGTCAAAAACCGGCGAGCTCCGGCGAGCTCGGCGGCGCAATCACGTGGGGGCGCGAGGTTGAAGAAGACCGGGGCCGGGCCCGCTGTCAGTGAGAAGAAAACCGGGTGTGGGATTGTCTGCGGGAAATAATCCTTTGGCCTGTGTGGCTTTGTTCCGGCACGAGACACGTGTCCCCTGGACCCACCGTCGGCGTTTGAACTTTTCCCCTGATTTAATTTAGATTCCAGATTTTCCCCAAACTTTAGAAGAGCATAACTTTTGCTAGGAAACTCCAAATTTAGTGATTCAAATTGGGTTACATTCAGATTGAAATACTCTAGCCAAATATGCAACCCAATTTGTATTAAAGTCATTATTTCATTCTGTAAAATTCTTTGAAGCTTTTCAGCAAAACAATATTATTTAGGATGTTATTGAACTCCTGTAGAAATTTCAGCTCATTTAGAGTTGATTTGGTTAGGAGAATTCAGATTTCAAGTTGCTGTGTTCAAATGAATACAGAAACATTTTCAGAGAATTCCCAAAACTTGGAAATTCTTAGCTCCAAAAATCCTAGGAAAATTCATGCAGGCTCTATGAACTATAATTGAAATTGTAGTTCACTAGTTTGACATGAACATGTGATTTACTTTGAATTAAATCCTTTGTGCTTAATTCCTTAGGGAATTGTTCTGAATAAACCACCCAAATAAAAGTGCTAATTTTTGGTCCAGACAACTTTCTTGTGACAAGAAACTCACATGAAAATTTTCAGCTCCATTGGAGCTCTGGATCACCACTGTTCTGTTCAACCTCTTAAGGTGATCAACACACAAGTGGAGAAAACACTTAGCACTTGATCATGTTGCTTAAACCAAACCCAAATCACTAGCACCAGTGTCATTTTAAATTCTTAAACAGAGCTCCAGTTTTTAAACTTGTCATTAGAGCTTATTAGCAAAAGCTTTACAATTAAATACATATGCATATTCATATCGTGTAGCATCTACGTGAGAACATGTGAAGGAATTGAAGTGAAGATCAAGGAGGGAGGAAAGCGAGTGATCAAGCCTCAAGTGATCTTCACTAACTGTTTATGTTAGTCACCTGCAAAACAGTCAAGCCCCAGTTTGCATTCGAACAGTTTTATAAAGTATTTCCATTTCTAGAGATCATAGCTTTGAATGTTTGATTGCATTAGGTCTAGTTGATATTGAAAACCTAATTGCATGACCCGAATTTCCTAACAGATAAAGGGTATATTAGCACCTCCTCGAGTGGGATTTGGCTACGCTAATTGTTAGTAGGAAAGGTCTGGTAGAAGTAGAGTAGTTGGAATCTACTTGCGAGTTTTAGGGCTTGGTTTTATCGGAGCGGGTCAAGAATAGAAACATTGAGGGAAGTTCACACTTAAGAAATGAAGAACGGGCAGGGAGGTTTAGATGCAGCAGGATGCGGACCGTGTGTGCATAGCCCTGCCTGTGTCGGTTAAGGCCCGTTCGTACTTGACCCTATTGGACAAGTTTGAGTTGTGTACCAGGCGCATACTGGCTATATGGGACCCAGAAAACCGATGTACCTCGGGAGTGGAACTTTTCTAACCATCTTAGGCTTTCGGCGTTAGGGTAGCAGGAGGTAACTCGCTCAAGAACATATCACTGTGAGTATGTACCTTGAGGGAGCTTGCTACTCAGAGCAGTTAGACAGCATCCTGTGTGGAAGATCTTGGGAAAGGTGGCCGCGTAAAACGTAAGTCGAGGTTGCTGCAGGCAACTCGGAGTACAGGTGTACGTATCATGTAGTCCGGGCGTGTACTGATTCGAATCACTGTCGCTCGCGGTCATATGAGCTTACTTGACCACTGCGTATTGACGTAGTAAGAACTGAACTGGTTTTCTGTTGAACTTGATAAGGCTGTGATGTAACTTGTGTTGCAAACATGCTTGAAGTAGAGATAGTGTGAATTAAACTTTCTTTCACTTTGTGCAAAAAGCATCGCAACAAAGCGTTTCTTGTTTGATTGTTGAGTTGTGATGTTGTTTGGCTCAAGGTCCCTACAATGAGGATTAAAATCTGAATGTTAAGGATCAACTGTAGGCGAGTCCTTTATGCAAATCTAGCTAACCTAATTGCAACCCGTCATGCATGTAGAGTTTCTTGTTTAGGAGAGACGGATCAGTCTTGCTGAGCCTATGTGCTCACGCTTGCTATATGAGTGGTTTTGCAGGTTAACATTGCTGCTAAGAAGAAGGTTGTCTGGTGAGACTCGGAGACTTCCGAGTCGTTTAACACATGGAGAACCCAGTCGCTGCCATGTCTTCGTGGTGCTAGCGGGAGGAGTCCACGGGCTGGACCTCTTCTCGAGTGCTCATTAGTTATTTGACGTGAGATGATTATAAGTCTTCCTCTGTAGATATTTGTTGTAAATTATGTAAGCTTCCGCTATTGATTTATGTAATACATTGTTCCTTATATTGTGCTGTTGGGTGCCGCACAATACGGCACCACCCAATATGATTCCCGAGCGAGTGGCACGGCCCCGTGAATGAACGAGTGGTAGGGGTCCCTCTCAGCGTGGTATCAGAGCCGCATTGGTAATAGCACACGGAATAAGGATCGTATTACGACAAAAACTTAGGTTACGGTGAGGATACGGTACTAGGCCCACATAAGGACTACTATTAGCTTAATATGAAGGTGGCAACCTAACTTATTTGCTATGGCAGAAAATCATGCATCTCGGGACATTCTATTTCTTGGGGGTGCACGTAAGCGCTGTCCACCAGTGCGCATAAGCTGAAGGGTGGAGCCCCACGGGTGGCAGGTAACCCGGCCAGCTTTAGTATCCTCTATGACTCTTCATGTCGTTTGGGGTACTCGAGCAACGCCCTTCCCTGGCGTGCTACGGGCAAGTATGGGAGACCCCGTCACTTGGTTAGTAACGTAAACACGTAGCTCAAGGCGTGTTTGTATTGAGAACACCTGTGCGAGTGATGACGGACGGGTGTACGAACTGTATTGGGACTGGGTTCGGTGTGCAGCTGAACCTGACGGTTGTTTGTGACTTATGCAGGTTTAACCACGAAACCGTAGTACGAGTAGCACATATTTGCGAGTGGCCGTTTTGGTGCCACCGATGATGCGGATATGCCGGTATAATCCGGTTAGGATTTTTATTTTGAGGCAACGTAGTACCGACATGTTTCTTACGGTGCATCGACACCGTACTAAACTTAATAACCTCTTTCCTATGAAGAAATTACTCATGATCTAACTTTCAACTAAAAATGGAAGTTTGAAACAAATATTAGTTACTGAACTATTATTTTGAGCTAAGATTCAAACGATAGGATGACTAGGCTTTAAAGATTTCAAAAACAGAGTGCTCTGTTCTCGGCAGGAATTCTTGCTGGGATGGGACAGAGCATAACTCTGAGTAGATTTACCCAATTAAGGCGTATGATACAGTTATGGAAAGATTTTTTAAGTGCTCTACAACTTCTCTGTAGACCTCCAGAGCAACATCACAAGTTAAATTGGTGGAAAGTCCAGTTGAAGGTAAACTATCCAGAACCAGGACAGGAGCAAAAACCTCTCTGAACCTTTCTGTTTTTAATCCATAAATTCCTGTAGAAAAATCCCTAAGGAGCCTATGATACACCGAGAAAGGTTTATGATATGTGCAAATTTGTTGTAGTTCAAAGCTTGTTCAGATTCTTATTGTATTTGCATATACAACTGTGATAAAAATAGCCACATACAAAGGAGATGCCGGCAAATTTTATCCAGGAACTCTGTCAAATTTGGAAAATCATAACTTTTGATCCAGAGATGATCTGGAGTCATATAAGTACTCGTTAGAAAGATACTGAAGTTAACTTTAACTTTGGTATGCAACGTGAGTTATGAAAATGCTGTTAACTAGATCAAAATCTGGAGTTAGTGAATAAAGGTCTGTTCTGTACAGATAGGCTGGATAGCTATGCCTACTCTAAGGAGTTGTGTAAACATGGATTTTTTTACTGCTTTCATAACGTTTTGACATATTCATGTTTCCATTAGTCTCACATACTTCTGAGTTCATGTTTAACTCATCTGAAATATATTTTTGCAGTATAGTTCGTACTCGCTCTAGGAGTAACGCCGAGAGTTCTCGCCGAGGCGGTGATGCTTCTATTCCACCGTCGGAACCACCATCCATGGGATGGATGGATCTTATCACTCGAGTTGTCGAGTCTAACAAAGAGAACACCAGGCTACTCCAAGAAGCAATGCAAGAAAATACACGCTTACTACAAGCCTTGGTACAACAAGGCGTACTCCAGAACACGCAACAAGTCGTTCCACCTCGGAACGCTTATCTGGACTTCTTGGCGACTCAACCGCCAATCTTTACTGAAGCTACTGAACCTGTGGAAGCAGATCAGTGGCTTCGTGTCATGGAGTCCAAATTCGGAGTATTCGAGTGTGATGAAGTTCAAAAGACAATGTTTGCTGCTCAACAACTCCATGGAGCCGCCGGAAACTGGTGGGTTGACCATCTTGCCACCATTCCGGAGGGCCATCAAGTGACATGGAGTGAGTTTTGTGAAGATTTTCGTACTAGTCACATACCGATAGGTATTATCAAGGCAAAGCGGGAAGAATTTTTGGACTTGAAGCAAGGGAACATGAGTGTCCTTGAGTATGTCAGAAGGTTTAACCTTTTGGCCCAATATGCTCCCAAATATGTGGCCAAAGAAGAGGCACGGTGTGGTTTATTCTTCCATGGCCTGAGTAATATATTACAGGAGAAGTTGGCCGTGCGTAACAAAGGCAGTTACACTGACATGGTCGATGCGGCTCTCATCCAAAAGAAGCCGACACTCGAGTGGCAAGCAGAGAAGAGAAAAATGAGTGAGATCGAACAGGCCAGCACAAGTTACGTGCCCCAAAAGTACCATTTGGTGTACCAAACGCCATCCGGTGAAAGTTGGAGACCACCTGTACGATCAACTCCTCAGAGGTTGATTGCTGGTCAAGTACCACAACTAGAACCACCTCCACAGCAGCAGCATCAGACGGTGGTTTGTGATCCATCGCTGCAGCCATGTGTACCTAGCATCCAACCACACGTCAACGAAGAACCGAAGAGACATCCGTGTTTCACTTGTTGGCGTATGGGCCATTATGCTAGGCGTTGTCCGGATGGATTTCAAGGCTGCGGGTCATCATATTTAAAATATTCTGACCCGTAGCTAAATCTGCATAAAGGAGGGCAGACAAGGGGCAGTATTCACTATACAGTGGTTGATGATGTTCCGGAAGGATAAGCCGCTTTAGCAGGGATGTGTTCTCTGAATCAGCTACCGGTTTTAATCCTCTTTGATTCCGGTGCCACACACAACTTCATTATCCAATCTTTTATGGCTCAACATCAGCTCCAACCAGCTTATACAAAGAGGCAATAACTCATATCTTCGCCCGGGGGCAGCAGTACCACAAGCGAGGTTGTCTCCTGAGTAACTCTTTGTTTGGGGAGTAGAATATACCCCACGACTCTCATTATTCTTGAGGGTCTGAAGATCGACGTCATTTTGGGGATGTGGTGGCTGAATTACCACAAGGTGGTTCTTAACATCAGCTCTAGGACCGTTGAGCTCAACTCCCCACAGCACGGTCTTCATATATTAATTCTGGGCGCCAGACGGCAACAGATTACAACAGTGAACCACATGGAAGTGGTGAATATAGAGAACATTCCGGTGGTACGTGAGTATCCGGATGTGTTTCCCGATGATTTACCGGGCATGTCACCCGAGCGAGACGTAGAGTTCAAGATTGAACTTATACCGGGAACAACACCAATATCACGAAGGTTGTACAAGATGGCACCCAATGAACTGGCAGAATTGAAGAAACATCTGAATGACCTAATAAGCAAGGGCTTTATACGACCGAGTTCATCACCTTGGGGTTGTTCAGCGTTGTTTGTCAAGAAGAAGGATGAAACACTACGGCTTTATGTTGATTATCGTCCTTTGAACGCCGTTACCATCAAGAACAAGCATCCACTACCTCGCATTGATATGCTCTTCGATCAATTAGTGGGTGCGACAGTATTTTCGAAGATGGATCTTCGGTCTGGATATCATCATATTAAAATCCGGGCTGAAGATATTCTGAAGACGACATTCTCAACGAGATACAGGCTATATGAGTATCTTGTTATGTCTTTTGCTTTGACCAACGCCCCGGCACATTTTATGTACCTGATGAATTCAGTGTTCATGCCGGAGTTGGATAAATTCATTGTGGTCTTCATTGACGATATCTTGGTGTACTCCAAGTCAAAGGAAGAACATGTTGAGCATATGCATATTGTGCTTCAAAGATTGCGAGATCATCAGCTCTATGCAAAATTCAGCAAGTGTGAATTCTGGATTAATCAAGTACCTTTTCTCGGACACATTATTTCAGCGTAGGGCATTGATGTAGATCCGAATAAGATTATCCAAGTGCAGAAATGGGAGTCAACAAAGTCTGTGCATGAAATCCGTAGCTTTCTCGGTTTAGTGGGTTATTACCGGAGGTTCATTCCGGGTTTCTCCAAGATCGCTAAACCGATGACGGAATTATTAAAGAAGAATACCAGATTTGTGTGGGGTGCTGCATGTGAACATGCTTTCAAGACTCTAGTGAAGCATCTCACAACAGCCCCAGTTCTTGCTCAGCTCAATATGACGAAGCCATTCGACGTTTATTGCGATGCATCTGGCATCGGTCTTGGCTGCGTGCTGATGCAAGAAGGACGAGTGGTCGCTTATGGATCTCGTCAACTCAGAAATCACGAGCAGCATTATCCAACTCATGATCTTGAGTTAGCTGCCGTGGTCCTTGCTTTGAAGATGTGGAGGCATTACTTGCTCGGAAATCTTGTACACCTCTACACCGACCACAAGAGCTTCAAATACATCTTCACTCAGAAAGAGTTGAACATGAGGCAACGAAGATGGCTAGAGCTCATTAAAGATTATGAACTTGAGATTCATTATCATCTAGGAAAGGCGAATGTGGTCGTCGATGCGCTCAATCGTAATTCACATATCCATCACCTAACTATTGCTGAAATGGATGATGAAGAACCAAGTCTCCGTGCCATCCCGTATGGAGCACTCTACAATCTCGCTCTCGTGCCTACCACTCGAGAGAAAATCAATGAGGCTCAAAGAAAAGACAAGGGTATGTCTCACATACGGCAAAGAATAGACAACGGAGAGATGAAGTGCCTCCGGAAAGATGAACAGGGTACTTTGTGGTTCAACGACCGGATAGTAGTACCCCGGGACATGGGACTACGGAAGAAAATTTTGGATAAAGCTCATTTGTCCAAATTTTCCATTCATCCGGGCAGCAATAAAATGTACCAAGATATCCGGAAGAAATTTTGGTGGACACGTATGAAACGTGAAGTTGCAAAGTACATTTCAGAATGTGATATGTGTCGAAGAGTCAAGGCCGACCATGTGAAGAAGTCGGGCCTGCTGCAACCATTGCAAGTACCGGCATGGAAGTGGGATGACTTGAGTATGGACTTCATCGTCGGGTTGCCGATGACCTCCCACAACCATGATTCAATTTGGGTAATCGTTGACCGGTTAACCAAATCAGCACACTTCATCCCTGTGCATACCAGGTACAATGCAAAGCAGTTTGCGGAGTTGTACATAGCACGGATCTTGTGCTTACATGGAGTTCCCCGTACCATTGTGTCCGACAGAGGATCGCTGTTCATAGCCCGTTTCTGGGAGCAGCTACACGCATCCTTGAGAACCAAACTGATTCGAAGCTCGTGTATTGCCCTCAAACCGATGGGCAAACTGAGAGGGTGAATCAAATACTGGAAGATATGTTAAGAGCGTGTGCCATCCACCACGGTAAGAGCTGGGATGATCACTTACCGTTGGCGGAGTTCTCGTACAACAATGGTTATCAGACAAGCATCTATATGGCCGGAAGTGACGTACACCATTGAATTGGTGTGAGTCCAGCGAACGAGTAACGTTCAGGGTTGATCTTGTCAATGAAGCCGAAGAGAGAGTTCGGATAATACAAGAGAACCTCAAAACTGCCCAATCTCGTCAGAAAAGCTACGTGGATCAGAGGTGTCGACCGCTGCATTTCAACGTCGGAGAGCACGTGATCTCTGTGTGTCTCCGATGAAAGGGATCCATCGGTTCGGTGTCAAGAGGAAACTTGCTTCCCGATTCATCGGTCCGTTTGCCATCACGGGGAAGTGTGGGACTGTAGCCTACCGGCTGGAACTACCAGCAAGCCTTGCCGGTATTCATGACATATTTCACGTGTCTCAGCTGTGGAAATGTCTCAAGTTTACTGCTGCTGTCCGCACCGAAGACATCGACGAGTTGAAGTCGGATCACACCTACACTGAGCAGCCTATTCAGATTATCGACTAAAAGACCCAGATCACCCGAAACCGGACTTTCAAATTTTACAAAGTCCGTTGGAGTAATCATACCGTGAGAAAGTGAAGATTACATCCACAAGAATTATCCGGAACTTTTGTCATAGACTTTGTAATTACCCTCCCGTCTCGTTCATCTTTTGTAATCTCGAGACAAGATTCCTTTTAAGGGGGGAGGAATGTAAAGGTCCCAAAATATGAATACAAAGAAACTCATGTTTGCACAAAGTTGATTTCATATGTATGAAAAATGGGACGTGTTTAAACTTTTCCACATGTGATAATACACATGAGAGCTCTCTTCACACAAGTTCAATTATTTATTTGAATGCTTGGAACCCAAAGGGGATTTGAAACCATGGTGGGAAGCTCCCATAGGTGTGAGAAAGCTAAATTCAGATTCTGGAACAAATTTGTTCAACTCAAATTTCAAATGAGGGCAACACAATGTATTTCAAATTGTTGTGTTAAAAATCTCATTTGCAGCAGCCAAATTTAAAATCATATTTCATATTTGAATTCCTTAGGTCCAAATTAGTGGGTATGCAAAGTTTCATGAATTTTTGAAATATTTTGCAACTCATTTTCCATAAGGACATTAAATTGCAAAGAATTCACATTTGAATTTGGATGAAACTTGCCCAATCCTCCAAATGCACCTCAGATTTGAACTCCCACAATTTAATTTCATCATTTGCAAAATTTGAAGATATTTTGGAGAGGGATAAGGAGGGGCTGAATTGTGGGACCCACATGTCATTGAGACAGTTCAAATTGCAAAAGATCTGAGCACCAAGTCTCTGTTTTTGCTCTTCAGTCGGTTCACCGAGACAGACTCGAGTAGCTTTCCACGAGCGACACTGAGGGCAGCCGAGCCACCTCCTCCTTGGGTTTTCCTCGCGCTGGCACTCCCTCGGCGACCTCATCACACCACTGCCGTGTTTCTTTTCGCCCACAGAACCGAGCACGCGCTTTTTCCTTTTCCGCGCGCAAGAAACCGAACAGAGGCTGCCACTGCTTCATCGATCGCTCAGCCACCTACGAGCTCATGAGCAAGCCCCAGCAGAGCAGCAAAACTGAACCACAGTCTCCTCCACGACCTCCTCGCACCATCACCGAGTGAGTTCGCCCTCCCTACACCGAGAAACAAATTCTTCCGCGGCAGCTGAAAGCAAAGGCGGTGAGGTTCTCTCATGGACAGCCTCACCCGGAGCTTTTCACGGCCAAACAAGAGCATCGTTGGACGCGCACGACATCCATGCAGCTCACCTCCGAAGCTCCAGCCGAGTGGTTGATCGTCGACGTGAATTTTGAGATTTTCCTCCGATCGGTGCAAACCGACCCGCGGGTATGAAACTCTGAAATTCCCGATCATTAATCATTTTTAGTGCACCAAACTGAGCACGTAGGAGCTAGACTAAGTGGCCAACCTTTCTTCTTCACAAAAAACCTAGCATGAAACCCACTGTAGAGGGCCTACTCCGAGCTTTTCTGACGGCAGCCGTGGCAGGAAGCTTCGGCGCACGGTGAGAGCATGGTTAGGGCCGTTCCCGAACCTGTTCACAACCATGCCGAGGTTCTCTAGTCATCACTGATGCTGTAGGGCCCTTCCAGTGAGCATTTGGCAGGCTAGCACGTCGGGGCGACGTCGCCGAACCTCCACCCAGCCGCCGCGTTAGAGCCAACGCCGGTGTGGGGAAAGCTCACCAACATGTTCAGAACGAGGGATAAGGGGCTAGCGGAGTGGAAGCTCGGGAGGTGGCCGGAAAGTTGAAAACCGGCGAGCTCCGGTGAGCTTGGCGGCGCAGTCACTCGGGAGGCGCGAGGTTGAAGAAGACCGGGGCCGGGTCCGCTGTCAGTGAGAAGAAAACCGGGTGTGGTATCGTCTGTGGGCTCGGATCATTTGTGTCCGCGCGGGAAATAATCCTGTGGCCCCGTGTGGCTTTGTTCCAGCACGAGACACGTGTCCCCTGGACCCACCGTCAACATTTGAACTTTTTCCCCGATTTAATTCAAATTCCAGTTTTTCCCCAAACTTTAGAAGAGCATAAATTTTGCTAGGAAACTCCAAATTTAGTTATTCAAATTGGGTTAGATTCAGATTGAAACACTCTATCCAAATATGCAACCCAATTTGTATGAAAATCAATATTTAATTCTGAAAAATTCTAGAGGAATTTTAGAGGAAGTTTGGTTTATCCAAAAATCCTCAAATTTGCCAGAATATTCTTTAGGATGTTATTGAACTCCAGTAAAAATTTCAGCTCATTTAGAGTTGATTTGGTTAGGAGAATTCAGATTTTAAGTTGCTGTGTTCAAATGAATACAGAAACATTTTCAGAGAATTCCAAAAACTTGGAAATTAAGTTCTGGGCAATTATTAGCTCCAAAAATCCTAGGAAAATTCATGCAGTCTCTATGAACTATAATTGAAATTTTAGTTCACTAAGTTTGACATGAACATGTGATTTACTTCAGAATTAAATCCTTTGTTTTTAATTGCTTAGGGAATTGTTCTGAATAAACCACCCTATGAAAAGTGCTAATTTTTGGTCCAGATAACTTTCTTGTGACAAGGAACTCACATGAAAATTTTCAGCTCCATTGGAGCTCTAGATCACCACTGTTCTGTTCAACCTCTTAAGGTGATCAACACACAAGTGGAGAAAATACTTAGCACTTGATCATGTTGCTTAAACCAAACTCAAACCACTAGCACCAGTGCCATTTTAAATTCTTAAACAGAGTTCCAGTTTTTAAACTTATCATTAGAGCTTATTAGCAAAAGCTTTACAATTAAATACATATGCATATTCATATCGTGTAGCATCTACGTGAGAACGTGTGAAGGAATTAAAGTGAAGATCAAGGAGGGAGGAAAGCGAGTTATCAAGCCTCAAGTGATCTTCACTAACTGTTTATATTAGTCACCTGCAAAAAAGGCAAGCCCCGGTTTGCATTCGAACAGTTTTATAAAGTATTTCCATTTCTAGATATCATAGCTTTGAATGTTTGATTGCATTAGGTCTTGTTGATATTGAAAACCCAATTGCATGACCAGAATTTCCTAACAGAGAAAGGGTATATTAGCACCACCTCAAGTGGGATTTGGCTACGCTAATTGTTAGTAGGAAAGGTCTGGTAGAAGTCGAGTAGTTGGAATCTACTCACGAGTTTTAGGGCTTGGTTTTATTGGAGCGGGTGAAGAATAGAAACATTGAGGAAAGTTCACACTTAAGAAATGGAGACCGGGTAGGGAGGTTTAGATGCAGCAGGCTGTGGACTGTGCGTGCATAGCCCTTCCTGTGTCGGTTAAGGCCCATCCATACTTGGCCCTGTTGGAAAAGTTTGTGTTGTGTACCGGGCGCATACTGGCTATATGGGACCCAGGAAACCGATGTACCTTGGGAGTGGAACTTTTCTAACCGTCTTAGGCTTTCGGTGTTAGGGTAGCAGGAGGTAACTCACTCAAGAACATATCACTGTGGGTATGTACCTTGAGGGAGCTTGCTACTCGGGGCAGTTAGACCGCGTCCTGTGTGGAAGATCTTGGGAAAGGTGGCCGCGTACAACATCAGTCGAGGTTGCTGCCGGCAACTCGGAGTACGGGTGTACGTGTCATGTAGTCCGGGCATGTACTGATTCGAATCACAGCCGCTCACGGTCATATGAGCATACTTGCCCACTGCATCTTGATGTAGTAAGAACTGAACTAGTTTTCTGTTGAACTTGATAAGGCTGTGATGTAACTTGTATTGCAAAGATGCTTAAAGTAGAGATAGTGCGAATTAAACTTTCTTTCACTTTGTTCAAGAAGCATCACAACAAAGCGTTTCTTGTTTGATTGTAGAGTTGCGATGCTGTTCGGCTCAAGGTTCTTACAATGAGGCTTAAAATCTGAAAGTTAAGGACCAACTGTAGGCGAGTCCTTTATGCAAATCTAGCTAACCTAATTGCAACCCATCGTGCATGTAGAGTTTCTTGTTTTGGAGAGACGGATCAGTATTGTTGAGCCTATGAGCTCACGCTTGCTATATGAGTGGTTTTGCAGGTTAACATCGCTGCTAAGAAGAAGGTTGTCCGGTGAGACTCGGAGACTTCCGAGTCGTTTAACACATGGAGAACCCAGCCGCTGTTATGTCTTCGTGGTGCTAGCGAGAGGAGTCCGCGGGCTGGACCTCTTCTCAAGTGCTCATTAGTTATTCGACGTGAGGTGATTATAAGTCTTCCGCTGTAGATATTTGCTGTAAATTATTTACAAAGAACCTGTGTAAGCTTCTGCTAATGATTTATGTAATACATTGTTCCTTATATGTGTGCTGTTGGGTGCTGCACAATACGGCACCACCCAAATGCGATTCCCGCGCGAGTGGCATGGCCCTAGCACCACCTCCGCAGCAACAACAGCAGCAGCGGACGATGCCGCATGCGTTTGCACCCCAGAAGCGCATGCCGGGCTTTCATCCTCCAAGCACGGGCCAGTCGTCAACCGCATGCTACAAATGCGGTCGCCAAGGGCACTTCACCAACAACTGCCCCGAGAGACAAGGCGTCGGAGTGGCACCACAGTTTCCGGGGAGAAATCAGCCCTGGAACCCCATTAATGTGTGGCGGGTAAATCCTAAGCCCGGCACCGTCCACCAACTCGCCATAGAGGACGTGCCGGAGGGGGAGCCAATCCTTGCAGGTATGTTCCAACTCCACCAGCATCCCGCTATAGTTTTATTTGACTCAGGCACCACACATAATTTTATTAGCCAAGATTTTATTGCTAAACACAGCTTGCAAATACTACCCACCAGAAGTCCTTACTTGATTTGTTCACCGGGTGGGAAAATTTCAGCAAGCATGATGGTTTCGAAAGCGCCATTATGCTTAGGGTGTAGAGTATACCCTACGTCTCTCATAGCTTTGGAGGGACAAAAGGTCGATGTCATCTTAGGGATGTCGTGGTTAACCCGCCACGGTGCTGTATTAGACACCATCCTCCGAGCCGTGCATCTACATCCAGAAATGCACGAGTCTCACTCATTATTTATGGACAGTCCAGAAATAAAACTTCCAAGTGTATATAAATCCACCACCATCAGATTGGGAGGTATTTCAGTAGTCCGTGAGTTCCCAGACGTGTTCCCGGATGATTTACCGGGGATGCCGCCCGACAGAGAGGTGGAATTCAAGATTGAACTTGCACCGGGAACTATGCTAATATCCCGAAGGCCACACAAGATGGCGCCAAAGGAGTTGGCAGAATTGAAAACGCAGTTGACGGAGCTGCTGAAGAAGGGTTTTATTAGGCCGAGCTCCTCGACATGGGGCTGTTCGGCATTATTTGTGAAGAACAAGGATGAAACGTTACGGCTTTGCGTGGACTATCGTCCACTAAATGCCGTAACTATCAAGAATAAGTACACGTTGCCACGGATCGACATGTTGTTTGATCAGTTGGTCGAAGCAAAGATCTTTTCCAAGATAGACTTAAGATCCGGGTACCATCAGATTAAGATACGGGCTGAGGATATTCCGAAGACGGCCTTCTCGATGAGGTACGGACTTTATGAGTACCTGGTCATGTTCTTCGGCCTAGCCAACGCTCCAGCTCATTTCATATACTTGATGAACTCAGTATTCATGCCAGCATCAAAATGGAGCCTTATGAGGCGCTATACGGGAGAAAATGCCGCACACCGCTGAATTGGTGCGAGTCTGGCGAAAGGGTCACCTTCGGGGTTGATCTTGTCAACAACGCGGAAGAAAAAGTTTGGCTGATTCAAGCGAACTTAAAAGCCGCCCAATCCCGACAAAAACAGTATGCGGATCGGAGAAGTCGCCGTTTACAATTTGAAATCAGGGATCACGTGTACCTACGTGTGTCTCCAATGAAGGGCATGAACAGATTCGGGGTGAGAGGAAAGTTGGAACCCCGATTCATCGGTCCAATCCATATTGTAGAAAGATGTGGATCAGTTGCATACCGTCTGGAATTACCGGTGACACTCTCCAGTGTGCATGATGTCTTTCACATTTCTCAGCTGAGGAAGTGTCTAAAGCTTTAAACCACCGTTCAGCTGGGGGATATCGAAGAACTGAAAGCGGATCTCACTTATCGGGAGGAACCGGTTCAGATTATTGATGAAAAGGGCTGAACCATACGCAACCGTACGTTGTGGTTCTACAAAGTTCTATGGAGTAATCACTTCGTAGATGAAGCGACATGGGAGAGTGAAAGCTTTCTTCGCACTAACTACCCCGATTTTATGATGTCGCACATATGGTAATTTTCCACCGTCCTCTATCTCATTTTTACCTTATAATCTCGGGACGAGATTCTTTTAAGGGGGAAGGAATATAAGGGCCCAAGTTTTTGCACACATTCAAAGTGTTCATCACACCACACACACCTCATTTGAGGAAATCTTATGAACATCTTTGAAGAGCAAGTAAACACCATCAACAAACAAACTCATTAGGAGATAAACTCACAAAATGCAAAAGTGGTATTTCCCACATGCATCATATAGGGGCTGAGCATATGGAAAACTCCTAAACTTTGCTAGGAATGCTCATGCCAAATTTCACCCAAACAAAAAACCTATTTGAGGTATTTTTGGGTATAATTAGAAAGAGACTAGTTTGAACTTAAATTCAAATTCAAACTCCTTTCACCCCATGAATTCAAAAGTGGGATTCATATTCATACTCAGCATATTTTTGTGATCCCACAAACCAATTTTCACTCAATTTGGAGTTGATCTTGACATGAGCTATTTTAGCTAAATTCAAATCAAATTTGAATTTCAGATTCACATTTGCTGCCAATTTGATCAAATCAAATCACACTTTGAATTATTCAAAGTCAATTGGCCATTTTGAAGTTTGATCAACTCACAAAGGGTATTAGGGTCCCTAATGTTTTGAGCAGGGGGGAAAATTGAATTTTAGAGGTTAAAACAAGGGGGTGGGACCCACTGTCAGCCTCACACTCGAGTAAACCGACTGCATCACTCGGTCCCCGGTTCTTCGCGCGCGCTCGGTGATCGCCACGGCACTGATAGACGTTGCCAGCTCCTGCTCGTGCATTCTCACGCCCAGGCCAACGTCCACCCTCCTTATCCTCGAGCACGAGCCGGCAAAAGAGCAGTTCGCTCGTTCCCCTGCTCCCTCGCGCAGGAAACAGCACCCTCACCGCCGCTACTCGGTTCTGATCAGGAAACCGGCAAACACCACACGCACACTTCCTTTGAGCTGCAAAACAGCACTGCAGCATTCCCTTTGATCGTCCAGCCACAAGCACGAGCTGAAATCAGCGCTCCTCAAGCAGCCCCAAAACATTGCGCGGCAAACTGAAACATCCCGTCGTTCGGTGCTCTCGTGGACAGCTCAACCCAAAGGCTTTCACACTCGATCAAGGCCACCCATAGGAGCGTCGGACCTCCACGCTGCTCCTCCCCAACTCACTGCTCAAGCCGTGAACCATCGCCGGCGAATTCGGCGATTTTCTCCCGGGCCCGACAGAGTAACCTTTCGGTACGAGTTTAGCAAATTCGAGCTCAATTCTTGTTCTTAGCTCACCAAATCACGCACAGAGGAGCTAGAGCGGCTAGCGATCAATTATTATTCACAACCCAAGCTTGAAACTTCACGTAGGAAGGCCATTTCCAAGTTTTCCGAACACGAACACGAAGAACACCCTCAGGTGCACGGTGACAACCTAGTTGGAGCCGTTCCCGAGCAAGTTTGAGGCCATGTCGATGATCCTCGAGGTCCACTGGTGCTTTAGAGCCGTTTACCTGAGATATTGGCGGGGTAGGACGATGGGCCATTGTTGCCGAGGTTGTCCTGAGGCTGCTGCACGTCGCCGACCTAGTTCCGGCCATCGGCGGCTTGCCCTGACCTCACTCACGAGTTCAGCAGCCTCCTAAAGTCACTGGCGGTGAAAGCCCGGCCAGGGGACGGCGGGAATGATATCCACTGAATTTGGTTCGGCGAAGGGTGGCCCGATCTTAACGACAGGAGGCTCAAGAACAAGATAACTTGCTGTAGAAACAGCACGGATAACTAGCTTTATACCTGACCAAGGTTGGATGCGACCAAGCGACGGGGAGAGAGACACCGAAACCGCGAAGACTTCGACTCGATCTCCGAACGACCACAGAACCACAACCGGAGCTAATCCACACAAGAAGGGGCAGCCGTACTGGAACCCGCAGAGTACAAATTAGTGGATCTCAGAGAGATCTCCACAAGTTCAAGAAGAACAAGGAAGAACAAGGGTTGAGTAAGACACTCAAGCAGCTCGGCTGCAAATATCACTGGATTAATCTTAATTCATCAAAAAGTGTCCCTTGACTTATAAAAAGAGCGGTATTTATGCCAACAACTAGTCTAAAAATAGATATGAACTGAAAAAGCCACATGGGAAGGTGGAAGGCCAACTGGCTTGATCATTCATGCAGTGGTCATCAATTTCCCGCATGTCTTCTGGCCTTTTGAGTGGTCTTCAATGTTTTAATCATAACTCCACCTAGGGACATCCAAAAGACACGGGACCAGATGCGTTGGAAAGCTAATTCGATAACCTTTCACACCATGTGTAGCATGCTTCACGAAATATTGTAGAGTGATACAGTTTCTCACGGAAACTTGGATATCAGGCTGACTATTGATCTTCTGAACAGTCTGCACCAAAAGCACTCGGCTGCCAAGCTGGGAGCTCTAAAGCACTCGGCACTTAGTGGCATTAGAATGTTGACTTCAACACCTTCCCAACAAGTACTCATGGACCTTCACAGCATCTATGAATCAAGAGATATGACTGTTTCTTCATGACAGTTCTGCCAGGCCGAACTGGTTCGACGTAGTTCTCCTCTCTGGTTCAGTCTCGGCGTGTCCTTGTCATCCTCCTTGGTGAACCTGAGTAATAGAAACATGTACGATTTAGTAAGTATACAATTCTCATTAATAAATGGAGTTTCACAAAGTAGCGCGTGCACCTCTTGTTGTAGCTGTTTAGCTCGGCTACGAGTAATTGGTCCATCGAAGACTTGAGCTGGTGCAGCTTGACTTGATGATTGTTTCATCTTGCTTGATGTAGTCGGTATACTTGATGGTGTGGTCGGCGTGGGCATATCATCCTCACCCCCTTGAAAAAGAGTCGTCCTCGACTCTTCCAATCTGAAGAATGGAGAGAGGTCGGACACATTGAAACCGGTACTCACACCATAAGTACTTGGCAGATCAATTTCATAAGCGTTGTCGTTGATCTTGCGTAGAACTTTGAATGGTCCGTCAGCCCGGGGTTGCAACTTGCTCTTGCTCAGCTCTGGAAAATGATCCTTTTGAAGGTGCACCCAAACCAAGTCCCCTGGTTCGAACAACACCTTCCTGCGACCCTTGTTAGCGTGCTTCTCATACTTCTTGGTCATCTTTTCAATATTGGCCCGAGCCCTATCATGAATTTTCTTGACAAATTCAGCTTGCTTGCTTGCATCGAAGTTCACACGTTCCTGCATGGGTAAAGACAAAAGATCTATGGGACCAGTGGGTGTGAATCCATATACAATTTCAAATGGACAAAATCTAGTGGTCGAGTGTACTGCCCTATTGTATGCAAACTCAACATGTGGCAAGCTTTCTTCCCATAGTTTCAGGTTCTTCTTAAGGACAGCTCGGAGCAACATTGATAGTGTTCGATTCACAACTTCAGTTTGGCCGTCCGTTTGCGGATGACATGTTGTGGAGAACAACAGTCTTGTTCCAAGTTTGCCCCACAATGTCTTCCAAAAGTAGCTCAAGAACTTGGTGTCATGATCCGACACAATGGTACGTGGCATTCCATGTAGTCGCACGATTTCCCTGAAAAATAATTCAGCAATACGGGAAGCATCGTCGCTCTTGTGGCAAGGAATAAAATGTGCCATTTTGCTGAAACGATCAACCACGACAAAAATTGAATCCCTTCCCCTTTTGGTCCGTGGTAGTCCAAGAACAAAATCCATTGAAATGTCCTCCCAAGGTGCATTAGGAATAGGAAGAGGAGTATATAAACCATGAGGGTTCAAACGAGACTTAGCTTTGTGGCAGTTTTCGCAGCGAAGAACATGTCTCTCTACATCTTGTCGCATTTTTGGCCAAAAGAAATGGTCGGCCAGCACTTGCTCCGTCTTCTTGGCTCCAAAATGGCCCATAAGTCCACCTGCATGAGCTTCCTGCACGAGTAAAAGTCGAACAGAGCAATCTGGAATACAAAGTTTGTTAGTGCGAAATAAAAATCCATCATGCACATGATACTTTTCCCATCCTTTGCCATTACGGCACTTGGCATATGGTTCAGCAAAGTACGAATCAGTGGCATATAATTCCTTTATACTTTCCAATCCGAGAATTTTAGCATCAAGTTGTGTGAGTAAAGCATGACGTCGAGATAAAGCATCAGCTACAATATTGTCTTGACCTTTCTTATATTTGACAATATAAGGAAAGGACTCAATAAATTCACTCCACTTAGCATGTCGTTTATTCAGTTTTAGTTGTCCCTTAATATGTTTCAATGATTCATGGTCTGAATGTATTACAAATTCTTTAGGATAAAGGTAGTGTTTTCAAGTTTCCAAACTCCGAACGAGAGCATATAATTCTTTATCATAAACTGAATAATTCAAAGTCGGACCACTTAGCTTTTCACTGAAGAATGCAATTGGTCTCTTTTCTTGCATCAGCACGCCTCCAATCCCAACTCCACTTGCATCACATTCAATTTCAAATGTCTTGTTGAAATCAGGAAGTGCAAGGACTGGGGATGTTGTGAGCTTCTTCTTTAATTCTTCAAAAGCCTTTTGTTGTGCTTCTCCCCATTTGAAAGGTACGTATTTCTTGGTCAGCTCATTGATTGGAGCAGCGATCGTGCTGAAATCTTTCACGAAGCGCCGGTAGAAACCAATAAGTCCAAGGAAGCTTCTCACTTGGCTAACATTCTGTGGAGGCGTCCATTCGTGTACAGCCTTGACTTTCTCAGCATCCACCTCCACGCCTTGTCCTGAAACAACAAAACCAAGGAAAACTACCTTGTCGGTGCAGAAGGTGCACTTCTCAAGGTTAGCGTACAATTTTTGTTTACGCAGGACAGCAAGCACGCTCTGGATATGTGCAACATGTTCTTCAAGAGTCTTGCTGTAGATTAGGATGTCATCAAAATAAACCACAACAAATTTACCAATGAAAGTTCTAAGCACATGATTCATTAATCGCATAAATGTACTAGGTGCATTGGTTAAACCGAAAGGCATCACTAACCATTCATACAATCCAAATTTTGTTTTAAAGGCTGTTTTCCACTCATCTCCTTCTTTCATACGAATCTGATGATAGCCACTTCTTAAATCAATTTTAGTGAAAAAATTAGCACCACTAAGTTCATCAAGCATATCATCTAAGCGAGGAATGGGATGCCTATATCTTATTGTGATGTTGTTAATTGCGCGGCAATCCACACACAGTCTCCAAGACCCATCTTTCTTAGGCACTAAAAGAACAGGGACAGCACAAGGGGAAAGAATTTCCTGTACATGCCCTTTTTTCATAGATTCCTCCACTTGTCGCTGAATTTCTTTTGTCTCCTCTGGGTTGGTGCGGTATACAGCCCTGTTCGGAAGTGACGCACCAGAAACCAAGTCAATTTGATGCTCGATCCTTCTCTTAGGTGGCAGTCCTGGTGGTACTTCGTCCGGAAAGACATCTTCATATTCCTGCAAGACATTCAAAAGAGTACTCGGCAGGGTAGAGGGTAAGGCATTAGTAGAAAGAAAAGTGTCCTTGTACATAAGTACAAAGAACATGGCATCGGGTTCACTCAATGCTTTGATATCCCCCTTCCTAGCCATCATTACTAAACCCTCTTTTCCCGGTTTCTGGGTTCCTTGCAGCTGTGGGGTTTGATTTGGCTGTGGACGCTCTTCCTTACTATTTTTGTGGCTCACTCGCAAGTGGTGCTTGCTCTCGCGCTGTTTCTTCCTGATATCATCCTTCAAAATTTCTTCCGGTGTCGAAGGAAGCAAGGAAATTCGCTCTCCTTTGTACACAAAAGACAGCTTGTTGGTCCTTCCAAAAATCTGGTGTCACACCCGGTTTTTCCGAAGAAACAACCAAGTGAATATCACATGTATGCCAGGATCATTTGCTCATACATGTGATGTCAAATAGTGAAGCATCATTTATTACAAGCCAGGTGTCGAATATAAGTAAGTCTTACATAGTAAATGTCTCGATGGACAATAATAAGTTCATCACAAGGAAATAAACTAGCAGCGGAATATTATTCTTTGGGGCTCCATCACAGGTGTTGCCCGGGGGTCTTCATGAACCTAAAAACCTTCCTCGGGTCCAAAATCTTGGTCATTATACACCACCTCATTATCTTGACCTGAGCAGCAATATAAACCAACAAATATGCAAGGTTGAGTACCAATGGTACTCAGCAAGTGTGGGAAAATTATATCATGCATGGCTAGAACAAGGAGAGGTTGAACTCATGGTTAAAGCACTACGCAATTAATACCTATCACCTTAGCTTATTAAGCACCTACATTACTACACAGGTGAAATGGTCCCAATCTCCCATCCCATCATCATAACCAAATAATCATAACATCATTTCCAATGTTAAGCTTCCCGCTTAACTTCCAAAACCATCAATCCTCTAATCATGAATAAGTCCAGGCCGCTCTTAACCGTGAGCACGGCTGTCAAGACAGTTTTGACTCTGCAGAGTTTGTACCACTGTACCCACAAGTAGTGATTTCATCCCCCGTTGCCGGGTGGACTAAAAGAACCTCCATTATGCCAGTGGCTACGTTCCACATTCACACTTCCCAGGTGTGCGGCCAAGAGATCACTACAAAGCCTTTACAAAGGGATTCCCGACGAGCGTGGGCCCACTAAGGTTTCACCCCTAACAGCATACAAGAGGCTCCAACCCCGCTGCAGTGGCCCCCTCTTGAGCCTTGCGGTTCATATGGTAGTCCAGCTGACACCTATTCCCCGCACCATCCAACACACCCATACTACGCCGGGGATACACCTAATTAATTGGCTAAGCTGCCCCATCTCAGCATGTGGTTGGCACTGTAAAGCCGGGTTACATGCTCCATGAACCGGTCCTTAGGATCCAGGCAAGTACTAAACACAAACCCAAGTCTCGTGCACCCAGCACACAACCAAAACATCCAACTTGCCTTGATCCCTACCTCTACATAACTCACAATGTCTCATTCAAGAGTATGGTAATATAAACTGATGATCTCATTTCCCAAATATCCCATTCTAAGCATGGCTAAGCAAATGCATGTAAATAAATGACATGACAAAATAAATCCCAACCCAAGCTACAAGGAAACAAGGTAATGCAATTCTAGGGAAACTTTCCTAGCATGGGTTTCATATTTCATTTGACAATGCAAATAATTCTATCTACACATCCTAGCATAGGATCAAAGTGGTCAAGGACACTTGCCTCCTTCTTGCTGCTCTTGGAATGAGTAGTCTTGATCTTGGAAAGAAATAACTTGCTCTTGAACAGGTTCTACTTCATACCATCACATATAACAAAAGAAAAACAACAATCATAAGACATAGTTCACACTTCTACTTCATACAAACCACACATTTCATATTTATGAAATTCATTCACCCTTATATGTGTTGTGGTTACTTTATAGGTGTTAAGTTGTGGCTTGCATGCACTTTTAACCATGTATATATGATTCCTACTTTTGTGTCCACATTTATACTTGCCTACAATGTGCCTTCATAACTTCTATCAACCCTAAACTGAATTCTTTGTATTTTAGAAACTCCATTTATCATTTACTAGTTTCTATATGTTCAGATTTATATTCCTATGCATAATTGTATATTTTATTATTAAATTAGTAATACACATCACCTAAACAGATTAGGTTCTGGTCCTAAATAATTTAAAATCATATTTTGACCATGGCTTATGTTGTATACTATTTCATAATTATTTTTCCCTATTTTTCTATAACTATTCTTTACTTTAAAAATGTGTCCCTAATCTAAATAATGTGATTAATGAAACAGATTCATATCAGCCCAAAAATATATTTTTATCTCACTCCAAAGTTTTCTAAGTACTGAGAAAGTTTTTAATTAATTTTGACAATTATGTTTGTCCCACTTTTTAATTTTTAAACACTAGTTACATATTCAATTTTCTAATTTAAATACTAAACAGGGTTAAAAAGTAATCTCACCCATCACAGGGTCTATAATATTATTTTCATAATTTCCAGGGGTCTAGCTACACTTAACCGAGGTGTTTTTCTTAATTTCTATTAAGTCCAGGGCCTAAAACTGATTTTTAAATGAATTTACATGATTTTCTGAAGTTCCAGGGGCTAGATCTGAAGTTTCCGGGGCTAGCTCTCAATTCCAGAGAACCCTAGGGGGTAGCACGTAAGAACTCCAGCCTTTATAACGCGGGGTCGACGTGGACCGTCCGATTTTAAACCGACGGCTGAGATTATAACATCGAACCGGTACGCGGGGATTTAAAGTCTACCGTGCGATTTAAAATAAACGGCACACAAGCGGCCACGTCGCTCTGATCGAGCGCGGGCGGCGCTGCCGGCGGCGCACGGCGGCGGGAAGCGGCGATCTCGCCGGAAACTTTCGGATCCTCGAGAATTCTGCCTAGAACTGTGATCTTATGGCCTAGATCGGTAGAGGGGAGGTCAGGGATCTCACCTCGGGGGTTTTCTCGAGCTCGAGGGTCCTGGAAAGTGCTCGGCGGCGAGGTCCGAGGCAAAACCACGGCGAAGCTCGTCGGCGCTGAGTTTACACCGTAAGTCTTCGGGTTTTCTGCACCTGCAAAGTTCCCCGGAGGCGGTGGATCAAAACCAGCGAGTTAGATCATAGTTTCCGAGCTTAGATCGGCCAGAATTCACCGGCGAAGTCTCGGTGCTCACCGGAGTGAAAATCGGCGATCGCGTGAGGAAAACTGATCGGATCGGTGGTTTTTATAGCCGGGGGAGGGCGGTGGGTCTGTTGTGATCGAGTTGGAGTCCGCTGGGACCGGAATTCGGCTGCGGGACGCGATTTCCCGATCGGTTGCGATCGCGCGCGAGGGAGAGAGTCCGGGGTCGCGGGGTTAGGGATGACATGTGGGTCCCACCCGTCAGCGAGGGGCAGCGCGGCGCGCGCGGGGCGGGCTGGCGCGGGGGTTTGCTGGGCCGGCTGAAGGTTTCGGCCCACTGGCCAGTTTTTTTTCCCGATTTCCTTTTTCTTTTTCCATTTCTTTTCTGTTTTGGGTATAATTTGAATTCCAGTTTGAATTTGAATTTTTGCAAAACATGCAACACGTCCAAAAATTTCTAAATTCCCCTCTGAACATGGTTTAGGGTTTTGAATCCAAATTTGGGTTTTGACTAAAAATTTGGGGTGTTACAGCTCTACCCCCCTTAAAAGAAATCTCGTCCTCGAGATTGGTGTTTCTAAGAAAACAATTCCGGAAATTGTGCCTTGAGCTCATCTTCCCGTTCCCAGGTAGCTTCCTCTTCTGAGTGATGCTTCCACTGCACCTTGCACATCCGGATTCTCTTGTTTCTGGTGAGGCGTTCCATTGTCTCCAAAATCTTGTATGGTTGCTCGGCATAAGACAAATCTTCAGCTACATCCACTTCATTCATGGGTAACACCTCTTCAGGCGTCCTCAGGCATTTCTTGAGTTGTGACACATGGAATACATCATGCACGTCCGATAGATGAGCCGGTAACTCTAGTTGGTACGCCACTTCGCCTTTCCTTTCCAAAACCTGAAAGGGTCCGATGTATCGAGGTGACAACTTCCCTTTCACCTTGAACCGACGAAGTCCTCTGATAGGGGACACCTTGAGATAAACATAGTCTCCCACGTTGAAAACGAGTTCTCTTCTTCGTACATCAGCATAACTCTTCTGGCGTGTTTGTGCTATCCTCAAATTGTTGCGAATCTCCCTCACCTTCGCCTCGGTTTCTTGTAGCACTTCTGGACCAAACACTTTACTTTCTCCTGTTTGGTTCCAAAATAGAGGAGTTCTACACTTCCTTCCATACAAAGCTTCAAACGGTGACATCTTCATACTAGCTTGATAACTGTTGTTATAAGAAAACTCCGCATACGGTAAGTTCTTGTCCCAGCTTCTATTGTTTTTGAGTGCACATGCCCTTAACATATCTTCAAGGATCTGATTGGTTCTCTCCGTCTGCCCGTCAGTTTGGGGATGATAGGCAGAGCTGAAGTTCAGATGGGTTCCCATGGTTTCATGCAACTTTTGCCAAAACCTCGAGGTGAACTGTGTCCCTCGGTCCGACACTATCTTCTTTGGCACTCCATGGTAACACACAATCCTTGACATGTACAATTCTGCCAATTTGGATCCGCTGTAGCTTTCTTTCACAGGGATGAAATGAGCTACCTTGGTTAGCCTATCAATAATGACCCATATTGAATCATACCCGGATTGGGTTCTAGGCAATCCCACGACAAAATCCATGCTGATTTCTTCCCACTTCCATTCAGGCACTTTGAGTGGTTGCAATAATCCCGCGGGTCGTTGATGTTCTGCTTTCACCAACTGACATGTGTCACATAGGGCAACATGTTCCGCGACATCTCGCTTCATGCCATACCACCAATACCTGCCTTTGAGGTCCTGGTACATCTTCGTACTCCCAGGATGAATGGAATAGTCGGAATCATGAGCCTCTTTTAAAATCAATTCACGGATCTCCTTTACTTCGGGCACACAGATCCTTTTCCCGTGCCACACCGTTCCTTGTTCATCCTCTCTAAAACCAGGAGCTTTATTTTCCTTGATGAGCTGTCGAATCTCTTGTATCTTCTCGTCATTCTTTTGGCCCTCGCGTATGTCTCACTCGAGTGTGGAGTCCACTTCCATGGCGATGGCTTCACCACTATTTACTAGACATAGATTGAGTCTTATAACCTCGTCCTTCAATTCTGCGGGCATGTCCTTCAAGCTCAACTTATTGACCTGCACTTTCCGACTCAAAGCATCGGCCACGACGTTTGCTTTCCCAGGATGATAGTTGATGCCCACATCAAAGTCATTAATTAGCTCTAACCATCTCCTTTGTCTGAGGTTGAGATCTGGCTGTGTGAATATGTACTTCAAACTCTTATGATCCGTATATATTTCTGTCCTCTTCCCCATCAAATAGTGCCGCCAAATTTTCAACGCGTGTACCACTGCAGCTAGTTCTAGGTCATGTGTAGGATAGTTCTTCTCGTGCTTCCGAAGCTGCCGGGATGCATATGCCACGACATGTCCTTCTTGCATGAGAACACATCCCAACCCATTTCCAGAGGCATCGCAGTACACTGTGAAATTCTTCTGCATATCTGGCATAACCAGCACTGGGGCTGTTGTCAGTCTCTTCTTTAGCTCTTGAAAGCTCGTCTCGCACTGTGGCGTCCAGGTGAATGTGATTCCCTTCTCCAACAGTTTGGTGAGAGGTCTCGAGATCTTGGAGAATCCCTCAATAAACCGTCGATAGTATCCAGCCAATCCCAAGAAGCTTCGAACTTCCCCGACATTTTCAGGGGTCTTCCACTTCTGGATATCCTTGATTTTGGCGGGATCTACGGAGATTCCTCCCTCCGAGATTATATGTCCTAAAAAGGGAACTCTTTTCAGCCAAAACTCACACTTACTCAACTTGGCATATAGTTGGTGTTCCCTCAACCTCTGCAACACCAACCTTAGATGTTTCTCATGTTCTTCTTCATCTTTGGAGAAGACGAGAATATCATCTATGAAAACCACCACAAATTTGTCCAGATATTCCATGAATACCTTGTTCATGAGGTACATGAAATATGCCGGGGCATTGGTTAGCCCAAAAGGCATGACAGTGTATTCATACAGTCCGTACCGAGATACGAAAGCTGTCTTGGGAATATCAGATTGCCTTATCTTGAGTTGGTGGTATCCCGACCTGAGATCAATTTTTGAGAACACACAAGCTCCCCTCAACTGATCAAACAAGTCTTCGATGCGAGGCAATGGGTACTTGTTTTTGATGGTTACCTCATTCAAGGCACGGTAATCCACGCATAACCTTTGGGTTCCGTCTTTCTTGGGCACAAATATCACCGGAGCTCCCCATGGTGAGGAACTAGGGCGAATATACCCCTTCTCCGTCAATTCTCTCAAATGATCCTTGAGCTCTTCTAGCTGCTTGGAGTCCATTCGATAAGGTCTCTTGTATATCGGGGCTGTTCCCGGTACTAGCTCAATTGCGAATTCTACGTCACGGTCGGGAGGCATGCCTGGCAATTCCTCCGGGAAAACATCTGGATATTCCGTGATAGTCCTGATTTCCTCAACTTTCACCTCCACTTGATTTAATTTAATGTCCCTCCTAGGCTCGTGTATTGTTATGAACTTTACTCTGGTACCACTGGGGTGAGTTAGTTCCACCGTTCTGGTCGAACAATGGATGATTCCTTTATGTTTGGTCAACCAATCCATACCCAAAATAATATCTATCCCTTGTGAATCTATCACTATGAGGTTAGCAGTAAATACTACCCCATTAATGTCTAGGCTCACTTTGGGACACACTTGTCTTGTCCTTATTTCTCCACCTGGAGAGTTTACCGCTAACACATGGTTCATTTGTGTGGTTGCTAGGTCATGCTTCTTAACAAACCCTTGAGCAATGAACGAGTGGGTAGCACCAGAATCAAACAGCAGAGTTGCAAGGTGTAAATTGGCAGGAAACTTACCAACTACCACGTCGGGTGCCTCTTGTGCTTCCTCCATGGTGACGTGGTTCACCCGTCCTCTCACTACATTCTGCTGTTGTGGCGGCGCAGGCTTCTTCTTCGGGCATTTATTGGCGTAGTGCCCCACTTCACCACAGCTGAAACATTGCACCCCAACCTTAGGTGCTGGGCCCTTGTTGTCTTGGGGTTGGTTTGGGGGTCCTTGTACTGCTGGTCGAGGTGGACATGCGGGGCGAGGCTGCTGCACAAACTGACGTGACGGCTGTGCAGATGCTGCGGGGGGCCTGTAGTTTGGGTTGTACCCTCTTGGTGCTGAATAGGGTACCGCAGTACGGCTCACCTGCCCCGTAGGTTGCTGCATCATACGTGGGCGGGTGTTGCTTCCTGAGGCTTGATGTGACCACCCGGCCTTCCTCTTATTCTCATTTTCTAGGGCCTTTAGCTTCCTTTCTACCACAAATGCTCTGTCCACCATCTTTTGAAAACTTTCATACTCATTGGAGGACATGGCACACTGCATCTCTGCGGTAAGTCCTTCCACGAAACAATCTTGTTTCTGCTCATCAGTCTCTATGTCTCGTGGAGCATAACGGGATAGTTGAGTAAATTTAGTGAGGTATTCCCTCACCGTCATGTTTCCCTGCTGCAGTCCCAGAAACTCTTTCCTCTTGTTTTTGAGTTCACCTCTTGGGATGTAGTGGTTGTGGAAGCTACGCTTGAACTCTTCCCAAGTGATGTTCTCAGGGTCATGATGGGCGGCCACGTAGGCGGTCCACCAATCAGCAGCAGGTCCCTGCAATTGATGAGAGGCAAACAGCACCCTCTCATACCCTTGGCATTGGATTATCCTCATCTTACTTTCAATGGTCTTCAGCCAATCATCGGCCTCTAGAGGTTCAGCAGCACTTGCAAACTTTGGAGGTTGAGTTCCTAGAAACTCACTCAACCTTGGTTGGCGTGGTGCAGCTTGTGGAGGTGGAACTTGATGCAAGTTGGCCACCACTTGAGTCAAGTTCTGGATGAGCTGATTTTGATTCTCCAGCATTTGGTGGAGAGGATCAACTTCTTCACGGCGACCACCCCGGTCCTGGCCTTCAGAAAGATGAGGGTTGCATGCCTCATCGTTGTTGTTGGCGGGGTTGGCAGCAGGTCCTTTTCCTCTTCCGGCCATCTGGCAGAATCAACAAATGTTAATTTGATACCATTTAGTATCATCTTACTACCTTCATTTGTTGGTACTTTAAGGTGTTGAGCCTTTGTTAAAATTTTACGAGGGTTTATATCTCACACCAAATAAATGCACTATTATTTCCTGTGGGTTCACACACCAAAGCAAAACAATCTGAAGACGAGGCTGTGGACAATTGCTCATGGCTTCCACAACTCACGTCACACACCAAGCATCATCACACCATTAACTACGTAACGACTCGACTACTCGACCTCTTGCTAGCTAGGGGAAAGACTCTACACTACTCGTCCTCTTGAGCTGGCTCCTCGGGATCTTCCTCCTCATTTCGGCTACCTTCTGACTCTGCTTTGGGTGGGGAGGCTGCTGGTGGAGAAGTGCGACGACGCCTGATCGCTCGGCGATCCGGGGAGTCAGGAGTCCATGGATCACTCACGGTGACACACAGTTCATTCCCATCTCCTCTTTCTCTCGCCTTTAAACAAGCTCGCAGTAACGCCTCCGTTTCCTTCAGGGTGTCTCGGACATCCTGAAGCTCTTGTTGACACTCCTGCAGTCGAGTGCTGAGCATAGCAGCATCCTCCAAGCACAAGTCCATGTGCTCATGGGAAGTCCCTTGCTGCACCGGTGGGTACTTGTACTCCGTGGTACCACTCTCACGTTGGAGGACATACATGTACTCAGTTTTGTCCAAGTGGCGACGATAGATGTGACTCTGGCAGGTGATGGCCTCCCAGGTGACATCTTTCTCCGCGTCAACTTGTGTTGCTCGACAAGCTGGAGAATGGTGGATCTTCAGTAGCTTATTCTCGTGTATAATCCTCATCTCCGAACTCCGTTCTTCCCTCTTCTCACGGATGGTCCTGGTGGAGTTGTAGTGGATGATGAGCTTGCCCGTATTGCCTGCGGCTTCGAGCATACGTCGAAGACGGCGCAACAAGTCTCCTACTGCCAATCCATAGGAAAGGTACGTCACTGGACGACTCTCCTCTCTTTCGGCAAGGGCAACTACGGGAACTCTCCCTCCTGTGGACTTACGAGCGGTGCGAATCATGCGAACCATCTAAAAACAAAAGAATTTAAAATTAGGTTATATAAATTCTCAAATAAAAATCCTATTTTGAATGAAAGTTGGGGTAAGATGAAGAAAATGACTCCTTTAATAACACTTTTTCCACCCACACCTTGGAAAATAGTTTTTAAGAAAATAGGGCCCTTAAATACGTCCATTTCTACCTAGGTCCACGTTCCTACGGGCAACCTTGGCTCTGATACCACCTCTGTCACACCCGATTTTTCCGAAGAAACAACCAAGTGAATATCACATGTATGCCAGGATCATTTGCTCATACATGTGATGACAAATAGTGAAGCATCATTTATTACAAGCCAGGTGTCGAATATAAGTAAGTCTTACATAGTAAATGTCTCGATGGGCAATAATAAGTTCATCACAAGGAAATAAACTAGCAGCGGAATATTATTCTTTGGGGCTCCATCACAGGTGTTGCCCGGGGGTCTTCATGAACCTAAAAACCTTCCTCGGGTCCAAAATCTTGGTCATTATACACCACCTCATTATCTTGACCTGAGCAGCAATATAAACCAACAAATATGCAAGGTTGAGTACCAATGGTACTCAGCAAGTGTGGGAAAATTATATCATGCATGGCTAGAACAAGGAGAGGTTGAACTCATGGTTAAAGCACTACGCAATTAATACCTATCACCTTAGCTTATTAAGCACCTACATTACTACACAGGTGAAATGGTCCCAATCTCCCATCCCATCATCATAACCAAATAATCATAACATCATTTCCAATGTTAAGCTTCCCGCTTAACTTCCAAAACCATCAATCCTCTAATCATGAATAAGTCCAGGCCGCTCTTAACCGTGAGCACGGCTGTCAAGACAGTTTTGACTCTGCAGAGTTTGTACCACTGTACCCACAAGTAGTGATTTCATCCCCCGTTGCCGGGTGGACTAAAAGAACCTCCATTATGCCAGTGGCTACGTTCCACATTCACACTTCCCAGGTGTGCGGCCAAGAGATCACTACAAAGCCTTTACAAAGGGATTCCCGACGAGCGTGGGCCCACTAAGGTTTCACCCCTAACAGCATACAAGAGGCTCCAACCCCGCTGCAGTGGCCCCCTCTTGAGCCTTGCGGTTCATATGGTAGTCCAGCTGACACCTATTCCCCGCACCATCCAACACACCCATACTACGCCGGGGATACACCTAATTAATTGGCTAAGCTGCCCCATCTCAGCATGTGGTTGGCACTGTAAAGCCGGGTTACATGCTCCATGAACCGGTCCTTAGGATCCAGGCAAGTACTAAACACAAACCCAAGTCTCGTGCACCCAGCACACAACCAAAACATCCAACTTGCCTTGATCCCTACCTCTACATAACTCACAATGTCTCATTCAAGAGTATGGTAATATAAACTGATGATCTCATTTCCCAAATATCCCATTCTAAGCATGGCTAAGCAAATGCATGTAAATAAATGACATGACAAAATAAATCCCAACCCAAGCTACAAGGAAACAAGGTAATGCAATTCTAGGGAAACTTTCCTAGCATGGGTTTCATATTTCATTTGACAATGCAAATAATTCTATCTACACATCCTAGCATAGGATCAAAGTGGTCAAGGACACTTGCCTCCTTCTTGCTGCTCTTGGAATGAGTAGTCTTGATCTTGGAAAGAAATAACTTGCTCTTGAACAGGTTCTACTTCATACCATCACACATAACAAAAGAAAAACAACAATCATAAGACATAGTTCACACTTCTACTTCATACAAACCACACATTTCATATTTATGAAATTCATTCACCCTTATATGTGTTGTGGTTACTTTATAGGTGTTAAGTTGTGGCTTGCATGCACTTTTAACCATGTATATATGATTCCTACTTTTGTGTCCACATTTATACTTGCCTACAATGTGCCTTCACAACTTCTATCAACCCTAAACTGAATTCTTTGTATTTTAGAAACTCCATTTATCATTTACTAGTTTCTATATGTTCAGATTTATATTCCTATGCATAATTGTATATTTTATTATTAAATTAGTAATACACATCACCTAAACAGATTAGGTTCTGGTCCTAAATAATTTAAAATCATATTTTGACCATGGCTTATGTTGTATACTATTTCATAATTATTTTTCCCTATTTTTCTATAACTATTCTTTACTTTAAAAATGTGTCCCTAATCTAAATAATGTGATTAATGAAACAGATTCATATCAGCCCAAAAATATATTTTTATCTCACTCCAAAGTTTTCTAAGTACTGAGAAAGTTTTTAATTAATTTTGACAATTATGTTTGTCCCACTTTTTAATTTTTAAACACTAGTTACATATTCAATTTTCTAATTTAAATACTAAACAGGGTTAAAAAGTAATCTCACCCATCACAGGGTCTATAATATTATTTTCATAATTTCCAGGGGTCTAGCTACACTTAACCGAGGTGTTTTTCTTAATTTCTATTAAGTCCAGGGCCTAAAACTGATTTTTAAATGAATTTACATGATTTTCTGAAGTTCCAGGGGCTAGATCTGAAGTTTCCGGGGCTAGCTCTCAATTCCAGAGAACCCCAGGGGGTAGCACGTAAGAACTCCAGCCTTTATAACGCGGGGTCGACGTGGACCGTCCGATTTTAAACCGACGGCTGAGATTATAACATCGAACCGGTACGCGGGGATTTAAAGTCTACCGTGCGATTTAAAATAAACGGCACACAAGCGGCCACGTCGCTCTGATCGAGCGCGGGCGGCGCTGCCGGCGGCGCACGGCGGCGGGAAGCGGCGATCTCGCCGGAAACTTTCGGATCCTCGAGAATTCTGCCTAGAACTGTGATCTTATGGCCTAGATCGGTAGAGGGGAGGTCAGGGATCTCACCTCGGGGGTTTTCTCGAGCTCGGGGGTCCTGGAAAGTGCTCGGCGGCGAGGTCCGAGGCAAAACCACGGCGAAGCTCGTCGGCGCTGAGTTTACACCGTAAGTCTTCGGGTTTTCTGCACCTGCAAAGTTCCCCGGAGGCGGTGGATCAAAACCAGCGAGTTAGATCAGAGTTTCCGAGCTTAGATCGGCCAGAATTCACCGGCGAAGTCTCGGTGCTCACCGGAGTGAAAATCGGCGATCGCGTGAGGAAAACTGATCGGATCGGTGGTTTTTATAGCCGGGGGAGGGCGGTGGGTCTGTTGTGATCGAGTTGGAGTCCGCTGGGACCGGAATTCGGCTGCGGGACGCGATTTCCCGATCGGTTGCGATCGCGCGCGAGGGAGAGAGTCCGGGGTCGCGGGGTTAGGGATGACATGTGGGTCCCACCCGTCAGCGAGGGGCAGCGAGGCGCGCGCGGGGCGGGCTGGCGCGGGGGTTTGCTGGGCCGGCTGAAGGTTTCGGCCCACTGGCCAGTTTTTTTCCCGATTTCCTTTTTCTTTTTCCATTTCTTTTCTGTTTTGGGTATAATTTGAATTCCAGTTTGAATTTGAATTTTTGCAAAACATGCAACACGTCCAAAAATTTCTAAATTCCCCTCTGAACATGGTTTAGGGTTTTGAATCCAAATTTGGGTTTTGACTAAAAATTTGGGGTGTTACATCTGGACATCACGATCATATAGCCATGGTCGACCGAGCAGAAGCTGGCAGGCTTGCATAGGCACCACGTCGCACTCCACATGATCATTGTATTTACCAACAGAGAATGGTACAGTCACAGTATGACTGACACGTAGTGCACCACAATCATTAAGCCACTGCATCTTGTATGGACTAGAATGACGCCGTGGTTTCAGTCCCAATCTGTCCACCAATTCTTGGCTAGCAATATTGTTGCAGCTGCCATCATCAACGATGATGCGACACACCTTATCTTTGATTAGTCCACGGGTATGGAACAAATTATGTCGCTGCCCGTTGTCTTCCTTTTCTGCTGTTACACTAAGCACTCGTAGAGAAATAAAGCAATTATGTTCTCCTTCTTCAGGCTGGATCTCATTCCCTTCCTCCTCAATTTCTTCATCACATATCGGTCCAGCATCTTCCAGATCACTCTCGGATTCTCATTCACCTTTCTCATTCAACAATATGGCCCTCTTACTTGGGCATTGGGCAGCAATGTGCCCACGGCCGTGGCATTTATGGCATAGAATTTCTCTGCTTCGAGAAGAAGATGTAGCTCCCGAGACATTGATGTGGGCTGCTGAACTTGCAGCGGGTCGCTGCTGAGTTGTTGGTGATGACACGGTGGAGGCTGCCATCTTTGATGGAACAAATGATTGAGAAGACTTGGCTGCAGCCCCTTGAGATCGTCCACCACCATAGGAAGTACTTGACTGCTGTTTGCGCCATGGGGCAGCAATAGAATAACTGCCATAAGATTTTCCACGTGACTCTTGCTGAATCTTCTTCTCTGTTCGCATAGCTTGATCAACAAGATCCTGCAATGTACGATATGGAAACATCTCCACAAAACCAGAAATTTCTTCATTAAGACCTCCTAGAAATCTTGCCATTTTTGACTCTGCATCTTCTCTTATTCTAGCCCGCACCAACAGTAGCTCCATCTCCTTGAAATACTCATCAACTGATCTCTTCCCTTGCTTTAACATTTGCAACCGGTTCCTGAGATCACGCTGATAGCTAGATGGCACGAATCGCCTTCTCATCACTTGCTTCATCTCCTCCCATGTATTGATATATCCGCATCCCAAATCACGTTGATTCTCCTGCACTTGGTTCCACCAAGTGAGAGCGTATCCAGAGAGTTCCACCGAAGCAAGATTCACACGGCGCTGAGCTGAAAGATTATGTACTCGGAATATTTTATCACACTGCTCAGCCCATTCAAGAAATTCATCAGGATTCTCCTTTCCAGTAAACTTTGGAATACTCAACTTGACACGAGCGATGTTATCTGGGTTGTCATGAGGACGTCGACCACGATGGTATTCCCTTTCTTCAAAATCAGCAGGCCGGCGATGATGACGCCGATCAAACCTGCCACCTTGACCGAAAGGATTTTTATCATCATGAGATCCTTCTTCATGATCTTGATCTAAAAACTCTTCGTCTTCAAAATGCACGCGGCGACCATCAGCATTGCGCCTATGTGCGCGACGCCCACCATGGTAATTATTAAAATCAGCATGGCGACCACCACCAGATCCGTCAGGGCCATCTCCAAAGCGATTGAATCCATGGCCGAAACCAGAGTTCTCATCGCCGGACTCCTCTCGATGACGGTCCTCTTGATCACGACATGCTCGACGTCCTCCAGCCGCGGGAAGACGCTCATCGAAGAGCCTGCCCATGGCCTCCATGAGTGAATCAGCCATGCGACGCATCTCATCCCGTGAGACAGGGGGTTCCCTATCACCATGGTGTCCACCATGAACACTTGAATAAGAGTCTGCCATGTTAGGAGCAGCAAAAAAAAGAATATATATATATATATATGTGTGTGTGTGTGTGTGTATGTGGACACACTCGATCTCACCTCTTACTTACCCAAATTCTTGCCTGATCTCAAGAACTGTGATGGTGCTGGTGTGACAGCTTCAACGGAGGTGGTAAAGAGGCCGTAAGGAGTACAAATCGAAAGTCCCGGTTCAGGTTTTTGGTGGAGCTATAGGTGGCTGAACAAGGAGGGCTACGGTACTGCCAATCAAGTGAAAAAGATGTGCTCAAAAGATAAAAAAAATTGCTGCTATCAAGATTACCACCAACTTGGATATGAAAACTGAAAATTTCAACACCCAACCATAACACAAAATTCTTCAGAATCTTTTCACTTGTGCTCTCTTTTTTTTTTACTCTTCTTTTTTTTATAACACTAACAGGGGTGCTGATTACAAAAGATATAGGTAAACGGTGGTGACGAGCAACTGGAAGAACATAAACACAAGATAACAGTACCGTCAAAAGGGCTATAGGTATTTTTTTTAGGCTTTGGACTATAGGACAAACAAATATATGTAAAAGATAAACACAGGGATGAATATGTGGATGCTGAAAACTGTAACAGATTGAAAAAGGGTGGAAGGGTGGGTGATAAAAAAAATGAACCTACCGTGACAACGATAGCTCTGATTACCACATGATATCCACCGAATTTGGTTCGGTGAAGGGTGGCCCAATCTTCACGACAGGAGGCTCAAGAACAAGATAACTTGCTGTAGAAACAGCGCGGATAACTAGCTTTATACCTGACCAAGGTTGGATGCGACCAAGCGACGGGGAGAGAGACACCGAAACCGCGAAAACTTCGACTCGATCTCCGAACGACCGCAGAACCACAACCGGAGCTAATCCACACAAGACGGGGCAGCCGTACTGGAACCCGCAGAGCACGAATTAGTGGATCTCAGAGAGATGTCTCCACAAGTTCAAGAAGAACAAGGAAGAACAAGGGTTGAGTAAGACACTCAAGCAGCTCGGCTGCAAATATCACTGGATTAATCTTAATTCATCAAAAAGTGTCCCTTGACTTACAAAAAGAGCGGTATTTATGCCAACAACTAGTCTAAAAATAGATGTGAACTGAAAAAGCCACGTGGGAAGGTGGAAGGCCAACTGGCTTGATCATTCATGCAGTGGTCATCAATTTCTCGCATGTCTTCTGGCCTTTTGAGTGGTCTTCAATGTTTTAATCATAACTCCACCTAGGGACATCCAAAAGACACGGGACCAGATGCGTTGGAAAGCTAATTCGATAACCTTTCACACCATATGTAGCATGCTTCACGAAATATTGTAGAGTGATACAGTTTCTCACGGAAACTTGGATATCAGGCTGACTATTGATCTTCTGAACAGTCTGCACCAAAAGAACTCGGCTGCCAAGCTGGGAGCTCTAAAGCACTCGGCACTTAGTGGCATTAGAAAGTTGACTTCAACACCTTTCCAAAAAGTACTCATGGACCTTCACAGCTTCTATGAATCAAGATATATGACTGTTTCTTCATGACAGTTCTGCCAGGCCGAACTGGTTCGACGTAGATCTCCTCTCTGGTTCAGTCTCGGCGTGTCCTTGTCATCCTCCTTGGTGAACCTGAGTAATAGAAACATGTACGATTTAGGAAGTATATAATTCTCATTAATAAATGGAATTTCACAAAGTATCGTGTGCACCTCTTGTTGTAGCTGTTTAGCTCGGCTACGAGTAATTGGTCTATCGAAGACATGAGCTGGTGCAGCTTGACTTGATGATTGTTCCATCTTGCTTGATGTAGTCGGTATACTTGATGGTGTGGTCGACGTGGGCATATCACGGAAACTCGACTCCGGCGAGCTCCAGCGAGGGGGTGGCGCGGAGGTGTGCGCGGGCGCGAGAGGTAGAAGAAGCATTGTGCGTGGGACCCACCAGCAGGGATTTAAACATTTCCCGAATTTTAGTTTCTAGTTTAAACTTCAAACCCACATAACTTTGGCTAGCAAACTCCAAATCGAGTGAACCAAATTTTGTTGGATTCATCTCTCTGAGTGCTTTCCGACAGATTAAGTTTTATTTTATGAAAATCCTTATTTCACCAGAATTAATTCTTCAAAATTTAAACTGTTTAGAATTTTAACTGGAGAACCCTTTAGTGGAAAATTCTGAAATTTGGCCAGGATGTTCCTCATAATATCCCTGAGATACCACAAAATTTCAGATCCATTTGAGCTCATTTGATCCACCTATTGGTGTGATTAGTGAAACTGTTCCAGAGAAAATGAAAAATGTCCAGAAACATTTTTCAGATTTTCTCTGAACTTGTTTAGCTCATATATTTGGCTAGGAATCTTCAAACTAGGTGAAACCAATTCCATTAGAACCCTCTAAAAACGTAGTTTCCATAAAGTCATGGCTTGCTCCATGAAAATCCCTAGAACACCATAAGAGCTCTAATTAAGCCCAAATACACATTTATTTGTAGAGGGCTCAAATGAGCTTTACTGCAAATGAACTTTTGCCAAGTTTCTGTTTAAGTTGTAACCAAATCACAGTAAAAATTTCAGAGTCATCGGGCCTGTCTATCTGTACTTATGGTCTTAACAATATTAAGTCCAAACTCATATGCATTCAAATTGACATATACATATATTTGTCTCATGTAGTCGCTAAGGTTGAGGAGGAGCCAGAAGTTTTAGACTTCGTAACTTCGGAGTAACAGTTAGCCTATGACCAGCAGCAGCAAGGCAAGCTCCGTTTTGCATTAGTCTTTTTATAAACTTTATTGTTTTGAGAACTTACATTGAGTATCCACTTTACTTATGCATTAGAGTCTTGTTTGAAAACCCAAATGCATAGCCAAGAAACCCCTGGGTTTGGGCTTAGGTTTTTAAACCTCGATTAGCTACTGCAATGCTAAGATAGTGTAGGATTAGGTACAAGTGGAGTAGTTGGAACTGCTCACGAGAATAGGCTAGAGGCACACTACTCGGTTAGAGATAGCAAATGGAACACATGGCAAGAAAAATGAGACCGAGTGGAGGGTAAGGGCAGCAGGACTTTGGGGCCTGGGTGCCAGAGCTCCGCTTGTGTCGATTGAGGACCGAGCCGTGTGCGGGCCTACTGAACAAGCTAGAACAGTAACGAAGACCTACCGGATATATGGGAACCGGAAAACCGATGTAATTCAGGTAGCTAGGTGTTGAGGCATTGCTTGTCATCCAGAGGGTAGGTTGAGAGCTTGATGTGTAAATCGGCTTGCGGCACTTAGGATGCACGCGCAGAGACCTCTTGCCCGGGACGATAGGACCGGTTCAACATTTGGCTGACGGATGAAAAGTGGTTGCGTACGACGTCTGTGATGGAGTCTGTAGGCAACATCGAGTAAGGGCGTACGTGACGGGTTATTCGGGTAACCCTGCAGGTGTAAATTGATTATAATCACTGTCTCTCGTGGTCAGTGAGTACCACTTGTTCACTGTACCGTGACATAGAAAGAACAGGCTAGAGTCATGTTAAAAGTTGCTGATTGAAAGCTATACCTTGGTTGCTAATGATCTGTTGTAGTTTAGAGAAAATTAAAGTTGTTTCAACCTTGGGCAAAGCACATGAGAGAAATGTGTTTCTTGTGTGATTGAGGCTATCTTATGTGTCTTAGCGTGAGGTTCTCCACAACTTGCTGCTAAAACTTGAAAGTAAGGTTCAACTATTTAGGCGTGTCCTTTGCAACTTACATTCCCATTTACACTGTAATCCAGCATGTAGAAATTTCATGTATAGGAAAGACGGGTGAGTCTTGTTGAGCCATCGTGCTCACTGCTTGTGTTTGAAGCTTTTGCAGGGTGTTATGAGGAGGAGAATCCCGAGGAGGAGACGGACCCCCAAGAGGGCAACCCCATCGAATGGGAGTCGTGCACGCAGCTGTGTTAGTGTGTGTGTGTGCTAGTGGGAACACGATCACGGGTTGAACGTGAACTATTTTGCTTAGTCTACGCCCGTTAGTTTGGACTGAACGTATTTTGTTGTAAACATGTTTATAAACTCTTTTATGTAATAAAACTTTTCTTCCTCTATGTACCTTTTATGTGTGTTATCCGGTGCTGTGCAACACAGCACCCCTCAGCGTGATCCGGGGTAGCCAAGGCCGGTTGGGCCCTCGCAATGGATGGAAATTGTGCCTTCCATAATTCCCACCATAATTCTCTATGTTTTTCTCACACACATAAGCATGGAGAACAAGAGCAGGGAGATCTAAGCATCAACTTGAGCTGAAACTTTACATGTGAGTTTCTGGACACAAGAAGTCCTTGGGTCCAAAATTCAGGCCTTTTACTTGAGTAGTTCCTCCAGAATAATTCCTTAAGCATTTATACTAAAAGAATTAATTCTGGAGTAATGTGCATTTTCATTCCCAATCAAGTGAACTACAATTTCAAGTATGACTCATATAGATTGCCTAAATTTTCTCATGATTTTTGGAGCTATGAATTACCTAGAATAGATTTTACAAGTTAGAAACCTTTTCTGAAAAAGTTTATAGAACACTTTGAACACAGAAGTTTGTATTTAGCAAATTCCTACTCAAATCATCTTCAAACGAGCTCAAAATTTGCTAGAAGGTCAACAATATCCTAAACAATATTCTGGCAAAATTTGAGGATTTTTGGATGAACCAAACTCCCTCAATAATTCTTTTTCAGAAAACATTCAAATTGTTTTCCAGAATTTATTATTGACTTTCATACAAATTTTGGTTCATATTTGGATAGATCTTTGTAAAATGAATCCAACCCAATTTGAATCACTCAATTTAGAGGTTCCTACACAAAGATATGATTTTCCAAAGTTGTGGCACAATCTGGATTTATTTTGCTATTGGAAATTGATTTGGGCCCACGTTTTAAACTACAGCCAATGAAATCCGAGCCACACCGGGTTACACAAGATTTAGCGCGCAGCCACAGTTGATCACACACCACAGCAGATCCGACGTTTAAATCTTCGGTAGCTGACGTTGGGCCCGGCCCTTTCTTCTTCCTCCTCCCGCTCTCCCGCGCGCGCGCCGCCCCCCTCGCCGGACCGAGGCTGCTGCTCTCCGTCCCAGCGTTTCCGGCCATCTCCCGGCCGGAGACTCGCCGATGGGAGGTTTGGGAGGCCGGGGAACACGTCGGTGAGGTCTGCTCGGGCTGCCAAGGTTTGGAAACTAGTCGGCGGCGTGCGACGGCTTCGGAACAACTCCGGCACCGTCGGCCAGCCAATCTAGCCCGCCAAAAGCTCGGCCAACCTGCTCTAAAGCACCAGTGGGTGATAGGCTAGCTCGGAAAGGAGGAACCGGAGCTTGAAAACGCCTCCAAATAGGTTCTCACCGTGCACCCGATCGATGCCACCATGAAAGCGCTCGAAAAAGATTGAAATACGCCGCTCCGAGTCGGTTTCAAGCCAAGGTTGCTAAAGAGAAGATGATAACCGTCTAGTCCGGCCCGTGTGTGCAAGATTTGATGATCTAACAACAATTAGGGAGAGAGAATTTTGAGTTCCCGTACCGGACGCTCGGGTTGTGCACGCCGTAGCAAAATTCCCGAATTCGCCGGCGATGGTCCACGACTTGGCTTGAGGTTCGGGTGGAAGCAGCGTGGAGGTTGTGCGCCCCTTTTGCTGTCCTTGCTGGGGTGTGAAAACTGCTGTGGCGAGCTGTCCATGTGCGCTCGGTTGTCGGCATCGCTCGGTTGCGGCGAAGAACAGCGCGACTGGGTGAGGCAAACCGAAAGTTGCTCAGTTTCGGCACCGAGGAGGTAGATGAGGGTTCGGTGGCGCACTGTGGAGCTTCGGTAGGTTCGAGTGAAACAGAGAATAGAGTCCATTCGAGTGCAAGTCATTGTGTACCAATGACAGGTGGGTCCCACCCATTTTCCTCCCCACAAAAGGTCTTCTCATGTTAATTTCTCAAATTCCAAAGTTCTGAAATTTACATGTAGGCTAGCATTTGGATTCCCCGAATTCAGTTTTAACTTGCATTGCAAATTTGAATTCAGATTGAATTTACAAAGGCTCCTATCAATTCCTTTTTATCCCACCCTAAACTGAAAAGTTTGCCACCCTAAATTTCCTCAAATTCCAAAGTATAGTGCTGCATGAGTATTCAAAAGTTTGGACACAATTTGCGGTGAACTTTGAATTTGAAAATCTAATTTTAACATTCATGCAAATGATTGTTTAAGTCCATATTGGTTCAACACATTCAAATGAACATGTGAGCCTCTTTTTGATGAACATCCACGTACAACTTTGGGTGTAGAAAAGTTTTTGTAAGTCCCATTTTTCATGAATTAGAAACACATAGCCTTCAAGCTTAGGTTTATTTCATATACATTTTTGGGAATTTTACATCATGCCTCCTTAAAAGAATCTCGTCCCGAGATTACAAAAGAAGAATGAGACGGGAGAGGTAATTACAAACTATACAATGATAAAAGTTCCGGATAATTGGTGCGGAGATAATCTTCACTTTTCCACGTCACCTCTTCCGCGGTATGATTACTCCACAGCACCTTGTAAATTTTATCGTCCGGCTCCGGGTTACCCGGGTATTTTCATCTACAATCTGAACCGGTCGCTCGGTGTAGGTAAGATCCGGTTTCAACTCGCCAATTTCTTCGGTGCGGACTGGAGCGGTGAATTTGAGGCATTTCTGCAGCTGTGACCCATGAAACACGTCATGAACACCCGCAAGGCTTGCCGGTAGTTCCAGCTGGTAGGCTACGGGTCCGCACTTCTCCGTGATAACAAATGGACCTATAAAGCGGGGAGCGAGTTTCCCCTTTACACTGAACCGGTGAATTCCCTTCATCGGAGATACACGAAGATAAACGCGCTCTCCGACGTCAAAATGCAACGGCCTACGCCTTTGATCAGCGTAGCTCTTCTGTCGGTGCAGCCTTTAAATTCTCTTGTATCAACCGAACTCGGTCTTCGGCTTCGTTCACAAGGTCAATCCCGAACAGTATTCTTTCGCCGGACTCACACCAATTCAGTGGTGTGCGACATTTTCTTCCGTAACTCTGGGTTACGGGGTACGACTATCCTGTTCTTGAACCAAAGGACACCGTCTCCTTCCTTCCAGAAACATTTCAGTTCCCCACTGTCTATATGTCTCCGAAAATGTAACATGCCCGTGTCCTGTTTCTGGGCTGCCGCAATCTCTTCACGGATAGTGGGGATAAGAGCTAGGTTCTAGAGAGCTCCATGTGGAGTCACATGTAAGGGTGGCTCGCTCTCTTCCAACGGAGTGATGGTCAGATTATGAACGTTGACCTGCGACTCAGCGCATCCGCCACCACGTTTGCCTTGCCGGGACGATAATGGATATCTATTTCATAATCCTTTATCAACTCCAACCATCTTCGGTGCCTCATGTTCAACCCCTTCTGAGTTAATAGGTACTTGAGACTCTTGTGGTCGGTATATAAATGTACGAGGTTACCGAGTACGTAGTACCTCCACATCTTTAGTGCGAGTACTACGGCAGCGAGCTCTAATTCATGAGTTGGATAATTTTGCTCATGAGTTGCCGTGATCCATACGCGACCATCCTTCGGTCTTGCATCAGCACACATTCGAGCCCAATGCCGGATACATCGCAGTACACATAGAACGGTTTTGTTGTGTCTTGCTGCGCCAAAACCGGTGCTGATGTTAGGTGCTTCACTAATGCCTTGAACGCTGCTTCACATGCTGGACTCCAAACATATTTGGTAGCCTTCTTCAAATTTTGTACCTCGTGAATAGACCCCGGGGACTTCCAATGTAGCACTTGTGCGAACTTGCTCGAGTCTACAGCGATGCCCTCTGCTGAGATAATATGCCTGACAAAAAGTACTTGCGATATCTAGAATTCGTACTTGCTAAATTTCGTGTATAGCTTGTGATCCCGCAGCCGTTGCAAGACTATACGCAGGTGCTTCTCGTGTTCTTCCTCCGACTTGGAATAAACCAGTAGGTCGTCGAGGAAGACCACGACAAACATGTCCAGTTCCGGAATGAATATCGAGTTCATCAAGTACATGAACTGATCTGGAGCGTTGGTGAGGCCAAGGAACATGACAAAGTACTCATAAAACCCGTACCTCGTCAAAAACCTGTCTTCGGAATATCCTCAGCCCATATCTTAATCTGATGGTACCCTGATCTTAAGTCCATCTTGGAAAAGATCTTGATCTGTGGCAACGAGTACTTGTTCTTGATTGTCATAGTGTTAAGCGGACGAACACCACACAAAGTCGTAGTGTTTTGTTCTTCTTCTTTACAACAATGCTGAACAACCCCAAGGTGACGAACTCAGTCGTATAAAAACCTTTGCTCAGAAGGTCATTCAGCGGTGTCTTCCACTCTGCCCATTCCTCTGGTGCCATTTTGTACGGCCTTCGTGAACTCGGTGGTGTTCCCGGCGCAAGTTCCATCTGGAACTCTACGTCCCGTTCGGGCAGCATGCCCGGTAAATAATAGGGAAACACATCCCGATATTCACATAGCACCGGAATGTCATCTATCTTAACAGTTTCCGAGTGGGTCAATATTGCAATCTATTGCCGACTGGCGCCCAAAACTAATGTATGAAGACTGTGCTGTGTGGAGTTTAGCTTAACGGTTCAAGAACTGATGTTGAGAACCGCATTGTGGTAATTCAACCACGACATCCCCAAAATAATGTCGATCTTGAGACCCCCGAGAATAATGAAGGTCGTGGGTTATAGTCTAACCCCCAAACGAAGAGGTGCTCGGAAGACAACATCACTTTCTGTAATGCTGCCCCGGGCGAAGATATGAGGTATTGACTCTTTGTAAAAGTAGTTTGGAGCTGATGTTGAGCCACAAAAGATTTGGCTAATAAAGTTGTGGGTGGCACCGGAGTCAAAGAGAATTAGTACTGGTAGCTAATTCAGAGAAAACATCCCTGCTAACGCGGCTTCACCTTCCGTAACATCATCACTCACTGTGTAGTGAATGTTGCCCCTTGTCTGCACTCTTTTCTGCAGATATACGTACGGGTCTGAATATTGAAAATATGATGGCCCGCATCATTGAATTCCCTCTAGACGATACCTAGCATAATGGCCCATCCGACCACAAGTGAAGCACGGATGTCTCTCCAGTGCTTCGCTGACCTGTGGTTGGAAGCTAGGTACATATAGCTGCAGCGATGGAGCACAAACCACCGTCTGATGCTGCTGCTGTGGAGGTGGTGCAAGTTGCGGTACGAGACCAACAATCAACCTCTGAGGGGTCAATCGTACAGAGGCCTCCATATTTCACCGGATGGCGTTCGGTACACCAACCGGTACTTTTGGGGCACATAACTTGTGCTGGCCTGCACGATATCACTCATTTTCTTCTTCTCTGTACAGAACAGACCTTGATGCACTTAACCCAGATTTTGATCCGGTTACCAGAACTTTCATGACTCAAGTTGAATACCAAAGTTAAATATAACCTTAATATATTTCCAACGAGTATTTATATGCCTCGGGATCATCTCTGGATCAAAAGTTATGATTGCTCAAATTTGACAGAATTTCTGGATAAAATTTGCCAGCATCTCCTCTGAATGTGGCTGTTTTTATCACAGTTGTAAATAAAAATATAGTACAATTCCGAACACACCACGAACTACAAAATGGCTGTAAATTTCATCACCTTTCCAACGTTGTGTCATATGATCCTTAAAGATTTTTATACAGAAAGTTATGGCTAATTTACAGAAACATCCAGAGAGGTTTGCAGCTGTCCTGTTTTCTGGACAGTTTGCATTGAACTGGACATTCAACCAATTTGGCATGTGATTTTGCTCTGGATGTCTACAAAGAAGTTGTATAGAACTTAAAAACCTTTCCATAACTGTATCATACACCTCCATTGGGTAAAGCTACTAAGAGTTATGCTCTGTCAAAGTCCAGAAAAATTTTCTGCCGGAACAGGGCACTCTGTTTTTAGATCAAATGAAGCCTAGCAATTCTCTCCTTTGAAGCTTAGTTCAAATGAAGAGCTCAGTAACTAAAATGTGTTCTCCAACTTCCATTTTTAGTTGAAAGTTAGTCGTGAATGATTTCTTCATAGGAAGGAAAACTATCAAGTGTAGTACGGTGGCGATGCACCGTAAGACATATGATGGTACTACATTGCCTCACAAAAGAAAGTCCTAACCGGCTTACACCGGCATATACGTATCCGTAGGTGGCACTAAGACCGGTCATTCGCAAACGTGTTCTACTCATACTACAGTTTTCGTGGTTAGTACCTGCATAAAACACACACAATCATCAGGTTCGCTGCACACTGAACCCGGTCCCAATACAGTTCATACACCCGTCCATCATCACTCACACTGTTGTTCTCAAGCCAAACACACCTTGAGCTACGTGTTCACATTACTAACCACGTGACGGGGTCTCCCATACATGTCCGTAGCACGCCAGGGAAGGGCGTTGCTCAAATACCCCAAACGACATGAAGTGTCGTAGAGTATACCCAAGCTGGCCGGGTTACCTGCCACCCGTGGGGCTCCACCCTTCAGATTGTGTGCACTGGTGGACAGCGCTTACATGCACCCCATAAGACATGGAAAGTCTCGAGATGCATGATTTTCTGACATAGATAAATAAGTTAGGTTGCCACCTTCATAATATGCTAATATAGTAGTCCTTATGTGGGGCTAGTACCGTTTTTTCACCGTATCCTAAGTTTTTATCCTGAGTTTTTATCGTAATATGATCCTTAATCCATGCGCTATTCCCAACGCGGCTCTGATACCATGCTGTCGATGCACGCACCTCGGACCGCGGGTCCGTGCACGCTCGCCCGGGAATCGCACTGGGTGGTGCCGTGCGATGCGGCACCCAACAGCACACGGGTAAAGGATAAACATAATACATAAATCACTTGTGGAAGCGTACAAAGAGTATTTTACAAATACTTTACCTCAAATACTACTACAGCGGAAGACTACAACTCTCACGACTCATTTCTAGCTTAGCATCAAAGAAGCAGTCCAGCCCACGGATGTTTCTTACTAGCAACACGAAGAACAAACCGCAGCGGCGAGAATGCTCATGAGTAACCACTCGGGGGTTTCCGAGTCTCATCGGCACCCATTCTCATAAGCATAAAGTCAATACCTGCAAAACAACTAGGATAGTATCCGTGAGCACGATGGCTCAGCAAGGCTTAACCGACACACCTAATCATGAAATTCTACATGCATGGATTAGTAATATAGGAAAAAGATGTTGCAATAAAGAGACGCCTACATGTTAATCCTTACTTTCAGTTTTATAGCAGCAGATTAGTCATGCAAGTGGGGTTTCAATCACCTTAACTCTAATGCAACCATTTCAACCTAGACATAAGTGATACAAATGAAAACTTTGAAAAAGGTAATTAAATGCAAACCGGGGCTTGCCTGTTTTGCAGGAATGTAATATATAATAGCAGTTGGTGATCTTTGATCCCTTGAGCCTCTTGAACTTAATCAACAGATCCACACGTCAAGGGATGATTCCGTTGAAGTCCTTCGTCATGAGCACCATTGATATGTATATGCATAAGCTTTTATAATGCAATTTAAAGAAGTAAATATTTAAACTTGTGAAGAACAGAGGATTATGTGGAAATACTAGGAATGATGTTGTTGCCTCTGTTGTGCAAAGGAAACAAGAAAAACTAAAGCTGCCTTAGAAGTTTGATTATAAACTAACTAGGTTTCCTAATGAACATAAGAGATGAACTAGAATGATTTGGATACAACTATAGATTCTGATCTCCAATGACTTCGAAATTTTTACAGGAAGTCATACACTACACAGAGACTTAGCTTGCCAAATTGAAGCTAATAGGGATTGAAATTGTGCCTCCCATAATTCCCACCATAATTCTCTATGTTTTTCTCACACACATAAGCATGGAGAACAAGAGCAGGGATATCTAAGCCTAAAATTGAGCTGAAACTTTACATGTGAGTTTCTGGTCATAAGAAAGTCCTTGGGTCCAAAATTCGGGCCTTTTACTTGAGTAGTTCCTCCAGAATAATTTCTTAAGCATTTATACTAAAAGAATTAATTCTGGAGTAATGTGCATTTTCATGCCCAATCAAGTGAACCACAATTTCAATTATGACTCATAGAGCTTGCCTAAATTTTCTCATGATTTTTGGAGCTATGAATTGCCTAGAATAGATTCCCAGAATTTAATATTGACTTCCATACAAATTGGGGTTCGTATTTGGATAGATCTTTGCAAAATGAATCCAACCCAATTTGAATCACTCAATTTGGAGGTTCCTACACAAAGATATGGTTTTCCAAAGTTGTGGCACAATCTGAATTTATTTTGCTATTGGAAATTGATTTGGGCCGACGTTTTAAACTACAGCCAATGAAATCCGAGCCACACTATGTTACACAGGATATAGCGTGCAGCCACAGTTGATCACATGCCACAGCAGATCTGATGTTTAAATCTTTGGTCGCTGACGCTGGGCCCGGCCCTTTCTTCTTCCTCCTCCCGCTCTCTCGCGCGCGTGTCGCCCCCCTCGCCGGACCGAGGCCGCTGCTCGCCGGCCCGGCGTTTCCGGCCATCTCCCAGCCGGAGACTCGCCGCCGGGGGGTTTGGGAGGCCAGGGAACATGTCGGTGAGGTCTGCTCAGGCTGCCAAGGTTTGGAAACTAGTCGGCGGCGTGCGGCGGCTTCGAAACCACTCTGGCACTGTCGGTCAGCCAACCTAGCCCGCCAAAAGATCGGACAACCCACTCTAAAGCACCAGTGGGTGATAGGCTAGCTCAGCAAGGAGGAAACGGAGCTCGAAAACGCCTCCAAATAGGTTCTCACCGTGCACTTGATCGATGCCGCCATGAAAGCGCTCAGAAAAGCTTGAAATACGCCGCTCCGAGTTGGTTTCAAGCCAAGGTTGCTAAAGAGAAGATGATCGCCGGCTAGTCCAGCCCGTGTGTGCAATATTTGATGATCTAACAACAATTAGGGAGAGAGAATTTTGAGTTCTCGTACCGGACGCTCGGGTTGTGCACGCCGGAGCAAAATTCCCGAATTCATCGGCAATGGTCCACGGCTTGGCTTGAGTTTCGGGTGGAAGCAGCGTGGAGGTTGTGCGCCCCTTTTGCCGTCCTTGTTCGGGTGTGAAAACCGCTGTGGCGAGCTGTCCACTTGCGCCCGGTTGTCGGCAACGCTCGGTTGCGGCGAAGAACAGCGCGCCCAGGTGAGGCAAACCGAAAGTTGCTCAGTTTCGGCACCGAGGAGGTAGATGAGGGTTCTCCAACGTCATTTTGCAGCTCGGCGGGGAGGTGAGCGCGAGTTTTGCCGGTTCCCGATTGTGTTACAAAGGCGGGGGCGAGCTCGGCTATTTTCGGGTGCAAGGAGGAAACGAAACAGGAGTAGCTCGGTTCAGAGAAGGAGAAGATCACGCCGAGCAGAGGAAGCTCACACACTGGTCGCCAGCATGAGGAAATCATCTAGGAGGTGGCTCAGTTTTTGCAATCGGTGGCGCACTGTGGAGCTTCGGTAGTTCGAGTGAAATAGAGAATAGAGTCCCTTCGAGTGCAAGTCATTGTGTACCAATGACAGGTGGGCCCACCCATTTTCCTCCCCACAAAAGGTCTTGTCATGTTAATCTCTCAAATTCCAAAGTTCTGAAATTTACAAGTGGGCTAGCATTTGGATTCCCCGAATTCAGTTTTAACTTGCATTGCAAATTTCAATTCAGTTTGAATTTACAAAGGCTCCTATAAATTCCTTTTTATCCCACCCTAAAACTGAAAAGTTTGCCACCCTAAATTTCCTCAAATTCCAAATTATAGGGCTGCATGAGTATTCAAAAGTTTGGACACAATTTGCGGTGAACTTTAAATTTGAAAATCTAATTTTTAACATTCATGCAAATGATTGTTTAAGTCCATATTGGTTCAACACATTCAAATGAACATGTGAGCCTCTTTTTGTGTAACACCCCAAAACCTGCTAAAGAGGGGAATTAAAAAATTTTGGACATATTGCATGTGGTGCAGAAATTCAAATTCAAACTGGAATTCAAATTCAAATCAAAACAGAAAAGAAAAGGAAAAAGAAAAAGAAAAAGAAAAAGAAAACCCCAACCGGCCAGTGAGCCGAAACCCGCCAGCCGGCCCACTACCCCCCCCCCCCCCCGCGCCAGCCCAAACCCGCGCCCCTCTCTTCCTCTCACTGACACGTGGGGCCCACGTGTCATCCCTCACCTCCCGCGCACCCACCCGACCCCGGACTCTTCTCTCGCGCCCGATCTAAACAACACCCCGGAACCCATGCTCCCAACCCCGAATTCCGGTCCCGGACGCCCCCAACATGATCTCAACAGACCGCCGCCCTCCCTCGCCTATTTAAACACCGACAATCGCCCTGGTTCCCCCCCCCCCCCCCCGCCCGATCGGCTGTTCTTCTCTCCGGTGAGAACCGAAGTTTCTATAGCCGATTTCCGTCGATCCTTGCTCAAATTTCCTGATCTAACGTGCTGATCACGTTCCACCGACACCGGGGAGCCCTGCAGGTGAAGGAAACGACGTGTCTTGCGCCCCAACAGCCACCCCGACGTGCACCGAAGATCATCGCCGTTGAAGCTCACCGCCGACCGACTTCTAGGGCCTCCGAGTGCTGGAAAACCCCTCGGTGAGCATCCCCTAACCCTCCGCAGCCGATCCATGCAAAAAGATGTGAGTTCTAACGTGTAGCGGCAAAAGCCGAGGCTGCGCGCGCGGGCTGGTTCCGGCCAGGGCGACGTGGCTCCTTGAGGGCCGTCTATTTTAAATCGCACGGTAGAAATAAAACCCACGCGTACCGGTTCGGTGATCTAATCTGAGCCGTCTGTTTTAAATCGGACGGTCCACGTCGGCCCCGCATTATAAAGGCTTGGATTCTTACGCGATACCCCCTGGGGATCTCAGAAAACACGAGCTAGCCCCGAAAACTTCTGATCTAGCCCCTGGAACTTCAGAAATTTGTGTAAATTCATTTAAAAACCAGTTTTAGGCCCTGGACTTAATAAAAATTTGGAAAACCCCTCTGTGATGTGTAGTTAGACCCCTGGAAATTTATGAAATAGTAAATTAGACCCTGCAGTAGGGTGGATTTACCTTTTTGACCCTATATGATATTAAATCAGAAATTTGAATATGTGACTAGGATTTAAATTTAAAAGGTAAGGCAAACACATGTGCAAATTCAAATTTAAACTCTCCTAGCACTTGGAAAACTTTAGAATGAGTTAAAAATAGATTTAGGCTGAAATGAAATCTGCCTAAGTGTTGTTCATATTTATTAGTTCTAGAAGCACATTTTTAGGCTAGGAAATAATTCTGAAAACTGATAAAATAAATTTAAATTAGTTCACATCAGAGGAGAAGTTCAAAAATATATTATTTAATATTTTAGATCAGAACCTATTCTGTTTAGATGATATGTCCTACTATTTAATATTAAAACTCACTTTTAGGCATAGAAATAAATCTGAAAAATATAGGAAAATAGGTATGCATAATTAGAAAATGATAAATGAAGTCTCCAAATCCAAAAACTTCAGTTTAGGATTTGGTAGAAGATCTAACAACCTATTTGGAGTAGGAAATTACCTCTCATGCAAACTTGGTAGCTAAGAAGTGTATTAATTAAATATAAAGAATTTGTTCAGATTGGAAATTCATATATAGTGTGCAAACAGAAATCTGAATACAAAAGTTAGAAATCATATACATATGTTTAAAAGTACATGTAGGCCAAAAATCAACACATGTAGAGTAACCACAACACTTAGAAATTTGAATGACTTTCATAGGTATGTATGTGTGGTTTGTATGAAGTGAAAGTGTGAACTATGTCTTATGGATTGTTGTTTTCTTTTGCTATGTGTATTGGCATGAGTAGAACTTGCCCCAGAGCAAGTTCTCCCCTTCCAAGACCAAGACTTTCCATTCCCAGAGCAGCAGGAAGAAGGCAAGTGTCATTGACCACTTTGATCCTATGCTAGGATGTGTAGATAGAATTATTTGCATTGTCAATTGAAATATGAAACCCATGCTAGGAAGTTTCCCTAGAATTGCATTATCTTGTTTCCTTGTAGCTTGGGTTGGGATTTATTTTATTATGTCATTCATTCATATTACTTATGCTTAGCCATGCTTAGAATGGGATAAGTGGGATATGAGATCATCAACTTGTTTACCTTACTCTTGAATGAGATATTATGAGTTATGTAGAGGTAGGGATCGAGGCAAGTTGGATGATTTGGTTGGTGCTGGGTGCACGAGACTCGGGTTTGTGTTTAGTACTTGCCTAGATCCTAAGGACCGGTTCATGGAGCATGTAACCTGGCTTTACCGTGCCAACCACATGCTGAGATGGGGCAGCTTGGCCAATTAATTAGGTGTATCTCCGGCGTAGTATGGGTGTTTTGGATGGTGCCGGGAATAGGTGTCAGCTGGACTACCATATGAACCGCAAGGCTCAAGAGGGGGCCACTGCAGCGGGGTTGGAGCCTCTTGTATGCTGTTAGGGGTGAAACCTCAGTGGGCCCATGCTCGTCAGGAATCCCTTTGTAAAGGCTTCGTAGTGATCTCCTGGCTACACACCTAGGAAGTGTGAATGTGGTTTCCGGCCACTGGCACAATGGAGGTTCTTTTAGTCCACCCGACAACGGGGGATGAAATCACTACATGTGGGTACAGTGGTACAAACTCTGCAGAGTCAAAACTGTCATGACAGCCGTGCTCACAGTCAAGAGTGGCTTGGACTTATTCATGATTAGAGGATGATGAATTGGGAAGTTGAGGATGTTAAGCGGGGAGCTTAACATTGGAAATGAGACTATGCTTACTTGATATTGATGATGGGTTGAGGGATTGGGACCATTTCACCTGTGTAGTAATGTAGGTGCTTAATGAGCGAAGGTGATAGGTAATTATTGCGTAGTGCTTTAACCATGAGTTCAACCTCTCCTTGCTCTAGCCATGCATGACATAACTTTCCCACACTTGTTGAGTACCCACGGTACTCAAACTTGCTTTTCTGTTGGTTTATATTCCTGCTCAGGTCAAGGGGATGATGTGGTGTTCAACGACCAAGACTTTGGTCCCGAATAAGGTTTCTAGGTTCACGGAGTCCCCCCCCCGGGCAACGCCTGTGACGGAGCCCACAAGATTTATATTCCGCTGTTGTTTTATTTACATGTTATGAACTTATTATCGTCCATCGAGACGTATGCTATGTAAGACTTATTTATATTCGACACCGGGCTTGTAATAAATGATGCTTCACTATTTGTCATCACATGTATGAGAGAATGATCCTGGCATACATGTGGTATTCACTCGGTGGTTCTTCGGAGAAACCGGGTGTGACATTTTGATGAACATCCACGTACAACTTTGGGTGTAGAAAAGTTTTTGTAAGTCCCATTTTTTAATGAATTGGAAACACATAGCCTTCAAGCTTAGGTTTATTTCATATACATTTTTGGGAATTTTACATCCTGCCTCCTTAAAAGAATCTCATCCCGAGATTACAAAAGAAGAACGAGACGGGAGAGGTAATTACAAACTATACAATGATAAAAGTTCCAGATAATTGGTGCGGAGATAATCTTCACTTTCCCACGTCGCCTCTTCCGCAGTATGATTACTCCACAGCACCTTGTAAATTTTATCGTCCGGCTCCGGGTTACCCGGGTATTTTCATCTACAATCTGAACCGGTCGCTCGGTGTAGGTAAGATCCGGTTTCAACTCGTCAATTTCTTCAGTGCGGACAGGAGCGGTGAATTTGAGGCATTTCTGCAGCTGTGACACATGAAACACGTCATGAACACCCGCAAGGCTTGCCGGTAGTTCCAGCCGGTAGGTTACGGGTCCGCACTTCTACGTGATAACAAATGGACCTATAAAGCGGAGAGCGAGTTTCCCCTTTACACCGAACCGGTGAATTCCCTTTATCGGAGATACACGAAGATAAACGCGCTCTCTGACGTCAAAATGCAACGGCCTTCGCCTTTGATCAGCGTAGCTCTTCTGTCGGTGCAGCCTTTAAATTCTCTTGTATCAACCGAACTCGGTCTTCGGCTTCATTCACAAGGTCAATCCCGAACAGCACTATTTCGCCGGACTCACACCAGTTCAGTGGTGTGCGACATTTTCTTCCGTAACTCTGGGTTACGGGGTACGACTATCCTGTTCTTGAACCAAAGGACACCGTCTCCTTTCTTCCAGAAACATTTCAGTTCCCCACTGTATATATGTCTCCGCAAATGTGACATGCCCGTGTCCTGTTTCTGGGCTGCCGCTATCTCTTCACGGATAGTGGGGATAAGAGCTAGGTTGTAGAGAGCTCCATGTGGAATCACATGTAAGGGTGGCTCGCTCTCTTCCAACGGAGTGATGGTCAGATTATGAACGTGTGACCTGCGACTCAGCGCGTCCGCCACCATGTTTGCCTTGCCGGGGCGATAATGGATCTCTATTTCATAATCCTTTATCAACTCCAACCATCTTCGCTGCCTCATATTCAACTCCTTCTTAGTGAATAGGTACTTGAGGCTCTTATGGTCGGTATATAAATGTACGAGGTTACCGAGTACGTAGTACCTCCACATCTTTAGTGCGAGTACTATGGCAGCGAGCTCTATTTCATGAGTTGGATAATTTTGCTCATGAGTTGCCGTGATCCATACGCGACCATCCTTCGGTCTTGCATCAGCACACATTCGAGCCCAATGCCGGACACATCGCAGTACACATCGAACGGTTTTGTTGTGTCTTGCTGCGCCAAAACCGGTGCTGATGTTAGGTGCTTCACTAATGCCTTGAACGCTGCTTCACATGCTGGACTCCAAACATATTTGGTAGCCTTCTTCAACAGCTGTGTCATAGGCTTGGCAATCTTTGAGAAGTTCGGAATGAACCTCCGATAATATCCCGCGAGTCCGAGGAAATTCTGTACCTCGTGAATAGACCCCGGGGACTTCCAATGTAGCACTTGTGCGAACTTGCTCGAGTCTACAGCGATGCCCTCCGCTGAGATAATATGCCCGACAAAAAGTACTTGCGATATCTAGAATTCGCACTTGCTAAATTTCGTGTATAGCTCGTGATCCCGCAGCCGTTGCAAGACTATACGCAGGTGCTTCTCGTGTTCTTCCTCCGACTTGGAATAAACCAGTAGGTCGTCAATGAAGACCACAACAAACATGTCCAATTCCATAATGAATATCGAGTTCATCAAGTACATGAACTGAGCCGGAGCGTTGGTGAGGCTAAGGAACATGACAAAGTACTCATAAAACCCGTACCTCGTCAAAAATCTGTCTTTGGAATATCCTCAGCCCGTATCTTAATGTGATGGTACCCTGATCTTAAGTCCATCTTGGAAAAGATCTTTATTTTGACCAACTTATCAAACAAAATGTTGATCTGTGGCAACGGGTACTTGTTCTTGATTGTCATAGTGTTAAGCGGACGAACACCACACAAAGTCGTAGTGTTTCGTTCTTCTTCTTTACAACAATGCTGAACAACCCCAAGGTGACGAACTCAGTCGTATTAAAACCTTTGCTCAGAAGGTCATTCAGCGGTGTCTTCCACTCTGCCCATTCCTCTGGTGCCATTTTGTACGGCCTTCGTGAACTCGGTGGTGTTCCCGGCGCAAGTTCCATCTGGAACTCTACGTCCCGTTCGGGCGGCATGCCCGGTAAATAATTGGGAAACACATCCCGATATTCATGTACCACCGGAATGTCCTCTATCTTAACAGTTTCTGAGTGGGTCAATATTGCAATCTATTGCCGACTGGCGCCTAAAACTAATGTATGAAGACCGTGATGTGGGGAGTTGAGCTTAACGGTTCAAGAACTGATGTTGAGAACCGCATTGTGGTAATTCAACCACGACATCCCCAAAATAATGTTGATCTTGAGACCCCCGAGAATAATGAAGGTCGTGGGTTATAGTCTAACCCCCAAACGAAGAGGGGCTCGGAAGACAACATCACTTGCTGTAATGCTGCCCCGGGCGAAGATATGAGGTATTGACTCTTTGTAAAAGTGGTTTGGAGCTGATGTTGAGCCACAAAAGATTTGGCTAATAAAGTTGTGGGTGGCACCGGAGTCAAAGAGAATTAGTACCGGTAGCTAATTCAGAGAAAACATCCCTGCTAACGCGGCTTCACCTTCCGGAACATCATCACTCACTGTGTAGTGAATGTTGCCCCTTGTCTGCACTCTTTTCTGCAGATATACGTACGGGTCTGAATATTGAAAATATGATGGCCCGCATCCTTGAATTCCCTCTAGACGATATCTAGCATAATGGCCCATCCGACCACAAGTGAAGCACGAGAGTCTCTCCGGTGCTTCGCTGACCTGTGGTTGGAAGCTAGGTACATATAGCTGCAGCGATGGAGCACAAACCACCGTCTGATGCTGCTGCTGTGGAGGTGGTGCAAGTTGTGGTACGAGACCAACAATCAACCTCTGAGGAGTTAATCCTACAGAGGCCTCCATATTTCACCGGATGACGTTCGGTACACCAACCGGTACTTTTGGGGCACATAACTTGTGCTGGCCTGCACGATATCACTCATTTTCTTCTTCTCTGTACAGAACAGACCTTGATGCACTTAACCCAGATTTTGATCCGGTTACCAGAACTTTCATGCCTCAAGTTGAATACCAAAGTTAAATATAACCTCAATATATTTCCAACAAGTATTTATATGCCTCGGGATCATCTCTGGATCAAAAGTTATGATTGCTCAAAGTTGACAGAATTTCTGGATAAAATTTGCCAGCATCTCCTCTGAATGTGGCTGTTTTTATCACAGTTGTAAATAAAAATATAGTACAATTCCGAACACACCATGAACTACAAAATGGCTGTAAATTTTATCACCTTTCCAACGTTGTGTCATATGACCCTTAAAGATTTTTATACAGAAAGTTATGGCTAATTTACAGAAACATCCAGAGAGGTTTGCAGCTGTCCTATTTTCTGGACAGTTTGCATTCAACTGGACATTCAACCAATTTGGCATGTGATTTTGCTCTGGATGTCTACAAAGAAGTTGTATAGAACTTAAAAACCTTTCCATAACTGTATCATACACCTCCATTGGGTAAAGCTACTAAGAGTTATGCTCTGTCAAAGTCCAGAAAAATTTTCTGCCGGAACAGGGCACTCTGTTTTTAGATCAAATGAAGCCTAGCAATTCTCTCCTTTGAAGCTTAGTTCAAATGAAGAGCTCAGTAACTAAAATGTGTTCTCCAACTCCCATTTTTAGTTGAAAGTTAGTCATGAATGATTTCTTCATAGGAAGGAAAACTATCAAGTGTAGTACGGTGGCGATGCACCGTAAGACATATGATGGTACTACATTGCCTCACAAAAGAAAGTCCTAACCGGCTTACACCGGCATATACGTATCCGTAGGTGGCACTAAGAGCGGTCACTCGCAAACATGTTCTACTCATACTAAAGTTTTCATGGTTAGTACCTGCATAAAACACACACAATCATCAGGTTCGGCTGCACACTGAACCCGGTCCCAATACAGTTCATACACCCGTCCGTCATCACTCGCACTGTTGTTCTCAAGCCAAACACACCTTGAGCTACGTGTTCACATTACTAACCACGTGACGTGGTCTCCCATACTTGTCCGTAGCACGCCAGGGAAGAGCGTTGCTCAAATACCCCAAACGACATGAAGTGTCGTAGAGTATACCCAAGCTGGCCGGGTTACCTGCCACCCGTGGGGCTCCACCCTTCAGGTTGTGCGCACTGGTGGACAGCACTTACATGCACCCCACAAGACATGGAAAGTCTCGAGATGCATGATTTTCTGACATAGACAAATAAGTTAGGTTGCCACCTTCATAATATGCTAATATAGTAGTCCTTATGTGGGGCTAGTACCGTTTTCTCACCGTATCCAAAGTTTTTGTCGTAATATGATCCTTAATCCATGCGCTATTCCCAACGCGGCTCTGATACCATGCTGTCGAGGCACGCACCTCAGACCGCGGATCCGTACACGCTCGCCCGGGAATCGCACTGGGTGGTGCCGTGCGATGCGGCACCCAAAAGCACACGGGTAAAGGATAAACATATTACATAAATCACTTGCGGAAGCGTACAAAGAGTATTTTACAAATACTTTACCTCAAATACTACTACAGCGGAAGACTACAACTCTCACGACTCATTTCTAGCTTAGCATCAAAGAAACAGTCCAGCCCGCGGATGTTTCTTACTAGCAACACAAAGAACAAACCGCAGCGGCGAGAATGCTCATGAGTAACCACTCGGAGGTTTCCGAGTCTCATCGGCACCAATTCTTATAAGCATAAAGTCAATACCTGCAAAACAACTAGGATAGTATCCATGAGCACGATGGCTCAGCAAGGCTTAACCGACACACCTAATCATGAAATTCTACATGCATGGATTAGTAATATAGGAAAAAGATGTTGCAATAAAGAGACGCCTACATGTTAATCCTTACTTTCAGTTTTATAGCAGCAGATTAGTGTGCCTTAGGCAGCCCTCACATCGGAAGTCCACAAACAAACTTAATGAGCTCTACATCTACAGTATACATGGTTTCAAGACATTAATAGTTCCATGCAGCATATTCATCTGGCTTCTTTCACTTCTTACTACGTCACAGCGTAGTGAACAAGCGGTACTCAAATAACCGCAAGGGACGGTGATTGCAATCTGCAGACACCCAGATAACACGTCACATACTCCCACTTTCAGAAGTGTGGTGCTTCACACCTTCCTACTCTATTGTATGCAGCAACCTTTCAAAGGCAACCCAAATGCCGAACCGGTCCATCCGTAACGGGCAGGAGGTCCTCGCATGGAGCGTGTTTGTGCCCACCGGCAGATTTACACCTTGCTACCCTCAAACCACTCCTATAAAATGGTTTGGTAAGTCTCGACACCTAGATTAACCAATTACATCGATTTCCTGGTTCCCATATGCCAGTATGCGTCCGGTACTGTTCAAACTTGTCCAGCAGGGCCGCACACGGCCCGGTCCTCAATCGACACCAACAGGGCTACGCCCATGAGACCTCCGCTCAATGCATCCTATCCCCCTGCTGGGTCTCAGTTTCACATTCTTAAGCCATTCTCTACCTCTTTTCATCCCGTGTGATAAAATTCCTATCTCGCGAGTAGATTCCAACCACTCGACTTCTACCGAGATTCTAAGAACATTAGCATGGCATTCTCTATTCATCGAGTTTGTAAACTACCCAATCTTCCATAGGATTTAAAAGTCATGCAAGTGGGGTTTCAATCACCTTAACTCTAATGCAACCATTTCAACCTAGACATAAGTGATACAAATGAAAACTTTGAAAAAGATAATTAAATGCAAACCGGGGCTTGCCTGTTTTGCAGAAATGTAATATATAATAGCAGTTGGTGATCCTTGATCCCTTGAGCCTCTTGAACTTAATCAACAGATCCACACGTCAAGGGATGACTCCGTTGAAGTCCTTCGTCGTGAGCACCATTGATATGTATATGCATAAGCTTTTATAATGCAATTTAAAGAAGTAAATATTTAAACTTGTGAACAACAGAGGATTATGTGGAAATACTAGGAATGATGTCATTGCCTCTGTTGTGCAAAGGAAACAAGAAAAACTAAAGCTGCCTTAGAAGTTTGATTATAAACTAACTAGGTTTCCTAATGAACATAAGAGATAAACTAGAATGATTTGGATACAACTATAGATTCTGATCTCCAATGACTTCGAAATTTTTACAGGAAGTCATACACTACACAAAGACTTAGCTTGCCAAATTGAAGCTAATAGGGATGGAAATTGTGCCTCCCATAATTCCCACCATAATTCTCTATGTTTTTCTCACACACATAAGCATGGAGAACAAGAGCAGGGATATCTAAGCCTAAAATTGAGCTGAAACTTTGCATGTGAGTTTCTGGTCATAAGAAAGTCCTTGGGTCCAAAATTCAGGCCTTTTACTTGAGTAATTCCTCCAGAATAATTTCTTAAGCATTTATACTAAAAGAATTAATTCTGGAGTAATGTGCATTTTCATGCCCAATCATGTGAACCACTACTTCAATTATGACTCATAGAGCTTGCCTAAATTTTCTCATGATTTTTGGAGCTATGAATTGCCTAGAATAGATTCCCAGAATTTAATATTGACTTCCATACAAATTGGGGTTCGTATTTGGATAGATCTTTGCAAAATGAATCCAACCCAATTTGAATCACTCAATTTGGAGGTTCCTACACAAAGATATGATTTTCCAAAGTTGTGGCACAATCTGAATTTATTTTGCTATTGGAAATTGATTTGGGCCCACGTTTTAAACTACAGCCAATGAAATCCGAGCCACACTGTGTTACACAGGATATAGCGTGCAGCCACAGTTGATCACACGCCACAGCAGATCCGATGTTTAAATCTTTGGTCGCTGACGCTGGGCCCGGCCCTTTCTTCTTCCTCATCCCGCTCCACGCGCGTGCCGCCCCCCTCGCCGGACCGAGGCCGCTGCTCGCCGGCCCGGCGTTTCCGGCCATCTCCCAGCAGGAGACTCACCGCCGGGGGGTTTAGGAGTCCGGGGAACACGTAGGTGAGGTCTGCTCGGGCTGCCAAGGTTTGGAAACTAGTCGGTGGCGTGCGGCGGCTTCGAAACCACTCCGGCACTGTCGGTCAGCCAACCTAGCCCGCCAAAAGCTCGGCCAACCCACTCTAAAGCACCAGTGGGTGATACGCTAGCTCGGCAAGGAGGAAACGTAGCTTGAAAACGCCTCCAAATAGGTTCTCACCATGCACTCGTTCGATGCCGCCATGAAAGCGCTCAGAAAAGCTTGAAATACGCCGCTCCGAGTCGGTTTCAAGCCAAGGTTGCTAAAGAGAAGATGATCGCCGGCTAGTCCGGCCCGTGTGTGCAAGATTTTATGATCTAACAACAATTAGGGAGAGAGAATTTTGAGTTCTCGTACCAGACGCTCGGGTTGTGCACGCCGGAGCAAAATTCCCGAATTCGCCGGCGATGGTCCACGGCTTGGCTTGAGGTTCGGGTGGAAGCAGCGTGGAGGTTGTGCGCCCCTTTTGCCGTCCTTGTTCGGGCGTGAAAACCGCTGTGGCGACCTGTCCACGTGCGCCTGGTTGTCGGCAACGCTCGGTTGCGGCGAAGAACAGCGCGCCCAGGTGACGCAAACCGAAAGTTGCTCAGTTTCGGCACCGATGAGGTAGATGAGGGTTCTCCAACGTCATTTTGCAGCTCGGCGGGGAGGTGAGCGCAAGTTTTGCCGGTTCCCGATTGTGTTACAAAGGCGGCGGCGAGCTCGGCTGTTTTCGGGTGCAAGGAGGAAACGAAACAGGGGTAGCTCGGTTCAGAGAAGGAGAAGATCACGCCGAGCAGAGGAAGCTCACACACTGGTCGCCAGCATGAGGAAATCATCTAGGAGGTGGCTCAGTTTTTGCAATCGGTGGCGCACTGTGGAGCTTCAGTAGGTTCGAGTGAAACAGATAATAGAGTCCCTTCGAGTGCAAGTCATTGTGTACCAATGACAGGTGGGTCCCACCCATTTTCCTCCCCACAAAAGGTCTTCTCATGTTAATCTCTCAAATTCCAAAGTTCTGAAATTTACAAGTGGGCTAGCATTTGGATTCCCCGAATTCAGTTTTAATTTGCATTGCAAATTTAAATTCAGTTTTAATTTACAAAGGCTCCTATCAATTCCTTTTTATCCCACCCTAAAACTGAAAAAGTTTGCCACCCTAAATTTCCTCAAATTCCAAAGTATAGGGCTGCATGAGTATTCAAAAGTTTGGCCAGAATTTGCGGTGAACTTTGAATTTGAAAAGCTGATTTTTAACTTTCATGCAAATGAGTGTTTAAGTCCATATTGGTTCAACACATTCAAATGAACATGTGAGCATCTTTTTGATGAACATCCACGTACAACTTTGTGTGTAGAAAAGTTTTTGTAAGTCCAATTTTCATGAATTGGACACACATAGCCTTCAAGCTTAGGTTTATTTCATATACCTTTTTGGGACTTTTACAATAAACCCCTTGTCCAGCAGGTCCGTCAACTGCGTTTTCAATTCCGCCAACTCCTTTGGCGCCATCTTGTACGGCCTTCTGGATATTGGCATTGTCTCCGGTGCAAGTTCGATCTTGAACTCCACCTCCCCATTGGGCAGCATACCCGGTAAATCATCCAGGAATACGTTAGAAAACTCACGGACTACTGGAATATCTTCCAATCTAATAGTGGTAGATTGGTATACGGTTGGAAGTTTTATGTCTAGACTGTCCAGAAATAATGAATGAGACTTGTGCATCTCTGGATGCAAATGCACGACTCGAAGGACGGTGTCTAAAACAGCATCGTGGCAGTTTAGCCACAACATCACTAAGGTGACATCGACCTTTTGTCCCTCTAAGACTGAGAAACGTGGGGTATACCCTTCCCCCTAAGCATAACGGTGCTTTTGGAAAACCATTGCACTTGCTGAAATTTTCCCACCTGGTGAACAAATCAAATAGGGACTCTCGGTGGGTAGTATTTGCATGCCGTCCTTAGCAACATAAGTTTGGCTAATGAAATTATGCGTGGCACCCGAATCAAATAAAACTCTGGCGTGATATTTGTGGAGCTAGAACATACCCGCAAGAATGGGTTCTCCCTCCGGCACGTCCTGTATGGCGAGTTGGTGGACATTGCCGGGCTTGGGGTTTGCCCGTCATGCATTAATGGGATTCTGGGGCTGATTCCTCCCTAGAAACTGTGGTGCCACCCCGCTGCCTTGCTTCTCGGGGCAATTGTTCGCAAAATGCCCCTGGCGACCGCGCTTGAAGCATGTGTACGATGGCTGGCCTGCGCTTGGGGGACGAAAGCCCGGCATGCGCTGCTGAGGTGCAAACGCACGCGGCATCGCCCTCTGCTGCTGTTGTTGCTGCGAAGGTGCTGGTAAGGCCGGTCGGAACGCCGGCTATGGATACGGCAGATTGCGGAACTGTATCGGTCGTTGCGGTGCCTGCCAGCGTTGACCTGATGGTGTGCGATACACCATCCTATATTTTTGGGGAGGGCCACCTCCCTCTCTGCTGCTCTGCGGCATGCTGCGCTTCTTCTCCGCCGCAGCCAACTCCTTGCCGGAGTCCTCCTGAACAGCATCAATCATTTCGTTGAGGCTGCTGCGATTGAACATCACCATATTGTCCTTCAGGAGCAGATTCAGACCTTGGTAAAAGAAATTCCGCCTCTTCTCATTCGTATCGGTGTGATGGGAAGCACAGAGTATGAGATCATTGAACGCCCTGGCATACTCCAGTGCGTTCCGGTTGCCTTGCTGCAAGTGGAGGAATTCTGCGTCTTCCTCTTCATTAGACCCGGCGGTATGAAATAGGCCCTGAAGGTCGTCCAGAATTCCGCCAAGGTCAGCACTCGCTCGGTGGGTTGAGAGGCGCAGAAGTTCACCCACCAAGCGCTCACGGACCCCATAAGTTGTTGGCCCTTGAACTGTGGCTTCCGCTGCTCACTAACTTGGAGCAGCCCAAACTTCATTTCCATCCTGCGGAGCCAGTTGTCCACATCGATGGGCTCATCCACCCGCGAGATACTGGGGGATGCGTCGCCAGAAAATCTGAGTAGGAACTTTGCTATCGTTCCTCTCGGTCTTGACGCCTCTCGGGTCGAGATGTATTTGCAATAAGCGTCTGCAGAAACTCGGTGTGTTGCTGGTGCGAGCCCGCCATGGCCGCAACTATATCTACCAACGTGACCGTTCGCGGTGATGGTGTATGTGGTTGCTGCTGCTGCTGTCCCGAGACTGGAGGCTGTTGGGAGGCATCCCCCCCCCCTGACTAGAACCCCCCAACCTCAGGGTTGGCACGAGTGCGAGTCATTCACCTTAGCTGCCCTACTCGGCAACGGTAAACTCCTTAGTCGGAGTAGAAGTCGCCTCCTGCGGGTCTTCTTCCTCCGCTGGTACTGCTGGTGGTTTTGGGTCCATGACCTCCTCTTTGGGTTCAGGTTCCGGCATCACCGGAATACCAAGAATCACGGGTACGGCACCTACCATCTGTAGGCCCACTACCAGAGGTAAGAGGTCCTGCAATGCAGGCACCCCGTTCATGGCCTGGTTGTATTCCATCTCCCAGTCCTGCCCCTCCCCAATCGCGTCCTCATGCTCTTGAGTAAAGACCTCGTTCTGCTGGGTCAAAGCTTGGACTTGTTGCTGCAAAGCCGTGATGTCGACACGGCTTTTCTTCCCTGCCTTCTTCAGGTGACGCAACTGATTAAGTTGGTCATTCAGTTGCTTTATTGTCGGGAGAAGCACATTACGGAGTGCGTTGTGGGCACTCTCGAAATGGTCACGGCGGCTGGTGCTCTCCTTGAGCTCCACGGCAAGTCAAGCCGTATGAACAGCTTGGCGGTCCATCACGTTCTTCCCTGCCGTCAGATAGAGGCTGAGGTTTGCCTCCGCTGGATTGTATCTCGGTCAACTAGGATCAGTTGCCGCAAAATACCGTTCCCACCGCACGTGGTTAGCTCGTCCCTCCACCGGGATAAGCGTGTATGTAGTGCCCTCCATAGCTCTCACGTGTATTTGGCAGAAACGCGACATGGCGTCGCGGGCTGCCACTTACCACATATCTTTCGGGTGTCTCCCTTTCACCGTGACGGTGAACGGTGCCCAACCCGGTGGTGTGGGTCCTGCTGGAACATCGACATGAACAGTCCATGTCTTGTTCCCCTCCTCGCCTTCCTCCTTGGCAAGGAATCACGGTGTCTCCACATATCCAAAATATTGAAGCATTAGCTTCAACAAATCCGGATACCCGCTGCGTTGACAACAATAGGACACCACCCATCTGTTCTCTAATTGTTTATCATCTGCCATCTGTAGAAACATATTTGGAAAATGTCAAATATTACTTTCAACAGTAAATCAGTGAGTTATAACATAAAACATGACATTGAACTCATCAAACTTTGAAATACAAATCAAACTTAGAACAAATTTGATTTCCGATCTGCTGCCCAAACTGACAAACCCCTACCCAGTTTTAGGCCATGTTAAGGGCCAAATCAGTTCTGGAGTTCAACATCAAAGTTAAAGCTAACTTCAATAGCTTTCAGAATGCATTTGTTTGCCCTCAGATCTGTCCTGGTTCAAAAGTTATGAGATGTCAAAGTTGACAGAATTTCTGAAGAAAATTGGGCAACACCTCCCTGCTTGAGGTACTGATTTGATCCAAGAATTCCAGTCAATTCTACCTCGAATTTGACCAAACTTGCTTTTACAAAGTTGTAACCTATCTCATGAACTTTTTAGAACTGCCTCATTTTCTATTTTTGGATTTTATGCAGGAAGTTATGTTTATTTTACACAGAGTTACAGAGAGTATTTGCTCTGCCCTATTTTCTGGACAGTTTCAACTCTACTGCACTTTTTGACTAGTTAAGGGATGAAAGACCTATGGGCATCCATATAAAAGTTGTAGAAATCTTCCAAATCTTTCCATAAATGTATCATACAACCCCAACTTCAGAAGAACTCGACCTCTACACTCTGTATAACTTCAGCATTCTTTTAGCTAAAAACAGAGAACTCTGTTCCTAGAATAGTATAAGTTGAAACTTGCTTAATTTTGAAATTCTGATCAAGAGAAGGAGTTTCAACCAAGATTTTAGTGCTCTGGATAAAAGTTTTTAACTTTTATAACGATGTTCATCATTTAGTGGACTGTGACGTCGAAGCATCACCAAAATTATGCCGGTACTACGTTCCTCACAAAGAAACCTATACTGGATTTAGTCGGTTTCGTTAATTCAGTGGCACTAAACGAATTTCGCACACGTATACTACTCGTCTACCAATTCGTGGTTAGACTACCTGCAATAAACCACACAATTATAAGGTTCAGCTGCACACTGAACCCGGGCCCAATACAGTTTCCTACATCCGTCCGTCGTCACTGGCACGTGTGTTCTCAAGCCAAACACGCCTTGAGCTACGCATTTACGTTACCAACCACGTGACAGGGTCTCAACCTACTTTCCCGTAGCACGAGGGAACTGACGTTGCTCGAATACCCCTAACGACATGAAGAGTCGTAGAGGATACTAAAGTTGGTCGGGTTACCTGCCACCCATGAGGCTCCACCCTTAAGCTTGTGCGCACTGGTGGACAGCGCTTACATGCTCCCCCCAAGATATAAGAATTCCCGAGATGCATGATTTTCCGACATAGCAAATAGGTTAGTGTTGCCACTTTCTATACACTAATAACATTCTTATGTGAGCTAATAACCTGTTCCTCACCGAGTTTTTGAAAATCTAACCTTTTTAAGTGCGTTAAACCTCTACGATGCTCTGATACTATGCTGTGAGGACCCGGCGGTTCTGACAATCTAGGATCTCGCTAAGGGGTGCTGCGATGGACAGCACCGGATAACACATGAAAAAGGTAATAAGCGGAAGCTAAATTTTATTACATAAATTTGTTTATCAACATAGTTACATCAAAATATCGTTAAAGTCTACACTCACGGGCATAGACTAAGCAAAAGATCTCACGTTCAGCCCGTGAACGTGATCCCACTAGCACACACGCACACACTAACACGGCGGCGTGCACGGCTCCCATTCGACCGTGGTTCCCTCTTGGGAGTCCGTCTCCTCTTTGGGAGCCTCCTCCTCATAGAACCCTGCAAACGCTTCAACAAACAAGCAGTGAGCATGATGGCTCAGCAAGACTGACCCATCTCACCTAAACTTGGAACTCTACAGGATGGATTTGCATTGTTAGTAAAGAACCTTGTGCTAAGCCACACAAGAAGTCTGCAATCAAACAAGAAACGTATTCCTCTTATGGAACTTGCCTAAGGTTGAAATGAACTTTTATTTGCTCTAAACTAAAGCATTTTATTAACAATCAACATAAAGCTTTCAACCAGCAAATTTCATCATGACAACTAGCATGTTCTTTCTACGTCACGGTACAGTGAACAAGTGGTACTCACTGACCGCGAGTGCGGCGATTATAATTGATTTACACCTGAGGATTACCCGAATAACCCGTCACGTACGCCCGTACTCAATGTTGCCTTCAGCAACCATCACGGACGTCGTACGCAACCACCTTTCATCCTAGCCAAGTGTTCAACCGGTCTTATCGTCCCGAGCAGGAGGTCTCTACACGAAGCATCCGCGGTTCCCGCTAGCTCATTTACACCTCGCTGTTCTCAACTTACCCTATGGACGACAAGCAATGCCTCAACTGATCGCTACCCGAATTACATCAGTTTTCCGGTTCCCATATAGCCGGTAGGTCTTCGGTACAGTTTTAGCTTGTTCAATAGGCTCGCACACGGCTCGGTCCTCAATCGACACAAGCAGAGCTATGGCACCCAGGCCCCAAAGTCCTGCCGCCCTTACTCTCCGCTTGGTCTCATTTTTATGCCATGTGATTCATTGTTTATCTCTCTAACCGAGTGGTGTGCCTCGATGCCTATTCTCGCGAGTAGTTTCAACTACTCGACTTGTACCAAATCCTATGCCATTTTAGCATTGCTGTGGCTACTCAAGGTTAAATTCTACACCCAAAACCCCTGGTTCTCTTGGCTAGGCCATTGGGTTTCCAATCAAGACTCTAATGCACATTGTAGGAAATGCATAAGGTAAGTGATCAAAACATAAGACTTTATAAAAGGGTTAATGCAAACCGGAGCTTGTCTTGTTGTGGGTCGTTGACTAAATTTTCTTCTGGAGTAATAAAGTCCAGAACCTCCGGGTCTTCTTCGACCTTAGTGACTACACGAAATGAAAATACGATGCGTGTGAAATTTAAATGCATTTGTATTGAATTGAGATGGTGAAGACTATAAATATAGCTAGACAGCTTCTTTCACTCTGAAATTTCTACTGTGGTTTGGTAACAACCTAAACATGGACTTGTCCAAATTTCATTTGAAGCAAAGCTCATTTGAGCCATGCACAAATAAATTTGTATTTGACGATTTTATAGCTCTTATGGTTTTCTAGGGATTTTCATGGATCAAACCATGACCTTTTGGAAACTAGAGTATAATATGGTTCTAATGGAATTGGTTTTACCTAATTTGGAGAATCCTAGCAACAGATATGAGCTAAAAAAGTTCAGAGAATTTCTGAAAAATGTTTATGGATATTTTATTTTTCTCTGGACCAGTTTACTTAATAACACCATTAGGTGGACTAAATGAGCTTAGATGGATCTGAAATTTTTCATGTAACTCAGGTATATTCCAGGGAACATGTTGGAAAATTTTCAGAATTTTCCATAAAAGGAATCTCCAGTTAAAATTCCCAACACTTTAAACTTTTGGAGAATTAATTCTGGAGAAATAATTGGTTTCATGTGGTGAAACTTATTTGCTATAAAGTACTTAAAGAGCTGAATCCAACAAAATTTGGTTCACTCAATTTGGACCATCCTAGCCAATGTTATGTCCATTTAAAGATTGAACTAAAAACTGAAAATCGGGGAAATGTTTAAAACACTGCACGTGGCTCCCACGCACAGTGCCTTCTCCTTCCTCGCGCCAAATGAACCGAGCGGCGGCGCACGCCGGTGAGGTCGCCGGAACCGAGGTTCCCTGTAAAGGCCTCAGTTTTTGACACATGTTTAAAGTGTTCATCACCACACAACACACCTCATTTGAAGAAAGTTGATGAACACATTTGAAGAGCAAGTAACCATTATCAACATGCTCATTAGAGAATAAACTCACAAAATGCAAAAGTGGTATTTCCCACATGCATCATCTAGGAGCTGGACATATGAAAAACTCCTAGACTTTGCTAGTGATGTCCAGGCCAAGTTTCACCCAAATTCAAAACCTTTTTGAGGTACTTTTGGGTATAGCTAGAAAGAGGGTGGTTTGGACTCAAATTCAAATTCAAACTGTTTTTATCCCATGAATTCAAAAGTGGAGGCATATTCTTATTCAGCACATTTTTGTGAGCTCACACACCAATTTTCACTCCATTTGGAGTTGGTCTTGACATGAGCTAAGTTTAGTAAATTCAAACTTTATTTGAATTACAAACTGAATATGTGCTGAAAATTTAGTCAAACCAAACCCAATTTGAATTTTAACCAATTCAAATGGCTCAGGGGTAGATAAATAAAATCACCATGGGCATTGTGGGGATTACTGTTTACAACAGTAATAGAGGGTTAAGTTCAGAGGTTAAAAAGGGAAGGGGACCCACATGTCAGCCACTGAATAGAATTCAGCCGACTGAAGACAGCACTCGGGTTCTTGTGCTTGACTGAGCAGCCGCCACGGTGAAGAAACGGTGAGGACAGCAGCTGCTTGCCGATCTCAGCCACTGAACCAACTCTCGGGGCTTTTATCTATGCGCCGGAGCGGTCACCGGTGCATCTCACCGCTGCCCCGTCGCGTTCCCACCCAGAAAACCCGAAGCTCTCGCCGCTCGATTGAACCCTCTGTTGCTCGTTGCCCGGCCAACCCCGAGGCTTCCACGACAACCTGAGATCAGCACCAGGTGCGCCAAGCCATCCTCGACGCCCTCGCGCCGGTTCCAAGCCCGGAGCAGTTCTCCCCGAGCCCTACCGCGATGATCTTTTCTCTGCCGGTTCAGCTCGAGCCGCCACCGCGGGAACGATCCGACCGGCCACCACAGCCTACCATTCGCCGAGAGCTGTGAACAGCAAAAAGGTTCGCCTTCGGCCCCTCTTTCATTCCCGCAAGCTCCGGCGGCATGACATAGACTGCTCACGCCGGAATTTCATGATTTCGCGACGGTGTGCAAGAAGGGAGCTCGAACCGATTCACAAAATTAGTAGTCTATACCACACAACTCATCTTCTCGTGGAGGGGATCACTTCTAGGTGCCCGCACGAGTTCATAGGAACAGAAACCGTGAAGAACCGTGGAGGGATACCGCTGTTCTTCGAGTTTTTAGAGAAATTCCGATTTCCGGCCAAGATCGCATGGTGACAGCCCAACACAGCCCTTTCCGAGCTCCGTGGAGCTCATGTCGACCTTTCCTAGGGTCCACTGGTGCTCGACGACCTTTTGCTCGATCGGTTGAGGTGTTAGGAAGACCGGCCGACATGGCCGAAGTTCTTCCGAAGCTACCGCTCGTCGCCGACCAGGTGCCGGCCATTTTCATGACAAGCTGAGCCCAGAATCATGTTCCCCGAGTGGAGTTAGGCAGGGGCGGCCAGAATCATGAAGTTTGGAGCACCACAGAGGCCGCCGGCGAGCTCTCCGGTCAGATATTGCAGCGGCAGAGCGCGAGAGGCGGGAGGAAGACGAAGGGGGTGAACCCCAGCTGTCAGCAGCAGATATTTTAAAACTGGGATCTGCTGTGGCACGGATCGGGTGCGGCTGCGTGCGAAATAATCTGTAGCCGCGTGTGTCGTCCGATGAGGAGCTGACACGTAGCCCCGGGTCCCACGCGCAGTGATTTGAACTTTTCCCGATTTTCAGATTTCATTCAAACTTCAAATCCTCATAACTTGGGCTAGGAAACTCCAATTCGAGTGAACCAAATTTTTTTGGATTCAGCTCTCTGAGTACTTTCCAGCAAATCAAGTTTCACTTCATGAAAATTGTTATTTCTCCAGAATTAATTCTTCAAAGTTTAAAATGTTTGGAATTTTAACTGGAGAATCCCGTGGAGGAAAATTCTGAAACTTTGCTGGGATATTCACCAAACTACTTCTGAACTACCATAAAAATTTCGGATCCATTTGAGCTCATTTGATCCACCTAATGGTGTGATTAATAAAACTGTTCCAGAGAAAATAGAAAATGTTCAGAAACATTTTCAGAATTTTCTCTGAAATTGTTTAGCTCATATCTTTAGCTAGGAACCTTCAAATTAAGTGAGACCAACTCCATTAGAACCCTCTGAAAATCTAGTTTTCATAAAGTCATGGCTTGCTCCAAGAAAATCCCTAGAACACCATAATGGCTCCAATTAAGGTCAAGTACATAATTATTTGTGGAGGGCTCAAATGAGCTTTGCTGCAACTAAAACTTGGCCAAGTCTCTGTTTAGGTTGTAACCAAGCCACAGTAAAAATTTCAGTGTCAGTGGGTCTGTCTAGTGAGACTTATAAAGTTCACAATTTTAATTCAAATCAAATGCATTTAAATTAACACATATACTTGTATCTCATGTAGTTGCTAAGATCGAGGAGGAACCCGAAGTCTTAGACTTCGTTACTCCGGAAGAGCAGCTAGCCTACGACCAAGAGCAGCAAGGCAAGCTCCGGTTTGCATTAACCCTTTTACAAATTTTTACTGTTTTGAGAACTTACTTTGAGTACCCCTACTGCTTGTATTAGAGTATTGTTTGAAAACCCAATTGCATAGCCAAGAAAACCATGGGTTGAGATTAGTATTGAAAACCTCGTTAGCCACTGCAATGCTAAGATAGAGTAGGTTTCGGTACAAGTCGAGTAGTTGGAACTACTCGCGAGAATAGGCTAGAGGCACATCGCTCGGGTAAGAATAGCAAATGAAACACATGGCAAGAAAATTGAGACTCAGCGGAGGGTAAGGGCAGCAGGACTTTGGGGCCTGGGTGCTATAGCTCTGCTTGTGTCGATTGAGGACCGAGCCGTGTGCGGTCCTGTTGAACAAGCTAGAACAGTACCGAAGACCTACCGGCTATATGGGAACCGGGAAACCGATGTAACTCGGTTAGCTGGGTATTGAGGCATTGCCTGTCGTTCAGAGGGTAGGTTGAGAGCTTGAGGTGTAAATCGGCTGGCGGCACTGAGATGCGCGTGCAGAGACCTCTTGCTCGGGACGATAGGACCGGTTCAATATGTGGCTAACAGGCGAAAGGTGGTTGCGTACGGCGTCCGTGATGATTGCTGTAGGCAACATCGAGTACGGGCATACGTGACGGGTTATTCGGGTAACCCTGCAGGTGTAAATCGATTATAATCGCCGTCCCTCGCGGTTCGTGAGTACCACATGTTCACTATACCATGACGTAGAAAGAACAGGCTAGATACATGTTAAAATATTGCTGATTGAAAGATGAACTTTGTTTGTTAATGATTTGTTGTAGATTAGAGCTAACTAAAGTTCTTTTCAACTTTGGGCAAAGTACATGAGAGAAATGCGTTTCTTGTTTGATTGCGGCTCTTTCATGTGTCTTAGCGTAATGTTCTCCACAACCTGCTGCTAAAACTTGAAAGTAAGGTTCCACAAATTAGGCGAGTCCTTGCAACTTATTTTACCTCATGTACCTATCACCCCTCATGTCAAAGTTTCATGTTTAGGAGAGACGGGTCAGTCTTGCTGAGCCTTCGTGCTCACTGCTTGTGTTTGAAGCTTTTGCAGGGTTCTGTGAGGAAGGAGCTCCCGGGGAGGAGACGGAACCCCAGGAGGGGGACCCCGTCGAGTGGGAGTCGTGCACGCCGCCGTGTTAGTGTGTGTGCGTGCTAGCAGGGACACGTTCACGGGATGAACGTGAACTCGATGCATAGTCTACGCCCGTGAGTGTAGATTGAACATATTTTGTTGTACAAATATTCATAAACCTTTTTATGTAATAAAACTTTGATTCCGCTTTGTACCTTTGATGTGTGTTATCCGGTGTTGTGCAACGCAGCACCCCTCAGCGTGATCCTAGCTCGACAAGACCGTGGGGTCGTGTCAGCGTTGGTATCAGAGCTTGCTTGAGGTTTAACGCACTAGACAGGTCATCTTTTTCAAAAATCCAGTGAGGAATGAGTTAGTAGCCCATATAAGGATGTTATTAGTGTATAGAAAGTGGCATACTAACCTATTTGCCTATGTCGGAAAATCGTGCATCTCGGGACGCTTTATGTTTTGGGGGTGCACGTAAGCGTTGTCCACCAGTCCGCACAAGCTGAAGGGTGGAGCCCACGGGTGGCAGGTAACCTGACCCGCTTTAATATCCTCTATGACTCTTCACGTCGTTTGGGGTATTCGAGCAACGTCTGTCCCTGGCGTGCGTGGTGCAATTTGGGAGACCCTGTCACGTGGTCAGTAACGTGAATACGTAGCTCAAGGCGTGTTTGGCTTGAGAACATCCGGGCGAGTGATGACGGCCAGGTGTACGAACTGTATGGATACCTGGCTCGGTGTGCAGCCGAGTCTGATGATTGCTTGAGTTATTTGCAGGTAGTCTAACCACGAAACAGTAGACGTGTAGCATCCGTGTGCGAGTGACGTTTAGTGTCACTGGACTAACGAAGCTGGCTAAGTCCGGTATAGGTTTTTCTTTGTGAGGACGTAGTACCGACATGCTCTGGTGACGCATCGACGTCACACTCCACTAAATGAACAACTTCATTATAAAACTTGATAATGTTAATACAAAGCATTAAAACTTGATGTAACTCCTTCCCTTAATCAGAATATTCAAAGTTAACAAGTTTTCAACTTATAGGTTGCTAAGGGCAGAGCACCCTGTTTTCAGCTGAATTAAGGCTGAAGTTAATCAGGGGTTAGAGGTTGAGTTCTTTCGAGGTTGGAGTCATATGATACATTTATGGAAGGATTTGGAAGAGCTTTACAACTTTTATGTTGAGGTCCAGGGGTGTTTCATCCCTTAACCAATCGAAAGATGCAGTAGAGTTGAAACTGTCCAGAAAACAGGGCAGAGCAAACACTCTCTGTAACTCTCTATAAATTAAGCATTACTTCCTAGGGATGGCAATGGGTCGGGTTCGGGTCGGGTGGAGCAAAAACCCGCCCGAAATGAAAAAGCCAGCGGGTCAAAATTGACACCCGCACCCGCGGGTCTAAATCGACATCCGCACCCGCACCCGTCGGGTTTCGGGCGGGTTTCGGGTGCCCGTCGGGTCTAACAGAATGTATTATAAAATTATTCTCTGCTGAATATTTAACTGCAGCAAACTTATTTACACTAACAAAAATGACTTATTTCAAGTTTTCAACAACGAAATAAATAGCATAAAAAACAGATTTATCAACCATCAATTATAGTCAACACAGCACACAATATTATATCTTTGAGTCTCTAAAAAAACACAGATTCATCACAATTCACAAGACAAGTTATAAGTCCCAATCAACATCCATAGCCATAACTTTTTTCTCCGTACAAATATTACACAAATTAAACACAGACTTCCCAGTCTCATAGTCATCCCAGTCTCGTAAGCCATAGCCATAACTTTTTTCTCCTAAAGTCCAAACTCCAAACTTGAACTTGAGACTCCAGACCTGATACCTTCAAACATTCACTCAATAATGGTGGATGAAGGATCCTCCTAGCAAATATCAAATTATCAACAGCAAGAATTAAAAAAGAACTGTATAAAAACTGAAATAACAAAACTACAGAAAATGAAGAGTGAATTACCATTTCTTCTTCTTCATCTTCCATATAAGTCATTTGTGTATTAATAAAACTAGAATGTTGTCCAAACATATCCGCACGGGACCAAGCTTGCATACACATCAATCCTTCAACTGTTGTTGGAGCAAGTCTACTTCGATGTGGGCTAATTGTCCTACCCCCGGTGCTAAAAACAGACTCAGATGCCACTGTTGTAACAGGAATTGACATAATATCTCTAGCAATCTTTCTCAAAGTTGGATACTTAACCCCTGCGTATTGCCACCAATGTATGATGTTCAACTCTTGAGTCCTTGGCAGTGTTGGCTCCTCCAAATATAAATCTAACTCAGTTCGCACATAAGCTGAACACTCCTCTACCTCCTCTGACAAGAACTTATCAAATATATCAAACACGAGATCGTCTCCTTCGTTTTGGATAACAGTTTTGCTAGCTGCACCTACACCATCAGTTGTTGCTATGCCCTCCATAGAGCCTTGATACTACAATACTAGATCATACAACAAACTTGTAACTCTAGACACTTCAGTATTTGTAGCAGAATTCTCTTCACCATAAATAGTGCTATAAAAAGCTTTCATGAATTTCATTTTGTACCTAGGATCTAAAACAGTAGCTACTTCCATTAGCCCATGCACATCTGTCCAGTACTTACAAAATTTTTGTTTCATCAAGGCAGACATCTCTTCTACCTTAGGGATATTACTACTTCTCCATTTCTCGATAGCTAAATAAATGCCACAAATTTTTGGGTAAAAAAGATTTGCTGTGACATAATTATTGCCTGACAATAGCTCAGTTGCATCATAGAATATCTCCAACCTACCACAAAGCTCCCTAGCAAATTCCCAATCATCTTTAGTTGGTTTAAAAGGAGCACACAGTTTTTCTTTATTTGCAAGACGTTCAAAAACTGTTTGATACTCTAGAGCAATGCTAATCATAAGGTAAGTTGAATTCCATCTTGTCTTACAATCTAGAGCTATCCTTTTACCATATTTAATGTTCATTTGTGATGCTGTACGTTCAAAACGTTCATGTCTTTTTGGTGTGACACACCAAAATCCAACACTTTCACGCACTCTTTCAATACCCTTTTCCATAACACTCAATCCATCTTTAACAATCAAATTAATAATATGTGCAGCACATCGCATATGCAACAATGTATAGCTTGCATAGCTTGCATTAGATTGTCATTAGATTGTCATTGGTGCTGCAGTTATCAAGGGTCACCGTTGAAACCTTCTTCTCAATCTGCCAATCTTGTAGCACCTCATAAAGAACATCACTTATAACTTCGCCTGTATGTGGGGCTGGCACATATATGAACCTACAAAAAGCCAAAAGCTCACATCAATTATAACAATACAGCAATATAACAGTACAATAAAACACCAAAATGGACCACAATGAAACAAAATACATCAATAAAGTATATTACCTCAAAAGAAAACTTTTAAGCTTCCAATCATCATCAATATAATGTACTGTCACAGACATATATCCTTTCTTTTGATGATTTGCTGCCCACATGTCCGTAGTTATAGCAATTCGAGAATGACACTGCTGAAAAGAATTGACCAAAGAAAGCCTTTGCACCTCATACATATCCAATATGTCCTTTTTAACAATGTTTCTGGACACTACTTTGAAAAGAGGTTGCAATGATGCACAAAATCTTCGAAAACCAGCATGATCAACTATAGATAGTGGATACTCATGGGCACATATCATTAGTGCAAGTTCCTTCCTAGCAATTTGCTGATCAAAAATATACTTTTCAACAATAGCAACCCCATTATCATCTTTGCTTATCTTCAAGGTTGCTTGTTTTAAGCCTTTCCTTACTTGTCTAGATGTGCAAATTTTAAGGTGACCACGCAAGTGATTTGTCCCTGCTCTACTATGTCCAACTAGAAGTTTTTTACACCAATTGCATTGAGCTTTAAGTTTACCACTCACAGTAACTTGTTCAAATTCTAGCCAAACATCAGATTTGAGCTTTCTCTTACCACCAACAGCCACATTGTCATCTACATCTAAAGGAACATCTTCTTCAGATGGTACTGCTGTAGGTTGAGATTGAGAATTTGTACCGGCAGCAACACCAACATTGCTGGAAGAAAAAGCAGCAGCACTAGCAGCGGTGGATGATGCAGCTTGATCAACACGTCGTTGCCTCTCTGCTGCAGCCGTAGCTTCTGTCGACATGCCGTGGATCTGGACCAAACTGATGAAATAAAGTGCAAATAGTTGTTCATTAGGTAGAAAAGTACTATCGCTTGAAGTTGAATAACAATACATACAGTAGGGTGGCGGCGGGCGGCTATACCAGTTTCAACGGGGTCGGGACTCGGGAGCAGCCGCCGGCCGGCGGCAGACTTCACGACGGGGTCGGGACTCGGGAGTCGGGAACAACGAGCTAGGCGGCGGGAACAACCGGCGACGACGAGGACCGCGAGAGCCGAAGGGCCGCGGTTCACACGGAGGCAAGCTGCAGCGGCGGCGCGGTCCGCACGGAGGAAAGCGGCAGCGGCCAGAGGCGCGGTCTACACTGAGGCAAGCGGCGGCGCTGCGGTCCGGAGGCAAGCGGCGGCGCGCGGCGCTCGGTCTGTCGGTCGAGGACTCGAGGGTTGGGGAATGGGGACAGGGGACTTGGGTTGCGGCGCGCCGGCGCTGGCGCTGAGGTGAGGGACTGAGGGAGTGAGGCTAGGGTTACGGGACTACGGGTTAAAACAATTCATGGTGGGCTGGGCTGGGCTAGTAGGCTACAAATTGGTGATTTCGGGCGCCCGATGGGGACCCGCGTGTTGAAAATGGAACCCGCACCCGCACCCACAATATATCGGGTCGGGTGCGGGTCAGACCCACGGGTGGAAATTTTAACCCGCACCCGCACCCGTCGGGTGCCAAACCCGATGGGGACCCGAACCCGCGGGTCCAATTGCCATCCCTATTACTTCCTGCATAAAAATCCAAAAATAGAAAATGAGGTGGTTCTGAAAAGTTCATGAGATGGGTTACAACTTTGTAACAGAAAGTTTTGTCAGATTGGGAGCAGAATTAACTGGAATTCTTGGATCAAATCAGTACCTAAATCAGGGAGGTGCTGTCCAATTTTCTCCAGAAATTCTGTTAACTTTGGCATCTCATAATTTTTTAACCAGGACAGATCTTAGGCCAAGCAAATACTTTCTGGAAAGATATTGAAGTTAGCTTTAACTTTGATGTTGAGCTCCAGAATTGGTTTTGCCTTTAGCATGGCCTAAATCAGGTTGAGATGGAAACTGGTCAGGGCTGTCATGTTGGACAGCAGATCAGTAGTCAAATTTGTTTAAATTTGAACTAAATTTCCAAGTTTTATGGGTTCAATGACATGTTTTTTGTTATAACTCAATGGTTTACTGTTCAAGTAAATATTTGACATTTCTCAAATATATTTTTACAGATGACAGCGGATAAACAATTCGAGAACGGGTGGGTGGAATCTCACAGTTCTCACCACAGCGGCTATCTGGAAGCATTGAGGCAGATGCTTCAATATTTCGGGTACAACCAGATGCCGCAGTACTTCGCCAAGGAAGAAGGCGAGGAGGGGAACAAGACGTGGACAATCCATGTCGAGGTTCCGGCAGGACCTACGCCACCCGGTTGGGTGCCGTTCACCGTTACGGTGAGAGGTAGACAACCGGAGGGGATGTGGCAAGTGGCAGCCCGCGACACCATGTCGCATTTCTGCCAACTACACGTTAGAGCTATGGAGGGAACTCCATACGCGCTCGTTCCGGTGGAGGTACGGGCTCATCATGTGTGGGAAGGGAGGTACATGGAGTGTGACATCCTCATTTCTGGTTTCTGCATGTATTCATGTTGCATGAAGAGAAAACATTTTAAAGGAAGTGGGAACAGAGAAAATATCAAAAAGATAGCCAATAAGAGCCGAATCTGGTTCCTAGAGAGCGCCGAAGGCAACTCCCGCGGCCCACTGGCCACGTGGCGTGTTCGGATCTCATCCCTGCGAAGTGGGGAGAGGTCCGCCGCTAAAATGGCTACGTGGCAAGCTCGGGGCTCATCTCCGCAAAAAGGGAGAGGTCCGACCCTGTGAGACAAGTGTTGCTCCAGAGCTAGCCTCTGCGGAAGAAGCAAAGGCATTTCTGCAGGACACATGTCACCTTCGGAGCTAGTCACCATAGAAATCAGAGGACCAGTCGCGCGGGATACGTGTCAATCTCGGAGCTCACCTCCGAGAGGTCCGGTTCTATTGAACACATGTCGCCACCAGAGCTTACCTACGGGAGGTCTGACATTGTTGGACACGTGTCTACCTCGGAGCCGTCTCTGAGGAAAAAGGGAGGTCCGGAATGGATTCGTGGCACACCCGGAGCTGCCTCCGGAGAGAGGGAAAGACCGGCACTAACACGTGGCATGCGCGGAGCCACCTCCGAATAAGAGAGGAGGTTCCAACCGCCAGGATATGTGGCACACGCGGAGCCCACCTCCGAAGGAGAGGGAGGTCTTGCTCGCTTGACACGCGGCACAACCAGAGCTCGTCTCCGCGGAAAGGGAGAGACCAGGACCGAGTGGACACGTGGAGCTTCCAGAGCTCATCACCGCGGAGGTAACGAGTTCTGGGGAGGGTTTTTGAATTCTGTACGCGTCGAAATACCGGTACGGAGGATAAACCGACCCGAATTCCACAATCTTACCGCACCAAATCAACTAAAGATAAGTTGTTAAGACTCAACGACAATCTGAATAGAACTCTTATTCGAAGTCCAATCAGATTAGGACTCTTCTTCTCCCGATTATAAATAGAACCCAGTAGCTTTGGCCGAAATCAAGAACTTCTTTTCCAACTCCTAAGCTGACGACTTAGAGCCCTAGCCCCAACTCGCCCAGTAAGCCATCGACGGAGTTCAGGAAGGAAGATCACTGGAAGAGAGCCCAACGATCTGAGAAGGACCTGAGACCGAGAAGAACGTAAGGTAGGTCTCCAATACCACCTTACAACATCATTGTGTTTTCTTTGCATCTGTTCTTCGATTCCTTTCGAACAGAAGCTTTCTCGTGGACAGATTACTTGTTGATCGGGTTGATCTAAAGACAAGGTCATCGCCACGTCCACATTTGATCCGAGACACCTCTGTTCATCATAAAACCATACAAGAACACGTACAAACCAACCTAATAAAACTAAATTGCATTATAGGATAGCATGCATACGCATCATCGCATCTAGTTTAAAGTTTGTGCATGGTATTGATTGTTATGAATCTTGTATGTGCGTGACCCTGTATAGAAGGACAAGCTCAGGGAGCTGTCTACGACGAACTGCAACAACAAGGTTTTGAGATCCAAGAGCAACCGGAACCGCAAGAACAAGGCAAGTGCTCCTTGACCATATTGATCCTATGTTTTGGGAAAAACTATTTTGTTTTGCAAAAAGGTATGTGTGCTGAGTCAAACATGATGGGAAACCCTTTTATAGGAGTTTACTAGCTTTGGTTAAACCACCCTTGTCGCCAGGGATGTTTATGAGTCGGGTATGGTTTTTGTTTTATGCTTCGCTGAGTCCATGGCAATTTGGAAACGAGATAGATGTGTCTAGCTAATTGCACTCGTAATGATAATGAGAAACTGATGTTAATAATGGACATGGATCGGAGGGAGATCTAGGCAAGACTGGGTTTGTGAATGAGGTAGCATGAGATGGTGGTTTACTTGCCGTAGATCTAAGGACCGGTTCATGCATGCACATACCAGGATAACAGTGCCACCACAAGGCCAAGTATGGGTGCGGCTTAGGTGAGTAATTAGGTAAGTTGCTAGATTGTTATGGACTGTGGAAGGCGCGGGGAATGGGAGTCGAATGAGGACTGCCCTAGGAACTGCATGGCACAAGAGGGGGCCTGTGGGTGGGAGAATTGGAGATTCTAGCCTGCCGGTGAAACCTTAGTGAGTTCATACATCTAGTAGCCCCTTTGTAAAGGCTATTCTATGATCTCTTGCCCATACACCGACGGTTGTGTACTGGTATAATGGAGGTTATGCAGTCACCGACGGGTGACGAAATCACAAACTTGTGGGTAAAGAGGTGCAAACTCTGCAGAGTTCTTAAAACTATCATGATAGCCGAGCTTACGGTCACGAGCACCTGGCCAACTGCCATGATTAGTTGGGATGGTTATTGGGATGGTTACTGGTTATGGTTTTGGATGGTTTGGTTTTGGTTTTGTTTTGGGACTGTTGAGTCCGGGTGATAAGATGGGTGGCATGACTGTTGAGTCATGGCAATGAGTTTGGTCTCGGTAGGAGATGAAGTTGTTTTATGAGATGAAATGGTAGCGAATACGAGATGGTATTCATGAGATGGTAGCGAATACGAGGAGGTATTCGTGAGCAAGAATGAGGTTGATTGATGTCTGGTTGTGACATGGAAGGTAATGAACATAATGGAGGTATGATGGGTATTTTAATACATCTTGGGATTACATTCACTTAAAGTTGAGTTACTGTTTTATCATGGTTTTGATAAATAACTTTGCTTTTCTGCAATGAGCCTTTTTATACCTACCTTGCTATGAGCTTCATATCATATTTTCCCGCACTTGCTGAGTACATCATTGTACTCAAACTTGCATTATTCCATCATCAGCAACAGGAGAAGATTATTTTGAAGATCAAGTGGAGCATTAGACGTGTGATCTGTTCTCAACCTTGCCTGTGGGGATGGAGTAGAGATGGAGCCATTGCTGCTTAGATTTGCTTCCGCATTAGCTAAATTGCTTCCGCATTAGAATAAAGACTTCCGCTACATAGAAATAAAGACTTCCACTGTGAGCATGAGACCAAGACTCATGAGACATTGTAATAAACTCTGTTATTCGTAGTTATATATATTCTGAATTCAGTTTGTGGAACATATGTGTATATGTGATAAACATCCTGGGCACACATATGCGTTAGTTCTCGGTTCCGTGGGTTTTCCACAGAATTGAGGGTGTCACATGGAGGCAACAGATCCGGGTTGCCCAAGGTACAACCCCGCGGAGGCGAACCTCAGCCTCCAGATGAGAGCAGGAAATGCCGTGATGGACAGCCAAGCTGTTCATACGGAGCATCTCGCCGCAAAGCTCAAAGAGAGCACAAGCCGTGGAGACCATTTCGAGAGTGCTCACAGCGCACTCCGTAATGTGCTCCTTCCGACGATCAAGCGACTGAACGAACAGCATAATCAGTTGCATCGTCTGAAGAAGGAGAAAAAGAAAAGCCGTGTTGATATCGCGGCGCTGCAAGAACAGGTGCAGGCTCTGACCTAGCAGAATGAGGTCCTTACTCAAGAGCGGGATGACGCCATTGAGGAAGGGCAAGGCTGGGAAGAAGACTACAACCAGGCCATGGACGAGGTTCACGCATTGCAGGACCTCGTACCTCCGGTATTGGGCATACCGGTGGTCTTGGGTCTTCCGGTAATGGGAGAACCCGAGATGGGAGAGGAGGATGTAGATCTGGAGCCACCAGTAGAGGTACCGGAGGAGGACGACCCACAAGAGGTCGAGTTCTACTCCGAGTAGGGGGTTACCGTTGCCAAGTAGGGCAACTAGGATAGTGTAACCCAAACTTTTGTAACCGGTGGCATGTCGTTTAGGCAGTAGCGTATGTATAGGTAGTGACGACATGAGCACGACTTCTCGGAGACCGAGAATAATGTATCTTGTATAAAGTTCATGCTTTATCAATATATGTGAATGTTGTGCAAATTATTCATGCGTCGCTTCAATACCTACTGTTTCATATGGAATTTTTAAGTATGACATGTGCTGATCGCTGGTGTTTTGAATTTCAGAATGACTCGTACTCGTGCCAACCCGGACGTTGGGGGTTCTAGTCAAGGGGAGAAACCTCCCAACAACCTCCCGAGGTGTCACACCCGGTTTCTCCGAAGAACAACCGAGTGAATATCACATGTATGCCAGGATCATTTTCTCATACATGTGATGACAACTAGTGAAGCATCATTTATTACAAGCCAGGTGTCGAATATAAATAAGTCTTACATAGCATATGTCTCGATGGACGATAATAAGTTCATAACATGTAAATAAAATAGCAGCGGAATATTATTCTTGTGGGCTCCGTCACAGGAGTTGCCCAGGGGACTCCATGAACCTAAAATCCTTCTTCGGGTCCGAAGTCTTGGTCATTGAACACCGCATCATTCTCTTGACCTGAGCAGCAATATAAACCAACAAATATGCAAGTTTGAGTACCGTTGGTACTCATCAAGTGTGGGAAAGTTATGTCATGCATGGCTAAAGCAAGGAGAGGTTGAACTCATGGTTAAAGCACTACGCAATAAATACCTATCACCTTAGCTTATTAAGCACCTACATTACTACATAGGTGAAATGGTCCCAATCTCCCAACCCATCATCATAATCAATTGACCATAACATCAATACCAATGTTAAGCTCCCCGCTTAACATCCTCAACTTCCAAAGCCATCAATCCTCTAATCATGACTAAGTCCAAGCCGCTCTTGACCGTGAGCACGGTTGTCATGACAGTTTTGACTCTGCAGAGTTTGCACCACTGTACCCACATGTAGTGATTTCATCCCCCGTTGCCGTGTGGACTAAAAGAACCTCCATTATGCCAGTGGCTACGAACCACATTCACACTTCCCAGGTGTGTAGCCAGGATTTCACTATGAAGCCTTTACAAAGGGATTCCCGACGAGCGTGGGCCCACTGAGGTTTCACCCCTAACAGCATACAAGAGGCTCCAACCCCGCTGCAATGGCCCCCTCTTGAGCCTTGCGGTTCATATGGTAGTCCAGCTGACACCTACTCCCCGCACCATCCAACACACCCATACTACGCCAGGGATACACCTAATTAATTGGCCAAGCTGCCCCATCTTAGCATGTGGTTGGCACGGTAAAGCCAGGTTACATGCTCCATGAACCGGTCCTTAGGATCCAGGCAAGTACTAAACACAAACCCGAGTCTCGTGCACCCAGCACCAACCAAATCATCCAACTTGCCTCAATCCCTACCTCTACATAACTCATAATATCTCATTCAAGAGTAAGGTAAATAAATTGATGATCTCATATCCCAATTATCCCATTCTATGCATGGCTAAGCATAATAATAAATGACAGGATAAAATAAATCTCAACCCAAGCTACAAGGAAACAAGGTAATGCAATTCTAGGGAAACTTCCTAGCATGGGTTTCATATTTCAATTGACAATGCAAATAATTCTATCTACACATCCTAGTATAGGATCAAAGTGGTCAAGGACACTTGCCTTCTTCTTGCTGCTCTGAGAATGGAAAGTCTTGGTCTTGGAAGGGGAGAACTTGCTCTGGGGCAGGTTCTACTCATGCCAATACACATAGCAAAAGAAAACATAATCCATAAGACATAGTTCACACTTTCACTTCATGCAAAACACACATACATACCTATGAAAGTCATTCACATTTCTAAGTGTTGGGGTTACTCTACATGTGTTGATTTTTGGCCTACATGCACTTTTAAACATATGTATATGATTTCTAACTTTTGTATTCAGATTTTTATTTGCACACTATATATATGAATTTCAATTCTAAACAAATTCTTTATATTCAATTAACACACTCTTTAGCTACCAAGTTTGCATGGAAGGTAATTTCCTATTCCAAGTGGGTTTTTAAACCTTCTACTTCATTTATAATTTTCTAATTATGCATACCTATTTTTCTTTTATTTTCCAGATTTATTTTCTATGCCTAAAAGTGAGTTTTAAATATTAAATAGTAGGGCATAACATCTAAACAGAATAGGTTCTGATCTAATATATTAAATAATACGTTTTTGAACTTCTCCTCTGATGTGAACTAATCAAATTTATTTTACCAATTTTCATAATTATTTATTAACCTAAAAAATTTGTTCCTAGATCTAATAAATATGAACAAGACCCAAACAGATTTCATTTCAGCCTAAAATTTATTTTTAGTTCATTCTAAAGTTTTCCAAGTGTTAGTAGAGTTTAAACTTGAATTAGCACATGTGTTTGTCTTTCCTTTTAAATTTAAATCCTAGTCACACATTCAACTTTCTAAACTTAATACCATATAGGGTCAAAAAGGTAAGTTCACCCTACTATAGGGTCTAATTTATTATTTTACAAATTTCCAGGGGTCTAACTATGCATAACAGATGGGTTTTGCTAATTTTTATTAAGTCCAATGGCTAAAACTGATTTTTAATTGAATTTACATGAATTTCTGAAGTTCCAAGGGCTAGATCAGAAGTTTCCAGGGCTAGCTCGTATTTTCTGAGATCCCCAGGGGGTAGCGCGTAAGAATCCCGGCCTTTATAATGCGGGGCTGACGTGGACCGTCCGATTTAAAACAGACGGCTGAGATTATAACGTCGAACCGGTACGCGGGGGTTTTATGTCTACCGTGCGATTTAAAATAGACGGCGCACAAGCGGCCACGTCGCCCTGGCCAGAGTCAGCCTGCGCTGCCCGGCGGCGCGCGGCGGCGGGAGGTGGCGATCTCGCCGGAAAACTTCTGATCTTCGTCTATACCTCCTAAAACTGGGATTTCATGGCATAGATCGGTAGAGGGGAGGTCGAGGATCTCACCTCGGGGTTTTTCTTGAGCTCGGAGGCCCTGGAAGGGGGTCGGCGACGAGGTCCGAGATGGAACAGCGGCGATGCTCATCGGAGTTGTGTCTAGGGCGCAATCTACCGAGTTTTCTGCACCTGCGTGATTCCCCGGAGGCGGTGGAACAAGATCGGCACGTTAGATCAGAAATTCCGAGCGAAGATCGAGAGAAAACGGCCGGAGAAGCTCTGGTTCTCACCGGGAGGAAAAACAGGCAATCGGGATGAAAAAAAACGGGCAATGCCGGTGCTTATATAGACGAGGGAGGGCGGCGATCGGTTGGGATCGAGCTGGAGTCGTCCAGAACCAAAATTCGGCTGGGGGAACGCGGGTTTCCGAGGTGGTTTGGATTTGGCGCGCGGAGGAGTCCCGGCGGTTGGCGCGATCGCGCGAGGAAGAAGATGACCGCGGGCCCCGCGTGTCAGTGAGAAAGAGAGGGGAGCGCGCGGCTGCGGGCTGGCGCGGGAAAAGGTGGGCCGGCTGGTGGGTTTCGGCCTACTGGTCGGGGTTTTCTGTTTTTCTTTTTCTTTTTCCATTTCTTTTCTTGTTTTGATTTGAATTTGAATTCCAAATTAAATTTGAATTTCTGCACCACATGCAATACATCCAAAAAATTTTAAATTCCCCTCTTAACAGGATTTTGGGGTGTTACAGCTCTACCCCCCTTAAAAGAAATCTCGTCCTCGAGATTGGTGGTTCTAGGGAAACAATTCCGGAAACTGTGTCTTAAGCTCGTCTTCTCGCTCCCATGTGGCTACCTCTTCCGAGTGATGCTTCCACTGCACCTTGCACATCCGGATTCTTTTATTTCTTGTGAGGCGTTCCATTGTCTCCAAAATCTTGACAGGTTGCTCGGCATAAGACAGATCCTCTCGTACGTCAACCTCATTCATGGGTAACATCTCTTCAGGCGTCCTTAGACATTTCTTGAGCTATGACACATGGAATACATCATGCACATTCGATAGGCGAGTTGGTAGTTCTAGTTGATATGCCACTTCGCCTTTCCTCTCCAGAACTTGAAAGGGTCCGATGTATCATGGTGATAACTTCCCTTTCACCTTGAACCGACGAAGTCCTCGAATAGGGGACACCGTGAGGTAGACATAGTCCCCCACGTTGAAAACGAGCTCTCTTCTCCGTATATCGGCATAGCTCTTTTGTCGTGTCTGTGCTATCCTCAAGTTGTTGCGAATTTCCCTCACTTTCGCCTCGGCTTCTTGTAGTACCTCGGGTCCAAACACTTTACTTTCCCCGGCTTGGTTCCAAAATAGTGGAGTTCTGCACTTTCTCCCATACAAAGCCTCAAACGGTGACATCTTCATACTAGCCTGATAGCTGTTGTTATAGGAGAACTCCGCATACGGTAAGTTCTTATCCCAACTCCGATTGTTTTTGAGTGCACACGCTCTCAGCATGTCCTCAAGGATCTGATTGGTCCTTTCTGTTTGTCCGTCAGTCTGAGGATGATAGGCAGAGCTAAAATTCAGATGAGTTCCCATGGTTTCATGTAACTTCTGCCAGAACCTTGAGGTGAACTGTGTCCCTCGATCTGACACTATCTTCTTTGGCACTCCATGGTAACACACGATCCTTGACATGTATAATTCTGCCAGTTTGGATCCGTTGTAGCTTGCTTTCACGGGAATGAAATGAGCTACCTTGGTTAGCCTGTCAATGATGACCCATATCGAATCATATCCTGATTGGGTCCTAGGTAGTCCCACTATGAAATCCATACCGGTTTCTTCCCATTTCCATTCAGGCACTTTGAGTGGTTGCAATAATCCCGCGGGTCGTTGATGTTCTGCTTTCACCAACTGACATGTGTCACATAGGGCAACATGTTCCGCGACATCTCGCTTCATGCCATACCACCAATACCTGCTCTTGAGGTCATGGTACATCTTCGTGCTCCCAGGATGAATGGAATAGTTGGAGTCATGAGCCTCTTTCAAGATCAATTCATGGATCTCCTTCACTTCAGGCACACAGATTCTTTTCCCGTGCCACACCGTACCTTGTTCATCCTCTCTGAAACCAGGGGCTCTATTATCCTTGATGAGTTGTCGGATTTCTTGTATCTTCTCATCATTCTTTTGACCATCGCGTATGTCTTGCTCTAAGGTGGAGTCCACTTCCATGGCGATGGCTTCACCACTATTCACCAGGCATAGACTGAGTCTTATAACATCGTCCTTCAATTCTGCAGGCATGTACTTCAAGCTCAACCTATTGACCTGCACTTTCCGGCTTAAAGCATCTGCCACGACATTCGCTTTCCCAGGATGATAGTTGATGCCCACATCAAAGTCGTTGATTAGCTCTAACCATCTCCTTTGTCTGAGGTTGAGATCTGGCTGTGTGAAAATGTACTTTAAGCTCTTATGATCCGTATATATCTCTGTCCTCTTCCCCATCAGGTAGTGCCGCCAAATCTTCAATGCGTGTACCACTGCGGCTAGTTCTAGGTCATGTGTAGGATAGTTCTTCTCATGTTTCTGGAGCTGCCGGGACGCATAAGCCACGACATGCCCCTCTTGCATGAGAACACCTCCCAACCCATTTCTAGAGGCATCGCAGTACACCGAAAAGTTCTCCTGCATATCTGGCATAACTAGCACTGTGGCTGTTGTCAATCTTTTCTTTAGCTCTTGAAAACTCATCTCGCACCACGGCGTCCATGTGAATGTGATTCCTTTCTCCAACAGTTTGGTGAGGGGTCTTGAGATCTTGGAGAATCCCTCAATAAACCGTCGATAATACCCAGCCAATCCCAAGAAGCTTCGAACTTCCCCGACATTCTCAGGGGTCTTTCACTTCTGTACATCCTCGATCTTGGCGGGGTCTACGGAGATTCCTCCCTCTGAGATTATATGTCCTAAGAAGGGAACTCTCTTCAGCCAGAATTCACACTTGCTCAGCTTGGCATATAGTTGGTGTTCTCTCAGCTTTTGCAACACCAACCTTGAATGTCCCTCATGTTCTTCATCTTTGGAGAAGACAAGAATGTCATCAATGAAAACCACCAAAAATTTGTCCAGATATTCCATGAATACCTTGTTCATGAGATACATGATGTATGCCGGGGCATTAGTTAGGCATGACGGTGTATTCATACAGCCCGTACCGAGATACGAAAGCTGTCTTTGGAATGTCAGTTTGCCTTATATTAAGTTGGTGGTATCCCGACCTGAGATCAATTTTCGAGAACACACAAGCTCCCCTCAACTGATCAAATAAGTCTTCAATGTGGGGTAATGGGTACTTGTTCTTTATGGTTACTTCATTCAACGCACGGTAGTCTACGCATAACCTTTGGGTTCCGTCCTTCTTGGGCACAAATATCACTGGAGCTCCCCATGGTGAGGAACTAGGACGAATGTACCCCTTCTCTGTCAACTCTATGAAATGTTCCTTGAGTTCTTCCAGCTGTTTAGAGTCCATCCGATAAGGTCTCTTGTATATCGGAGCTGTTCCAGGCACTAGCTCAATCGCGAATTCCACTTCACGATCGGGGGGCATACTTGGCAACTCCTCCGGAAAAACATCTGGATATTCCCTCATGATCCTGATCTCCTCCACTTCCACCTCAACTTGATTTAATTTAATGTCCCTCCTAGGCTCTTGTATTGTTATGAACTTTACTCTTATGCCACTAGGGTGAGTTAGTTCCACCGTTCTGGTCGAACAATGGATGATTCCTTTATGTTTGGTCAACCAATCCATGCCCAGAATAATATCTATCCCTTGTGAATCTATCACTATGAGGTTGGCGGTAAATACTACCCCATTAATGTCTAGATTCACCTTGGGACACACTTGTCTTGTCCTTATTTCTCCCCCTGGAGAGTTTACGGCTAGCATATGGTTCATTTGTGTTGTTGCTAAATCATGCTTCTTAACAAACCCTTGGGCATTGAACGAGTGGGTAGCACCAGAATCGAACAACAGGGTTGCAATGTGTAAATTGGCAGGAAACTTACCAACTACCACGTTAGGTGCCTCTTGCGCTTCCTCCATGGTCACGTGGTTCACCCGTCCTCGCATCATATTCTGCTGTTGCGGCTGCACGGGCTTCTTCTTTGGGCACTTATGGGCGTAGTGCCCCACTTCACCACAGTTAAAGCATTGTACCCCTACCTTAGGTGCTTGGCCTTTGTTGTCTTGGGGTTGGTTTGGGGGTCCTTGTACTGCTGGTCGAGGTTGATATGTGGGGCGAGGCTGCTGTACAAACTGACGTTGTGGCTGTGCTGGTGCTGACGGAGGCCTGAAGTTCGGGTTGTACCCTCTGGGTGCTGAGTAGGGTACCGCAGCAAGGCTCGTCTGCCCTGCGGGTTGCTGCATCAGACGTGGGCGTGTGTTGCTACCCGAGGCTTGGCGTGACCATCCCGCCTTCCTCTTATTTTCATTTTCCAAGGCCTTCAGCTTCCTTTCCACAACAAATGCTCTGTCCACCATCTTTTGGAATCCTTCATACTCGTTGGAGGACATTGCACACTGCATTTCCGCTGTAAGTCCTTCCACAAAGCAGTCCTGTTTCTGCTCATCAGTCTCTATGTCCCGTGGTGCATAACGGGATAGTTGGGTGAATTTAGTGAGGTATTCCCTCACCGTCATGTTTCCTTGCTGCAGCCCCAAGAACTCCTTTCTCTTGTTTTTAAGTTCACCCCTTGGTATGTAATGGTTGCGGAAGCTACGCTTGAACTCTTCCCAAGTGATGTTCTCAGGGTCATGATGGGCGGCCACGTAAGCGGTCCACCAATCAGCAGCAGGTCCATGCAATTGGTGAGAGGCAAACAGCACCCTCTCATATCCTTGGCATTGTATGATCCTCATCTTGCTCTCAATGGTCTTTAGCCAATCATCTGCCTCCAGAGGTTCAGCAGCACTTGCAAGCTTTGGAGGTTGAGTCCCTAGAAACTCACTCAACCTTGGTTGGCGTCGTGCAGCTTGTGGCGGTGAAGCTTGGTGCAAGTTGGCCACCACTTGAGTCAGGCTCTGGATGAGATGATTCTGATTTTCAAGCATTTGGTGGATGGGATCAACTCCTTCACGACGACCACCCCTGTCTTGTCCTCCAGAAAGATGAGGGTTGCCGGCCTCATCGTTGTTGTTGGCGGGGTTGGCACCACGACCCTTTCCTCTTCCAGCCATCTATTCATGATCAACCAGATGTTAATTTAAAGCATTATGCATTAACTTCCCAATTTGCTTGTTTAAACTTAAACTTTTGAGGCCTTATTATATTTACATTTTATGAGGGTTTCACGTCTCACGCGAAAAATAAATGCACTCTTAATTCATAGGGGTTCACACATCAAAGCAAAACAACCTGAAGACGAGGTTGTGGACAATTGCCCATGGCTTCCACAACTCACGTCACACACCAAACATTAACACACCATTAACTAAGGTAACGACTCGACTACTCGATAACCTGTTGAACTACGGGAAAGGACTCTACATGACTCGTATCACTGCGCTGGCTCCTCGGGATCTTCCTCATTATTGCGGCTGCCCTCTGACTCCGCTTTGGGTGGGGAAGCTGCTGGTGGAGAAGTGCGACGACGCTTGCTCGCCCGGCGATCTGGGGAGTCAGGAGTCCATGTGTCATTCACGGTGACACACAGTTCATTCCCATCTCCTCTTTCTCTCGCCCTCGAGCTGGCTCGAAGCAACGCCTCAGTCTCCTTCAGGGTGTCACGAACATCCTGAAGCTCCTGCTGGCACTCCTGCAGTCGAGTGCTGAGCATAGCAGTATCCTCCAAGCACAGGTCCATGTGCTCATGGGAAGTCCCCTGCTGCACTGGCGGGTACTTGTACTCCGTTGTACCACTCTCACGCTGGAGGACATACATGTACTCAGTCCTGTCCAGGTGGCAACGGCAGATGTGACTCTGGCAGGTGATAGCCTCTCAGGTGACATCCTTCTCCGCATCGACCTGTGTCGCTCGACAAGCTGGAGAGCGGTGGATCTTGAGCAGCTGATTTTCATGGATAATCCTCATTTCTGAACTCCATTCTTCCCGCTTCTCACGGACGGTCCGGGTGGAGCTGTAGTGTATGATTAGCTTGCCCGTATTGCCGGTGGTGTGGAGCATACGCCGAAGACGGCGCAGAAAGCCTACTACTGCCAATCCGTAGGAGAGGTACGTCACCGGACGGTTCTCCTCTCTCAGGGCAAGGGCAACTACGGGAACTCTCCCTCCGGTGGACTTGCGGGCGGTGTGGATCATGCGAACCATCTAAGACATAAAGCATTTAAAATTAAGTTAGATAAGATTTTAAACAAAAATCCTGTTTTGAATAAAAGTGGGGGTAAGATGAATAAAGTGACCTCATCCAACAACACCTTCAACCCACACTTTTGTAAAATAGTTTTTAAGAAAATAGGGTCCTTAAATACGTCCATTTCTACCTAGGTCCACGTTCCTACGGGCAACCTTGGCTCTGATACCACTTCTGTCACACCCGGTTTCTCCGAAGAACAACCGAGTGAATATCACATGTATGCCAGGATCATTTTCTCATACATGTGATGACAAATAGTGAAGCATCATTTATTACAAGCCAGGTGTCGAATATAAATAAGTCTTACATAGCATATGTCTCGATGGACGATAATAAGTTCATAACATGTAAATAAATAGCAGCGGAATATTATTCTTGTGGGCTCCGTCACAGGAGATGCCCGGGGGACTCCATGAACCTAGAATCCTTCTTCGGGTCCGAAGTCTTGGTCATTGAACACCACATCATTCTCTTGACCTGAGCAGTAATATAAACCAACAAATATGCAAGTTTGAGTACCGTTGGTACTCAACAAGTGTGGGAAAGTTATGTCATGCATGGCTAAAGCAAGGAGAGGTTGAACTCATGGTTAAAGCACTACGCAATTAATACCTATCACCTTAGCTTATTAAGCACCTACATTACTACATAGGTGAAATGGTCCCAATCTCCCAACCCATCATCATAATCAATTAACCATAACATCAATACCAATGTTAAGCTCCCCGCTTAACATCCTCAACTTCCAAAGCCATCAATCCTCTAATCATGAATAAGTCCAAGCCGCTCTTAACCGTGAGCACGGCTGTCATGACAGTTTTGACTCTGCAGAGTTTGCACCACTGTACCCACATGTAGTGATTTCATCCCCCGTTGCCGGGTGGACTAAAAGAACCTCCATTATGCCAGTGGCTACGAACCACATTCACACTTCCCAGGTGTGTAGCCACGATTTCACTACGAAGCCTTTACAAAGGGATTCCCGACGAGCGTGAGCCCACTGAGGTTTCACCCCTAACAGCATACAAGAGGCTCCAACCCTGCTGCAGTGGCCCCCTCTTGAGCCTTGCGGTTCATATGGTAGTCCAGCTGACACCTACTCCCCGCACCATCCAACACACCCATACTACACCGGGAATACACCTAATTAATTGGCCAAGCTGCCCCATCTCAGCATGTGGTTGGCACGGTAAAGCCAGGTTACATGCTCCATGAACCGGTCCTTAGGATCCAGGCAAGTACTAAACACAAACCCGAGTCTCGTGCACCCAGCACCAACCAAATCATCCAACTTGCCTCAATCCCTACCTCTACATAACTCATAATATCTCATTCAAGAGTAAGGTAAATAAATTGATGATCTCATATCCCAATTATCCCATTCTATGCATGGCTAAGCATAATAATAAATGACAGGATAAAATAAATCTCAACCCAAGCTACAAGGAAACAAGGTAATGCAATTCTAGGGAAACTTCCTAGCATGGGTTTCATATTTCAATTGACAATGCAAATAATTCTATCTACACATCCTAGTATAGGATCAAAGTGGTCAAGGACACTTGCCTTCTTCTTGCTGCTCTGAGAATGGAAAGTATTCGATAGGAGGATGAGTCCCGATCTTCCGAGAGGTAGGGTAAACTTGATTGGGTGGAGATCTCGACGTTGATGATCCAAGGCTCCGAACGAACGAAACCCCGCAATCACTACACCACTGCTCCGTTGGTTATCACCCGTGTCACACGAATGACCTCGCCACGAAGGCTTATCCCTGCAAGCGCAATCAAGAACACAAGCAAGAACAGAGAAGTTGCAATCAAAACTGAATTGATCACGAATTTGGGGTCTCACAACTGATGATCGGCGAACTGTTCAATGACAGATTGTAACTAAGCAAAACCCAGCTGTTTGTGATGGCAGCTAGGGGGTATAAAGGAGGTGGAGGACGACCAGGGGGGTGCTGAGGTCGTGACCTAACCCTAAGACACGTGCATAATGGACTTGGACTCGATACAAGGCCCAATGGCCCAACTAGGTGATGCAACACCCTGACAGACTCTAAACTTTATATTGTTTCAAAGTTTCCTGTCGACTCCGAGTGAATTTTGACGTGGGGCCAGTTCTATTGGAAAGTGTATCTTCTCATCTTTCCGTGCATATGTAGAATGTCAAAAACGGAGTCCGTATGCCTCCTGTGCATCCATTTTAAGGTGGACTGCTCCTGGGCCCGAGTTGGACTCGAGTTTGAGTTGGGCTCGGTCTCTAACTTCTTGTTGGTGTATTTTCTGGCCCTCCACACCTCCAAACCCCCCTCCATGTATCTCCATGTCCTCTCCATGGTTCCTAATCATAATTAATCCATTAGGTAGCAACATACTCTCAAAATTCACATATAAAGAATTGTTCCGGAACGAGCTCACCTCTAAATTCAATTTTCGTGATTGAGCTCTAGTAATTGGACCTTGCATGTATACCATGTGAGTGTTGTGTATATCTGCAGGAGTGATGTCCACATCATCCTCCCCCTCTTGTATTGGAGTCATCCTCGACTCAAGCTCATCTTCTTCTCCCAAGTATGGCTTCAAATCTGAAATGTTAAATGTGGGACTAACCCCAAACTCGGGAGGCAATTCAAGTTTATATGCATTGTCATTTATCTTCTTAAGAACCTTAAAAGGTCCAGCAGCACGTGGCATGAGTTTGGACTTTCTTAAATCCGGGAACCTATCTTTTCTCAAATGAACCCACACCAAATCACCGGGTTCCAATTTTACCTCCTTCCTACCTTTACTAGCAGCAATGCGATACTTTTCATTCATTTTTTCAATTTGTAACTTAGTAGTTTCGTGCAACTTAAGAATAAATTCAGATCGTTGTGTAGCATCTAAGTTCACAATTTCAGTATGTGGTAAAAGTAGCAAATCAATTGGAGCACGAGGATTGAAACCATACAAGTGTTGCTGGTTTGACCACACGGTTGGACGACATGGAGACTCATCTTCCCCAACAAGCTACACCCTCTATCATCCTTGATGGTGATGCACATGCTCACTATGACACAGAGGATGACTTCAATAACGATGAGGTTGATGCACAGCAGCGCCGTCGCCCTCGACGAAATCGTCAAGGTATGGGAGGTAGACCTCGTCCTCATGCTCCTGAACAAGATAATGATCCTTATGCTAGGATTAAGTTTTCTATTCCAACATTTTATGGATCTTATGATGCTGATACTTACTTGGATTGGGAGATGACGGTAGAACAAAAATTTAGCTCTCATCTTGTTCCTGAGCGACATAGAGTTAGACAAGCCACTAGTGAGTTTAAAGATTTTGCTATAATTTGGTGGAATGAACTTGTCAATACACGTAATGCACCACAGACATGGGCTGCGTTAAAAGAAGAGATGCGCGCTAGGTTTGTTCCTCCTTCATATAGACGTGATCTTCTTAAGAAATTGCAACGCTCTAATACCAATTGATAGGAGGATGAGTCCCGATCTTCCGAGAGGTAGGGTAAACTTGATTGGGTGGAGATCTCGACGTTGATGATCCAAGGCTCCGAACGTACGAAACCCCACAATCACTACACCACTGCTCCGTTGGTTATCACCCGTGTCACACGAATGACCTTGCCACGAAGGCTTATCCCTGCAAGCGCAATCAAGAACATAAGCAAGAACAGAGAAGTTGCAATCAAAACTGAATTAATCACGAATTTGGGGTCTCACAACCAATGATCGGCGAACTGTTCAATGACAGATTGTAACTAAGCAAAACCCAGCTGTTTGTGACGGCAGCTAGGGGGTATAAAGGAGGTGGAGGACGACCAGGGGGTGCTGGGGTCGTGACCTAACCCTAAGACACATACTTAATGGACTTGGACTCGATACAAGGCCCAATGACCCAACTAGGTGATGCAACACCCTGACAGACTCTAAACTTTATATTGTTTCGAAGTTTCCTATCGACTCCGAGTGAATTTTGATGTGGGGCCAGTTCCATTGGAAAGTTTATCCTCTCAGCTTTCCGTGCATATGTAGAACGTCAAAAACGGTGTCCGTATGCCTCCTGTGCATCCATTTTAAGGTGGACTGCTCCCAGGCCTGAGTTGGACTCGAGTTTGAGTTGGGCTCGGTCTCTAACTTCTTGTTGGTGTATTTTCTGGCCCTCCACGCCTCCAAACCCCTCTTCATGTATCTCCATGTCCTCTCCATGGTTCCTAATTATAATTAATCCATTAGGTAGCAACATACTCTCAAAATTCACATATAAAGAATTGTTCAGGAACGAGCTCACCTCTAAATTAAATTTTCGTGCTCGAGCTCTAGTAATTGGACCTTGCATGTCTACCATGTGAGTGTTGTGTATATCTGCAGGAGTGATGTCCACATCAGTCTTGGTCTTGGAAGGGGAGAACTTGCTCTCGGGCAGGTTCTACTCATGCCAATACACATAGCAAAAGAAAACATAATCCATAAGACATAGTTCACACTTTCACTTCATGCAAAACACACATACATATCTATGAAAGTCATTCACATTTCTAAGTGTTGGGGTTACTCTATATGTGTTGATTTTTGGCCTACATGCACTTTTAAACATATGTATATGATTTCTAACTTTTGTATTCAGATTTTTATTTGCACACTATATATATATATATGAATTTCAATTCTAAACAAATTCTTTATATTCAATTAACACACTCTTTAGCTACCAAGTTTGCATGGAAGGTAATTTCCTATTCCAAGTGGGTTTTTAAACCTTCTACCACATCCCAAACTGAAGTATTTGGATTTGGAGACTTCATTTACCATTTTCTAATTATGCATACCTATTTTTCCTTTATTTTCCAAATTTATTTTCTATGCCTAAAAGTGAGTTTTAAATATTAAATAGTAGGGCATAACATCTAAACAGAATAGGTTCTGATCTAATATATTAAATAATACGTTTTTGAACTTCTCCTCTGATGTGAACTATTTCAAATTTATTTTACCAATTTTCAGAATTATTTATTAACCTAAAAATGTGTTCCTAGATCTAATAAATATGAACAAGACCCAAACAGATTTCATTTCAGCCTAAAATTTATTTTTAGTTCATTCTAAAGTTTTCCAAGTGTTAGTAGAGTTTAAACTTGAATTAGCACATGTGTTTATCTTTCCTTTTAAATTTAAATCCTAGTCACGCATTCAACTTTCTAAACTTAATACCATATAGGGTCAAAAAGGTAAGTTCACCCTACTATAGGGTCTAATTTATTATTTTACAAATTTCCAGTGGTCTAACTATGCATAACAGATGGGTTTTGCTAATTTTTATTAAGTCCAGGGGCTAAAATTGTTTTTTAATTGAATTTACATGAATTTCTGAGGTTCCATGGGCTAGATCAGAAGTTTCGGGGGCTAGCTCATATTTTCCGAGATCCCCAGGGGGTAGCGCGTAAGAATCCCGGCCTTTATAATGCGGGGCTGACATGGACCGTCCGATTTAAAACAGACGGCCGAGATTATAACGTCGAACCGGTACGCGGGGTTTTATGTCTACTGTGCGATTTAAAATAGACGGCGCACAAGCGGCCACGTCGCCCTGGCCGGAGTCAGCCTGCGCTGCCCGGCGGCGCGCGGCGGCGGGAGGCGGCGATCTTGCCGGAAAACTTCGGATCTTCGTCTATACCTCCTAAAACTGAGATTTCATGGCATAGATCGGTAGAGGGGAGGTCGGGGATCTCACCTCAGGGTTTTTCTTGAGCTCGGAGGCCCTGGAAGGCGGTCGGCGACGAGGTCCGAGATGGAACAGCGGCGATGCTCGTCGGAGCTGTGTCTAGGGCGCAATCTACCGAGTTTTCTACACCTGCGTGATTCCCTGGAGGCGGTGGAACAAGATCGGCGCGTTAGATCAGAAATTCCGAGCGAAGATCGAGAGAAAACGGCCGGAGAAGCTCTGGTTCTCACCGGGAGGAAAAACAGGCGATCGGGATGAAAAAAACGGGCAATGTCGGCGCTTATATAGACGAGGGAGGGCGGCGTTCGGTTGGGATCGAGTTGGAGTCGTCCAGAACCGAGATTCGGGTTGGGGAACGCGAGTTTCCGAGGTGGTTTGGATTCGGCGCGCGGAGGAGTCCCGGCGGTTGGCGCGATCGCGCGAGGAAGAAGATGACCGCGGGCCCCGCGTGTTAGTGAGAAAGAGAGGGGAGCGCGCGGCTGCAGGCTGGCGCGGGAAAAGGTGTGCCGGCTGGTGGGTTTCGGCCCACTGGGCGGGGTTTTCTATTTTTCTTTTTCTTTTTCCATTTCTTTTCTGGTTTTGATTTGAATTTGAATTCCAAATTAAATTTGAATTTCTGCACCACATGCAATACGTCCAAAAATTTTTAAATTCCCCTCTTAACAGGATTTTGGGGTGTTACAAGAGGACTCCTCGGGAATATCAGGGAATTATTGGATTAAAAGAGAGGAAGGTGGAGCCCAGCAGTCAGCCTCCCAGCAGAGCTACCGCCTCTGTTTTCATCGGCTGATCGCCGAGAGGCCGCCAGCGCCCGGTGAAACCCGCTCCCGAGGAATTCCACCGCGCCACCTCCTGGTTCCTCGATCGCCAGCCGCTTCATCACCCCCGGTCGCAGCAACGAAGTCGGTCTTCGTTTTCCCTCAGTGACTCGCTGCTCCTTTCGTTCTCTCCCGCGAGAAACCGCCTCAGCGCCGTGCTGTTTACTCCCTCGCCCACGCTCGCCCGAGCTCGGATGATCAAGCCCCAAACAGCAAAAAGAAGCGCAAGAGAGTGCTTCAGCCTCCACCTTTCTTTTCCCTAAGCTTCCTAGCTCGTGCTACGCGCAAACCAGAGATTGGCGTCGGCGATCGGAGGTGCTCGGCGGAACCCGGTTCGGTTCACCGTGGACAGCGCGCTACGGCCAGCTTCACCGCCCCTTCCCTGCACAAGAAAGATGTGTTGTTGTCCATAGATCGTGTTACCGAAAGCCTCAGGATGATTGATCAACCGGGTAGTGAGAATTTCGGGTTTTACCAAACCCTAGTTCATAGCAACACTTCTCAGTCTACAATCAAATTCTTCGTGCTGTGATAGCTGGAGCTTATCCGGGTCTAGGAGAAGCTTTGTTAGATCCCTGTGATCCTCCTCGCTCAAACGGCGCCGGAAACCGTCAAGAACTGAAGGAGTTCTTCGAGTTTTTGTCGCCGCCGGAGTTTTGCGGGCTCGGGTCGCCGGTGAGGTCCCCTCTTCGGTGGGTTTCAGAGAGAGTGAGCTATGGGTCGAGGATGTCCATGGGACACTGGTGGTTTTGGAGCAAACCCTAGCCCGAATGACCCACTGTTGAGGGAGAGCGAGGTCGCCGAAGTAGGGTTCGACATGGTCGCTGGTGCAAGCACCTTTCCGGCCGTTGTCATTGGCTCCCGACCCCACCATCGTGTTCAGCACGGTGTAGAACTCACAGGCGGCGAGTTTGACGAAGTTTGGACCACGGTAACCCCGTCCCGGCGAGCCTCGCCGGCGTACGCCGCCGCGGGAGGCGCGGGCAGCGCGAGGAAGACGAAGGAGGGCCGGGTCCCACCGGTCAGCCTCCGTATACGCGCGGGGATCGGCCTGTGGTGCCGGATCCAGTGCGGCTGCGCGGGAATAACCCCGTAGCCCCCAGTGTTGCTAAAATCTGACTGGTCCGAATTAAAACAGTGGGCCCAGCCCAATTATTTGAAGATTCTATTAGAGAAATAATTCCAGGAATTAGCTGATCTTTACAAGGCCATAACTTTGTGTAGAAAACTCCAAAAAGAGTGAGACCAATTTTGTTGGATTTCTCATGAGGAGTACTTCACAGAGAAACCAATTTTTGGCTATGAAAATACCCAGGAATTTCTGTAGAATTGTTTATAATAAATCTTTAGGGATTTATTATAGGAGCAATTCTTTATGAAATATTCCCAAATTTGGGCAGAAAATCCTCTTCATAGATACTGATCTCCAGTAAAAATTTGGGCTTCATTGGAGTTCATTTGCTAGGTCAAATTACCTTCCCAAGTTCAGCCTTTATTTGGAAATTCAAATTTAAACAGAAGCTTTTTCAGAACTCCTGTCCAACTTCAAAAATTCATATCTCTCTGATGGTAGCTCCAAAAATGGTGAAACAAATTTTTTTAGAACCATGGAGACTTACCCTAATCAGATCGTCCATCATTAGCTATGTCAAAGCTCCTGAATTGGGCTCAAAATTCAGAGAAGCATTGTACTTGTGGGAATTTTAAAGACTACATTGTGCAATGACATATCTCCAAATTTGGCTCAAATCATCCTTAGAGAGTATAGTATTCACTGTAAAAATTCCAAAGCCAATTAAGGATCCTAAATAGCAATAGCTATGAATAGTAATTCAATTCTTATAAAGCCTTAATACTTATACATCTATTTTATTACATTTCATAATAGTGACCGAAGTTGAGGACGCACCGGAGACCTTGGACGTCCTCCCACCAGAAGCTGACTTTCCCTTTAACTCGCAACCAGGCAAGCCCCGGTTTGCACTTAAGTACCTTTTATAAAGTTTTTTTTCATTTGTATCATTTATGTCTAGGTTGAATGTTTGCATTAGAGTTAGGGTGATTGAAACCCCACTTGCATAGCCTCTTTAAATCCTATGGGGGTTGGGTAGTTTACAAACTCAATGAGTAGAGAATGCTATACTAATGTATAGGATCTCGGTAGAAGTCGAGTGGTTGGAAGCTACTCGTGAGATAGTACTTATCACCCAGAAAGAAAAGAGGTAGATAATGGCTTGAGTTATAAAAATGAGACCCAGCAAGGGGGATAAGATGCAGTGAGCAGAGGTCTCACGTGCTTAGCCCTGTTGGTGTCGGTTGAGGACCGTCCGTGTGCGGCCCTGCTGGACAAGTATCGAACAGTACCGGATGCATACTGGCATATGGGAACCAGGAAACTGATGTAATTGGTTAACCTGGGCGTCGAGGCTTACCCAACCGTAAATAGGAGTGGGTTGAGGGTAGCAAGGTGTAAATCTGCCGGTGGGCACAGTCACGCTCCACGCGGGGACCTCCTACCCATTATGGATGGACCGGTTCGGCATTTGGGTTGCCTTTGAAAGGTTGTTGCATACAACAGAGTAGGAAGGGGTGTGGAATCACGCTTCTGAAAGTGGGTGTATGTGACGTGTTATCCGGGTGTGTCTTGATTGCAATCACCGTCCCTCGCGGTTATTTGAGTACCCGCTTGTTCACTGCGCTGTGACGTGGTAAGAAGTGAAATAAGCCAAGTGAAAATGCTGTATTGATCTATTAATGTCTTGAATACCTTGATTGCTGTAGTTATAGAACTAATTAAGTTTATATTCCACTTTGGGCATCATCACATCGGAGGAAAGCGTTTCTTGTTTGATTGTGGACTTCCGATGTGAGGGCTGCCTAAGGCTCATTAAACTGCTGCTATAAAACTGAAAGTAAGGATCAACTTATAGGCGTGTCTTTATTGCAAAGTCCTTTCCTATCTTACATATCCTTGCACGTAGAGTTCCATGCCTAGGGTTGACGGTTAAGACTTGCTGAGCCTTCGTGCTCACGGTTGCAATATTTTGAGCTGTGTGCAGGTGAGAGTTATGAGGAAGGTTCCGAGGACGAGGCGATGCCCCCGTCAGGGTACACGGCCGAGCTGGAGCCATGCACGCCGCCTTGATCTCCGATTACTTGCTGCTAGTGTGTAGCATCCCCGGGCTGGACGGCTGCACTTTTACATAGCTAGGATGAGAGGCCGTATATGTATATTGCTTCCGCTGTATGAATAGGTTTTGTAAAAGACTTCCGCTGTTTTATATTAAATAAAAGTTTGTATGTTGTTCTTAGTTCTTTTCGTGTGTGCTGTTGGGTGCCGCATCGCACGGCACTACCCCATGCGATCCTGGAGTGGGTGAACCACGGGGTGGTCCCCACAGTCGTGGTATCAGAGCCGCATTGGGAATAGCACGCTCGAAAAGAGCTTATTTTGAAAACTTAGAAGTAGTCGAGTGAGGATTAGTCATTAAGCACACATAAGATCTATGATAGTACTAGTTATGATGGTGGAAAGCTAACATATTTGTTATACATTCTGTAACGACGCTCCGACGTCAGGTATGAGGTAAGGTACGCCACCGCAGGCGGATCAATTGCGGTAACTCACCATACGAGTAATAGTATGGGATGGTATACTGTGGCTTGGCACGGTAGTTAATATGAGTCTCTGGACCTCTCTATGGTCCTGAGAGCATATGAAAACGCTGATCTCCAGCGTGCTTTAGGCAAAAGTGAGAATACCCCATCGTGTGGTAAGCAACACGATAGTATGCAACTCTTGAACGTTCAATGTTCAAAGGGCCATACGCAGCGCTCGCCATCGGCGTGCCTCAACGGTCATGAGGCAGTAGGTGGTATCCGTTGGGTTGATAAAATTCCCAACCGTGATGACCCGTTCGCGCTCTACTCGGGTTCCCCGTCGTGTGGTGTGAAAACACGACCATGTACCTTGAGACGTGGCTTGACTCAAGGATGATCCGTATGGCAATGATACGGACCGTATGTTTTTATTATGATATGGAACTGCCTGAAATGCTAAAACCTTTGTGTGCACCATTATTGTGTGTTTTTCTGCAGGTACATTAACCACGTTAGCGCATGACGTGTAGAAACCGTTTGTGAGTGACGTCTTTAGTTCCACCATGTGACATGTATATGCCGGAATACCGGTTTAGGATTTTTCTTTGGTGAGGAAACGTAGCACCGACTGCATAAAAGTTTATTTTCAAAGAAAAGAGTCACAATGAAGTATAGGAATTCATTTAGGGGTTAGTAAACTCCTATATTGAACTAAGAGTCAATTGGGAGTATAGGTTCAATCTCAAAAGCTTTGGAATAATCTCCCCTGTTTTCGGCAGAAATTTTGCTGAACTTGAACAGGCATAACTTAATATTGGTTGAACCAATGGAGGTGTGGGATAGCATTCTGGAAAGGTTTAGAAGTCCTCTACAACTTTTCTGTAGAGCTCCAGAACAAAATCTCACTCCAAAGGGATGAAAATCTCAGATGAGTAGGTACTGTCCAGAAACAGGGCAGACCAAATGCTCTCGGGAATTTTCCGTATTTCGACCAAAACACTTAGTTTCACCGTTTGACGTCCAGTGGCTGTTGTAAAACAGCGAGTTGGAGTCGGAGGGTTTATGCATTTGACATATCACACCGAGTTAGTACATGTTTGGGTCCAATACAATAGCGAGGAATTACGCTTGCTAACACACTTAACATCCCATGGTGACCCCGATGGTCGAAATGAACTTTTAACCCATAAAGTTCAATACTTTCGAACTCGGTCGTATGACACGGTCCAGGGATGTATATGGTGCATAAAGTTTATACTTTATCCATATGTGTGATTGTTATGTGCATTGTCTATCCCATTCTCGCATTACTATTGTATAGACTGGATGAGCTAAACCCACATGTGCTGATCGTTTGAATGGTATAAATGCAGATTGGTGCGGACACGTTCAACGCAAGAGGAGGGAGGTCCGAGTCAAGTTCGTGGTGATGAGTCTCCACCTCCGGAGTAAAGCACGACGCAGCAGCAACCACCTCCTCCACCGCCAGCACTTCCAAGAAATCTTGCAGAGGTTCTCGCCGCAGTGCTCGGCTCGCGCGACGAGCAAACCGAGTTACTGCGGATGTTGGTGCAGCAGAATACGTCCCATCAGGAAGGACGCCAAGACAATGGGCAACGCCAGCCCCAACAAAGTTCATATTCAGAATTCATGGCGACCCATCCACCGGTCTTCACAGAGGCCGAAGAACCTTTGGAGGCGGACAGCTTTATCCGCACTCTAGAGGCAAAGTTCGGGCTGCTACGATGCACCGAACACCAGAAGGCGCTGTATGCAGTGCAACAGCTTCAAGGAGAAGCCGGTACCTGGTGGGCGAACTACACCGCCTCCTTACCGGCTGGCCATGCCGTCACATGGACGGAGTTCCAGGAGGCGTTCCGCGCCTATCACATACCTCCCGGTGTGATGGAAATGAAGCTCCAGGAGTTCCTGGCATTACGGCAAGGCGAGAGGAGTGCCCATGAGTACTCCAGGTCATTCAACCGGCTGGCGCAGTATGCGCCAGGATTTGTAGGAACGGAGGACAACAAGTGCAATGCGTTCTTCCGGGGCCTGAATTCCAAGATGAAGGTCCATCTCGCCCAGAGCAATCGCGGCACATTCAACGATCTAGTTAATGCCGTGATTCTACAAGAAAATGCTCAGCGCGAGCGCGGTTCTGACAAGAGGAAACGTAGCGCGCTGACGAGCAGCAGTGGTGGGACGCCACAGAAATACCGCGTGGTGAATCGCTCACCATCCGGTCAGAGAAGGCAGCCACCGGCGCGACCGCCTCAGTTTCGCGGGCGGCAATATAATGCGCCGGACTTTCGACCGACGTATCCACCGCAGCAACAGCAGCAGCAAAGGGTGGTCCCGCGTGCGCCTCAGTTTCAACAGCGTGCACCGGGATTCCGTCCTCAAGTTGGCGGGACCCCGACACCTTACACGTGCTACACGTGTGGCTGTGTCGGGCACATTTCAAGAGACTGCCCCGAGTCGCGACAGGGCAGGGGCGCAGCACCATATCAGGGTGCTAATCAGCCCCGCAACCAGCCCAAGAAACCAGCACCAAAACCCGGCAACGTCCATCACTTAGCTATCGAAGACGTGCCGGAAGGCGAACCCGTCCTCGCGGGTACGTTCTCTTACCTAGATCATCCCGTAGTCATACTTTTTGATTCCGGTGCCACCCATAATTTCATAAGTCAGTCTTATGTTATTAAATATCAACTGCCTATCATTACCACAAATAATTCATATTTGATATGTTCTCCGGGTGGGAAATTAACAGCTGATAGAATGGTCTATAGAGCACCATTACAGTTGGGTGGGAATCTATATCCGACTTCTCTAATCATGTTAGAGAGTCAAAAACTTGATGTCATTTTAGGAATGTCATGGTTACATCGCCATGGTGCTGTTCTTGACATTATTTCACGTGTGGTTCGTCTAAACTCTCCACTTCATGAACCACATGTTCTTATTCTTGACCATTCGGTTCAAGAAACTCTAGCCACCTATAACACGGAAGCCACGAAACTTGAGGATATTCGTGTGGTCCGTGAATACCCGGATGTCTTTCCGGAGGATCTTCCGGGCATGCCACCCGAAAGAGATGTCGAGTTCAAGATTGAACTTGTACCTGGGACGACACCGATCTCACGAAGACCATACAAGATGGCTCCGAACGAGCTGGCTGAACTGAAGGAGCAGCTCAACGATCTAATGAAGAAGGGCTTCATTCGACCAAGTTCCTCGCCATGGGGATGCTCGGCGTTGTTTGTGAAGAAGAAGGATGAAACCTTGAGGTTGTGTGTGGACTACCGACCTCTCAACGCCGTCACCATCAAGAATAAATATCCACTGCCCCGCATCGATATATTATTCGATCAACTTGTGGGTGCAAGTGTGTTTTCAAAGATGGATCTTCGCTCAGGGTATCATCAAATCAAGATCCGAGCGGAAGATATTCCAAAGACGGCCTTCTCGACGAGATATGGATTATATGAGTACCTCGTCATGTCCTTTGGTCTCACCAACGCCCCGGCACACTTCATGTATCTCATGAACTCAGTGTTCATGCCGGAGTTGGACAAGTTTGTGGTGGTGTTCATAGACGACATCTTGGTCTACTCTAAGTCTGAAGAAGAACATGCCAAACACTTGCATATCGTACTTCAACGATTAAGAGACCATAAGCTTTAAGCCAAGTTCAGCAAGTGCGAGTTTTGGATCAGCCAAGTGCCATTCCTTGGTCATATCATTTCTGCAGAAGGCATTGCAGTTGATCCAAGCAAGATCGAACAAGTGCTGAAATGGAAATCCCCCACATCAGTCCATGAAGTCAGAAGTTTCCTCGGGTTAGCAGGATATTACCGGAGATTCATACCGAACTTCTCCAAGCTTGCTATGCCAATGACTAAACTGCTGAAGAAAGGGATCAAATATGTTTGGAGCTCAGCTTGTGAAGAAGCTTTCCAGGCATTAGTGAAGCATCTTACAACAGCCCGGTGTTAGCTCAACCGGATACAACCAAGCCCTTCGACGTATATTGTGATGCGTCTGGCATCGGTCTTGGCTGTGTATTGATGCAAGGAGGAAGAGTGGTCGCCTATGGCTCACGTCAACTTCGTAACCACGAGCAGCACTATCCGACTCATGATCTTGAGCTTGCTGCTGTGGTCTTGGCCTTGAAGATGTGGAGGCACTATTTGCTTGGGAACTTAGTGCACCTCTACACTGACCACAAAAGTCTGAAATATACATTCACTCAAAAGTAGTTGAATATGCGGCAACGGAGATGGTTAGAACTGATCAAAGACTATGAGATCGAGATTCACTACCATCCCGGTAAGGCAAACGTGGTTGCTGATGCCTTAAGCCGCAAATCCCATGTCAACAGTCTGTCCATCACCACACTTGAAGAGGAGGAGCCGAGTATGTACTTGGTTCCATATGGGGCATTGTATAATCTTTTTCTCGTCCCTACAATACGAGAGGAGATTATGGAAGCGCAGAAGAAAGACGTGGGAATGTCGCACATTCGAAGAAGAATGAAGAATGGCGAAATGAAATGCTTCCGAAGAGATGATAACGGTACGCTATGGTTTAAAGACCGTATAGTGGTACCCCGTGACATAAAGCTTCGGAGGAAAATCTTGGACGAAGCTCATTTGTCCAAGTATTCTATTCATCCGGGCAGCAACAAGATGTACCAAGATCTGAAAACAAGGTTTCGGTGGACACGGATGAAAAGAGAAATCGCAAAGTACGTATCTGAATGTTATACGTGTCGGCGGGTGAAAGCCAACCATATGCGTAAAGCCGGACAGCTGCAGCCATTGAACATTCCGGCGTGGAAGTGGGAGGATATCAGCATGGACTTCATTGTTGGTTTACCTCTCACGTCTCACAAACATGACTCGATTTTGGTGATAGTCGATCGACTAACCAAGTCGGCTCATTTTATCCCCGTACATACAAAGTACGTGGCCAAGCAATATGCGGAGCTGTACATTGCAAAGATCTTATGTTTGCACGGTGTTCCCCGCTCCATCATTTCAGATCGCGGTGCGCTGTTCATCTCTAGGTTTTGGGAACATCTGCACGCATCGTTGGGGACCAAACTGATCCGAAGCTCCGCGTATCACCCGCAGATGGATGGTCAAACTGAACGGGCGAATCAAGTGCTTGAAGACATGCTACGCGCTTGTGCCATCCACCACGGCAAGAATTGGGACGATCATTTTCCGTTGGCGGAGTTTTCTTACAACAATGGGTATCAAGCTAGCATTAAGATGGCGCCGTGTGAAGCTCTCTACGGCCGGAAATGCCGCACACCTCTCAACTGGTGCGAGTCCGGCAAGCGAGTTATCTACGGCATTGAACTTGTGAATGAGGCTGAAGAACGAGTGCGAGTAATACAAGCCAATCTCAAGGCTGCTCAATCTCGTCAGAAGAGCTATGCGGATAAGAGACGCCGCCCTCTCCACTTCGACATCGGGGACTATGTTTATGTCCGTGTGTCTCCGATGAAGGGAGTTCACCGTTTCAGAGTAAAGGGTAAACTTGCGCCGCGGTTCATTGGTCCGTTCACCGTCATTGAAAGATGCAGACCTGTGGCCTATCGCTTGGATTTACCGGTGTCGCTCGCAGGCATTCACAACGTCTTCCACATCTCTCAGCTGAGGAAGTGCCTCAAACCCTCTGCTGAAATCCGTACAGAAGACATAGAAGTTCTTCAACCGGACCTCACGTACACGGAGTATCCCATCCAGATCATTGATGAAAAGACTCACGCCACAAGAAACCGGACCTTATGGTTCTACAAGGTCTTGTGGAGTAACCATACCGCTGATGAGGCGACATGGGAAAGTGAGGATTAGCTACGAACATATTATCCGGACTTGCTATCACCATATACCCGGTAAAGTTTTTCCCCACATTGCTTTTCCTTTGGAACCTCGGGACGAGATTCTTTTTAAGGGGGGAAGGATGTAAAATCCCCAAAATGTAGTAGCAAGAAAATTCAGCTCATGTACACTTATGAAAAATGAGGGGAATTAAACTTTGAATTATAATGGTATAAGTTCAAAGTGAGGGTTTAGACTTCCCAAAAACTTCCAAACATGGGGGTCTAAGTTCATAACTTGGATCTTCATAGTCCAAATATTCAACCTTCCAAATTTCAGCTCATTTGGAGGAGTTTTCATATTTGTTTGGGATTAAAAGGAAGAGCCCTCTAATCTGAATTTCAAATTCAGTTTCAAATTCCAATTCCCTCAATTTGAAAATTGGGTTTCACAAATGTGTTCTCCACCTTGGAATGAGCAGCCATGCCAAAAGTTGGAAATTTTGGAACTGGTTTGCTATATTTGTGAGGCAATACAAAGTGGAGAATTCAAACTCATTTCAGATTCAAAGGGTCAAACACAATTCAATTTTTACACCAGAATTCAAACCATTTGAATTCAGCAAATTCAAACCTTACTTGGGGTGAAAGTCTAGCCTTAAATGTTGAGTTGCTGGGGTAAAAATATCAGGGAATTATTGGATTAAAAGAGAGGAAGGTGGGGCCCAGCAGTCAGCCTCCCAGCAGAGCTACCACCTCTGTTTTCATCAGCTGATCGCCGAGAGGCCGCCAGAGCCCAGTGAAACCTGCTCCCGAGGAATTCCACCGCGCCACCTCCTAGTTCCTCGATCGCCAGCCGCTTCATCACCCCCGGTCACAGCAACGAAGTCGGTCTTCGTTTTCCCTCAGTGACTCGCTGCTCCTTTCGTTCTCTCCCGCGAGAAACCGCCTCAGCGCCGTCGCTGTTTACTCCCTCACCCACGCTCGCCCGAGCTCAGATGATCGAGCCCCAAACAGCAAAAAGAAGCACAAGAGAGTGCTTCAGCCTCCACCTTTCTTTTCCCTAAGCTTCCTAGCTCGTGCTACACGCAAACCAGAGATTGGCGCCAGCGGTCGGAGGTGCTCAGCGGAACCCCGTTCGGTTCACCGTAGACAGCGTGCTACGGCCAGCTTCACCGCCCCTTCCCTGCACAAGAAAGGTGCGTTGTTGTCCGTAGATCGCGTTACCGAAAGCCTCAGGATGATTGATCAACCGGGTAGTGAGAATTTTGGGTTTTACCGAACCCTAGTTCATAGCAACACTTCTCGATCTACAATCAAATTCTTCGTGCTGCTATAGATAGAGCTTATCCGGGTCTAGGAGAAGCTTTGTTAGATCCCTGTGATCCTTCTCGCTCAAACGGCGCCGGAAACCATCAAGAACTGAAGGAGTTCTTCGAGTTTTTGTCGCCCCGGAGTTTTGCGGGCTTGGGTCGCCGGAGAGGTCCCCTCTTCGGTGGGTTTCAGAGAGAGCGAGCTATGGGTCGAGGATGTCCATGGGACACTGGTGCTTTTGGAGCAAACCCTAGCCCGAATGACCCACTGTTGAGGGAGAGCGAGGTCGCCGAAGTAGGGTTCGACATGGTCGCCGGTGCAAGCACCTTTCCGGCCGTTGTCATCGGCTCCCGACCCCACCATCATGTTCAGCACGGTGTAGAACTCACAGGCGGTGAGTTTGACGAAGTTTGGACCACGGGAACCCCGTCCCGGCGAGCCTCGCCGGCGTACGCCGCCGCGGGAGGCGCGGGCAGCGCGAGGAAGACGAAGGAGGGCCGGGTCCCACCGGTCAGCCTCCGTATACGCGCGGGGATCGGCCTGTGGCGCCGGATCCAGTGCAGCTGCGCGGGAATAACCCCGTAGCCCCCGGTGTTGCTAAAATCTGACTGGTCCGAATTAAAACAGTGGGCCCAGCCCAATTATTTGAAGTTTCTATTAGAGAAATAATTTCAGGAATTAGCTGATCTTTACAAGGCCATAACTTTGTGTAGAAAACTCCAAAATGAGTGAGACCAATTTTGTTGGATTCCTCATGAGGAGTACTTCACAGAGAAACCAATTTTTGGCTATGAAAATACCCAGGAATTTCTTTAGAATTGTTTTTAATAAATATTTAGGGATTTATTATAGGAGCAATTCTTTCTGAAATATTCCCAAATTTGGGCAGCAAATCCTCTTCATAGATACTGATCTCCAGTAAAAATTTGGGCTTCATTGGAGTTCATTTGCTAGGTCAAATTACCTTCCCAAGTTCAGCCTTTATTTGAAAATTCAAATTTAAACAGAAGCTTTTTCAGAACTCCTGTCCAACTTCAAAAATTCATATCTCTCTGATGGTAGCTCCAAAAATGGTGAAACAAATTTTGTTAGAACCATGGAGACTTACCCTAATCAGATCTTCCATCATTAGCTATGTCAAAGCTCCTGAATTGGGCTCAAAATTCAGAGAAACATTGTACTTGTGGGAATTTTAAAGACTACATTGTGCAATGAAATATCTCCAAATTTGGTTCAAATCATCCTTAGAGAGTCTAGTATTCACTGTAAAAATTCCAAAGCCAATTAAGGATCCTAAATAGCAATAGCTATGAATAGTAATTCAATTCTTATAAAGCCTTAATACTTATACATCTATTTTATTACATTTCATAATAGTGACCGAAGTTGAGGACGCACCGGAGCCCTTGGACGTCCTCCCACCAGAAGCTGACTTTCCCTTTAACTCGCAACCAGGCATGCCCCGGTTTGCACTTAAGTACCTTTTATAAAGTTTTTTTCATTTGTATCATTTATGTCTAGGTTGAATGTTTGCATTAGAGTTAGGGTGATTGAAACCCCACTTGCATAGCCTCTTTAAATCCTATGGGGGTTGGGTAGTTTACAAACTCTACGAGTAGAGAATGTCATGCTAATGTATAGGATCTCGGTAGAAGTCGAGTGGTTGGAAGCTACTCGTGAGACAGTACTTATCACCCAGAAAGAAAAGAGGTAGATAATGGCTTGAGTTATAAAAATGAGACCCAGCAAGGGGGATAGGATGCAGTGAGCAGAGGTCTCACGTGCTTAGCCCTGTTGGTGTCGGTTGAGGACCGTCCGTGTGCGGCCCTGCTGGACAAGTATTGAACAGTACCGGATGCATACTGGCATATGGGAACCAGGAAACCGATGTAATTGGTTAACCTGGGTGTCGAGGCTTACCCAACCGTAAATAGGAGTGGGTTGAGGGTAGCAAGGTGTAAATCTGCCGGTGGGCACAGTCACGCTCCACGCGGGGACCTCCTACCCGTTACGGATGGACCGGTTCGGCATTTGGGTTGCCTTTGAAAGGTTGTTGCATACAACAGAGTAGGAAGGGGTGTGGAATCACGCTTCTGAAAGTGGGTGTATGTGACATGTTATCCGGGTGTGTCTTGATTGCAATCACCGTCCCTCGCGGTTATTTGAGTACCCGCTTGTTCACTGCGCTGTGACGTAGTAAGAAGTGAAATAAGCCAAGTGAAAATGCTCTATTGATCTATTAATGTCTTGAATACCTTGATTTCTGTAGTTATAGAGCTAATTATGTTTATATTCCACTTTGGGCATCATCACATCGGAGGAAAGCGTTTCTTGTTTGATTGTGGACTTCCGATGTGAGGGCTTCCTAAGGCTCATTAAACTGCTGCTATAAAACTGAAAGTAAGGATCAACTTATAGGCGTGTCTTTATTGCAAAGTCCTTTCCTATCTTACATATCCTTGCACGTAGAGTTCTGTGCCTCGGGTTGATGGTTAAGACTTGCTGAGTCTTCGTGCTCACGGTTGCAATATTTTGAGCTGTGTGCAGGTGAGAGTTATGAGGAAGGTTCCGAGGACGAGGCGATGCCCCCGTCGGGGTACACGGCCGAGCTGGAGCCATGCACGCCGCCTTGATCTCCGATTACTTGCTGCTAGTGTGTAGCGTCCCCGGGCTGGACGGCTGCACTTTTGCATAGCTAGGATGAGAGGCCGTATATGTATATTACTTCCTCTTTATGAATAGGTTTTGTAAAAGACTTCCGCTGTTTTATATTAAATAAAAGTTTGTATGTTGTTCTTAATTCTTTTCGTGTGTGCTGTTGGGTGCCGCATCGCACGGCACCACCCTATGCGATCCTGGAGTGGGTGAACCACGGGGTGGTCCCCACATATATGTTATAATATGCTCATAACATTTAAAAATTTCTCTTTTGAACCTTGCTGAATACATTGTCAAAGGGGGAGAAATATGTATAAGGAGAGATTTTTTTTACACTTTGCATATGTTATACACTTTCTTCCTTCTCTGATTTTAAAAAATGGGGAGAAATTAATAAAGGAGGAGAAATGAGTTTTCAAAGCTTTTCAAAACTTTTCATAAGCCAATGTTCAGATTTTAATTGGTGTTGCCAATGCATTCATCAAGGGGGAGATTGTCAGACCTATGTGGGCTGAATACATTGGCAATTAGGATAAAAGTTAGCATTAACATTCAAAGTTTTGAATATTGCCAAAACATTCTTCTGTGGCAAGGTCCGACAAGTTCTTTGTTAGGTCCGCCAAGTGTTGGCAAGGTCCGACGCAAGGTCCGGAGAGCTCCTGCAAGGTCCGAAGAGCTTTTGTGCCTTGTTCGTCCGACTTGTTTTTCGTCAAGTCTTTCTCGCCGAGTTTCTGGACAGACCGACGTTGCTTCGGTGTTTCGTTCATAACTCGAGTTTTACAGATCCAATTGACGTGATTCTTTTTGGGTTGTCTTCACAACTCAATTATCTATCATCTGTTAAATTTTCACGAGCTTCAGATATGTAGTTTTTGAGATACACGAGTTTCTTTGCAGCGTTGCAGATCTGTTTTATATCGGGTAGAACAGATTGATCTTCGTTTAATGTTTTGATCGTATCTCAAGTTTTATTTCGTGTTTTCAAGTGATTCTTGTTGCATTAGATCCGTGACTTGATTCTCTACCTTTATACTTGATTTGTCACAGTTGAACACGTTTGAAAACACTTGCACACACGGTTTCTTTAACCGATTGATTTTTTGCTGAGGGTTTTTGTTGTTTCCGCTGCGAAAAGTTTTAATCTACCATTCACCCCCCCCCCCTCTGGTATCTTTTCACGTGCTCTTTGATCCTACAAAGTCCCGACCCGTTTAGTGCCCTGTAGCGCCAGAACCACCTTGCTGGAACCCTACCCGCCGCGGTCACCGTCGCGCCGGGTGTTCCGGCCAAAACGAGGCCACACCAACCCCCTAGATGAATTCCTTGTGGTTGAAAATGGGGTAGGGGCGGATTTTGGCCCAGGAGGCAACCAGGAACACCGGTTCCGGCGACCGCACCGGCGTGCGCCACCGCTCGAGCACGGTTGGCGCGAGGTAGGGAATGACTGGTGTGTTGGACCCACTGGCAGGGCTCTAAACATTTCCCCGAATTCAGTTTTGAGTTCAAACTTCAAACACACATAACCTTTGCTAGGGACGTCCAAATCAAGTGAACCAAATTTGGTTGGATTCATCTCTCTGAGTACTTTCCAGCGAACCAAGTTTCACTCCATGAGAACCCTTATTTCTCCAGAATTAATTCTCCAAAATTCAAAATATTGGGAATTTTAAATAGAGATTCCTTTGGTGGAAAGTTCTGAAATTTGTCCAGGATGTTCCTTGTAATATCCCTGAGTCACCATAAAAATTCCAGATCCATCCGAGCTCATTTAGTCCACCTAATGGTGTGATTAAGGAAATTCGTCCAGAGAAAAAGAAAAATGTCTAGAAACATTTTTCAGAATTTTCCTGAACTTGTTTAGCTCATATCTTTTGCTAGGATTCTCCAAATTAGATGAAACCAATTCCATTAGAACCATATTTAATTCTAGTTTCCAAAAAGTCATGGCTTGCTCCATGAAAATCCCTAGAAAATCATAAGAGCTCTAAATATGGCCAAATACAAATTTGTTTGTGCAGGGATCAAATGAGCTTTGCTTCAAATGAAATTTGGCCAAGTCCCTGTTTAGGGGTTCACCAAACGTTAGTAAAAACTTCAGAGGCAAAAAGAGCTGTATAGCTACACTTATAGTCTTCACTATATCAATTCAAGACAAATGCATTCAAATTTGACACGCATCGTATTTTCGTTTTGTGTAGTCGCTAAAATCGAAGAAGATCCAGAGGTTCTGGACTTTATTACTCCGGAAGAACAATTAGCCCACAACCAGCAGCAAGACAAGCTCCGGTTTGCATTAACCTGTTTTAAAGTCTTATTTTTGATCACTTACTTTATGTATTTCCTAATGTGCATTAGAGTCTTGATTGGAAACCCAATTGCATAGCCAAGAGAACCAGGGGTTTTGGGCTTAGGATTTAAACCTCGAGTACACACTGCAACGCTAAAATGTTATAGGATTCGGTACAAGTCGAGTAGTTGGAACTACTCACGAGAATAGGCTAGAGGCACACCACTCGGTTCGAAAGATAGACAATGAATCACATGGCATAAAAATGAGACCGAGCAGAGAGTAAGGGCAGCAGGATTTTGGGGCCTGGGTGCCATAGCTCTGCTTGTGTCGATTGAGGACCGAGCCGTGTGTGGGCCTATTGAACAAGCTAGAACAGTACCGAAGACCTACCGGATATATGGGAACAGGGAAACCGATGTAATTCGGGTAGCGTTCTGTTGAGGCATTGCCTGTCATTCAGAGGGTAGGTTTGAGAGCAGCGAGGAGTAAATCGGCTAGCGAGCACCGAGAATGCTCCGCGTAGAGATCTCCTGCTCGAGACGATAGGACCGGTTCAACACTTGGCTAATGGATGAAAGGTGGATGCATACGACGTCCGTGATGGCTGTTGAAGGCAACATCGAGTACGCGCGTACGTGACGGGTTATTCGGGTAACCCTGCAGGTGTAAATCGATTATAATCGCCGTCCCTCACGGTCAGTGAGTACCACTTACTTGTTCACTGTACCTGATGTAGAAAGAACAGGCTAGTTGTCATGATAAAAGGTTGCTGGTTGAAAGCTTCACATTGTTTGTTAATGAAATGCTTTACTTTAGCGCAAATCAAAGTTCTTTTCAACCTTAGGCAAAGCACATAATAGAAGTATGTTTCTTGTTTGATTGCAGATTTTTTATGTGTCTTGGCACAAGGTTTCCCACTAACTTGAGGCTAAAACTTGAAAGTAAGGGTCAACTAATTAGACGTGTCTTTTACAACATCTTTCCCACTATACACTGCAAGCCCAACATGTAGAGTTTCAAGTTTAGGTGAGACGGGTCAGTCTTGCTGGGCCATCATGCTCACTGCTTGTGTTTGAAGCATTGCAGGGTTCTATGAGGAGGAGGCTCCCGAGGAGGAGACGGACCCCCAAGAGGGAAACACCGTCGAGTGGGAGCCGTGCACGCCACCGTGTTAGTGTGTGCGTGTGTGCTAGTGAGAAAACATTCACGGGCTGAACGTGAACTCTTTTTTATTAGTCTATGTCCGCGAGTGTAGACTATAAATGATATTTTGATGTAACCATGTTCATAAACCAGTTTATGTAATAAAACTTAGCTTTCACTTATTGCTTTTATGTGTGTTATTCGGTGCTGTCTATCACAGCACCCCTCAGCAAGATCCTGGTTTGTCAGGACCGTCGGGTCCTCACAACGTGGTATCAGAGCTTCGTTGAGGTTTAACACACTTAAAAAGGTTAGATTTTCAAAAACCCGGTGAGGAACGAGTTATTAGCCCATATAAGGATGTTATTAGTGTATACAAAGTGGAAACACTAACCTATTTGCTATGTTGGAAAATCATGCATCTCGGGACTTCATATGTCTTGGAGGGTGCATGTAAGCGTTGTCCACCAGTACGCACAAGCTTAAGTGTGGAGCCTCACGGGTGGTAGGTAAGCCGGCCAGCTTCGGTATCCTCTACGACTCTTCATGTTGTTTGGGGTATTCGAGCAACGCCAGTCCCCGGTGTGCTACGGGCAAGTAGGTGGAGACCCCGTCACGTGGTTGGTAACATGAACACGTAGCTCAAGGCATGTTTGGATTCAGAACACCCGTGCGAGTGATGACGAACGGGTGTATGGAACTGTATTGGGCCCGGGTCCAGTGTGCAGATGAACCTGATGATTGTGTGAGTTTATTGCAGGTAGTCTAAACATGGATTGGTAGACGAGTAGAACACATGTGCGAGAGTCATTTAGTTCCATTGAATTAACGAAGCTGGCTAAGTCCGGTATAGGTTTTCTTTGTGAGGAATGCAGTACCGGCATGTTTTGGTGACGCTTCGACATCACACTCCACTAAATGAACACTTCATTGTAAAAGTTGAAAATTTTGATCCAGAGCACTAAAAATTTGATTTAACTCCTTCCCTTAATCAGGATTTCCAAAGTAAGAAAGTTTTCAACTTATGTAAGACTAGAAACTGAGTCCTCTGTTTTCCGCTGAAATAATGCTGAAGTTGTACAGAGGTTAAAAGTTGAGTTCTTTCGATGTTGGGGTCGTATGATACATTTCTGGAAAGATTTGGAAGGTCTTTAAAACTTTTCTATTGATGTCCAGAGGTGTTTCATTCCTTAACAGGTCAAAAAATTCAGTAGAGTTGAAACTGTCCAGAAAACAGGACAGAGCAAATACTCTCTGTAACTCTCTGTAAAATGAGCATAACTTCCAGCATAAAAATCAAAAAATAGAAAATGAGGTAGTTCTGAAAATTTCATGAGATAGATTACAACTTTGTAACAAAAATTTTTGTAAAATTTGGTATATAATTAACTGGAATTCTTGGATCAAATCAGTACCTTAAGCAGGGAGGTGCTGTCCAATTTTCTCCAGAAATTCTGCTGACTTTGACATCTCATAACTTTTAAACCAGGAATATCTGAGGGCATACAAATACATTCTGGAAAGATATTGAAGTTAACTTTAACTTTTATGTGAGATTCAGAACTGATTTTGTCCTTAACATGGTCTAAATCTGGGTAGAAGAGAAACTGGTCAGTGCTATCAGTTTGGGCAGCAGACCAGAAATCAAATTTGTTCTAAGTTTGATTTGGGTTTCCAGGTTTCATGAGTTCAATGACATGTTTTATGTTATAAATCACTGGTTTAATGTTGAAATTAATATTTGACATTTTTCAAATTTGTTTCTACAGATGGCAGAGGATAAACAATTGGAGAACAGATGGGTAGTATCCCATTGTTCTCAATGCAGCGGGTATCCGGATTTATTGAAGCTAATGCTCAACATTTCAGATATGTGGAGACGCCGCGGTTCCTTGCCAAAGAAGAAGGCGAGAAGGGGAATAAGACATGGACTGTTCATGTCGATGTTCCAACAGGACCTACGCCACCCGGTTGGGCACCATTCACCGTCACGATGAAAGGGAGACAATCGGAAGACATGTAACATTTCAGATATGTGGAGACGCCGCGGTTCCTTGCCAAAGAAGAAGGCGAGAAGGGGAATAAGACATGGACTGTTCATGTCGATGTTCCAACAGGACCTACGCCACCCGGTTGGGCACCATTCACCGTCACGATGAAAGGGAGACAATCGGAAGACATGTGGCAAGTGGCAGCCCGCGAAACCATGTCGCACTTCTGCCAACTACACGTGAGAGCTATGGAGGGCACTCCATACATACTTGTCCCAGTGGAGGGACGAGCTAACCACGTGTGTTGGGAGAGGTACTTTTAGGTGACTGATCTGAGTTGCCCAAGGTACAATCCAGCGGAGGCGAACCTCAGCCTCCATTTTACGGCAGGGAAGAACGTTATGGACAGCCAAGCTGTCCATACGCCTCAACTTGCCGTGGAGCTAAAGGAGAGCACCATCCTCCATGACCATTTTGAGAGTGACCTCAGCGAACTTCATAATGTGCTTCTTCCGACGATCAAGCGACTGAATGAGCAGCATAATCAGTTGCGTCGTCTGAAGAAGGCGGGGAAGAAAAGCCGCGTCGACATCATGGCTTTGCAGCAGCAGGTTCAAGCCTTGATCCAGCAGAACGAGGTCCTTACTCAATATGATGACGCTATTGATGAGGGGCAGAACTGGGAGATGGATTATAACCAAGTCATGGACGAGGTGCATGCTTTGCAGGACCTTGTACCTCCGGTATTGGGCCTACCGATGGTAGGTGCCGTACCCGTGGTTCTCAGCATTCCGGTGTTGCCGGAACCTGAACCTGAAGAGGAGGTCATGGACCCTGAGTGATGAGGACATCTCTCCTTTGCATACAATACAAGGACTGATCACTAGAGCACGTGCTCGACGGTTGGATCTCCAGGTACGTTCTAACCTTGTCAATGGTTTTTCAGAACTTACACTTGTTTCCATGCATGTTTTATTGATTAGGAACAATGGAGAGGACCAGCAAGGGCTTGGAGAAGTCCAAGGAGTCAAGGAGGAGGAGATAGGACGTCCACACCAGGGAGGATTCCAAGCCCAACTCGACTTCGACTCCACCTCGGATTCCAGGAGCTGCCTTCACCAAAATTGATGCCACGGACACATACAGAGTAGGATTTGGATGTTCTATATATGGTTGGAACCAGAATTACATAAATCTTCCAATGGAATCTGTCCCACCTCAAAATTCATTCTGAGTTGACAGGAATCGGCGAAACAAGTGGACGTCCAGAATCTGTCAGGGTGCTGCGTCACCGTCTTTTGGGCCGCTGGCCCGTGTATCGTGTGGGAGCCCATTAGGGTTGTGTCCAGGGATCTTGCACGCCCCTAACTCCTTTTTATTCAGCATCCGTCACCACATTAGGATTGGGTTTTGCTTAGTTTCAATCTGTCATTGAACAGTGTCACCGTTCATTGGTTTGTGAGACCCAACTTTGTTATCAAATCAGTTTTGATTGCAATTTCTCTATTCTTGCTTGTGTTCTTGATTGCGCTTACAGGGATAAATCTTCGTGTTGAGGTCATTCGTGTGACACGGGTGATAATCAACGGAGCAGTGGTGTAGTGATTGTGGGGTTCCGTTCGTTCGGAGCCTTGGATCATCAACGTCGAGATCTCCACCCAATCAAGTTTACCATACCTCTCGGAAGATCGGGACTCATTCTACTATCAACAAGAAGGTGTTCTAGCAAGTGAAACTCCAGAAGACTAATCAATCTGTTTATTCAGTACAGAGGGCCTAGCAACCTACGTACTTTGTGCAGAAGACCCAACAGCCTATTTACTCTGGGCAGATGGCTCATAGTGGTGTATCCTACAAAGCACCAACCACCACCTTCAAGTAACCAGTACAACCTGCTAAATCACATGGCTCATTCCATCCTCAACAGTCTGGAGTCAATCAGACTGGTGGCCAGAGGATCTGTTTCAGCTGTCGTGAGCCTGGGCATATCACCGTTAACTGCCCTTACAATATTAAGCCAGCACCATCTGTCGTCTCCAACTCAGCTAACGTACCAAGACATCCAACCTGAGGTGTGCCCTTTAGATTCATTTTGTTCCAGTCCTATAGTCCAAAAAAGCCACAAATTTTTTTACTTTCCCTGACCTATAGCCCTCGCTCAGCCTTTTGCACAATTTAGTTTTGGAGTTCGTAGTTCTGAGTTCGTGTCCTAGGTTGAGTTTGGTTGCTGGTTTAGATTTGTTTGGTTCAGTTTTGTTTCTTCTATCCTCTGCTATCTACAAAAAAATTCCATCCACCGATTCGATTCGTATCTGTTTCAGTTTCCACCACCACCAAAACCTAATTTGGGGTATCCTCCTTAAAACGGGCATAACTTTTCGCTCGGAACTCCGATTGAGGTGTATTTTTTCTCAGAAAGCTATCGAAAAAATACACATACGATTCACCGGCTACGCCGGTCATGGCGATTTCAAAAAAATTAAAAAAATCAGGAAGGCCCTCGTTTCGAACTCCAAAGTTCCAGCACCCATTATTTCAAACGCTCATGAATTTGTAGCGATCACATCTTTCATCGATTTGAGGTAATACTTGGTGCTGTTTCTATTCTTGTGCCCCTGGTTAAGAAAAAATATCAAAAAAATAAAAAAACAAGATTTTGATTTCTACTAGTGCTAAAAGACAAAAACAGGAGGCTCAAGGGGTTTCTACTTGTGCCTTTTTCTGTGTGAATGTTGAATACTTGCTGATATTGTCCTTGTTGTTCATCATCATTCATCCTTGTTTTCATCATCATTCATCCTTGTTTTCACAACTTGCTGATATTGTTCCTTGCTTGTTGCCACGACTGTTCTAATACAATTTTAGGCCAGCAACTAGGTCAAATTCTTTGGACACTATTCAGCATTGCTATCCGTTACTAACTTGTGTGCCACATACATATACTGCATTTGAGCCTTCCCAAGCTCCACCTTCTCTCGAGCAGAACAGGTAACCTCTGCAATCACACCCACTCTCTGCTTTCTTTCACACCGGTCACCGTTGGCCACCTGCAGTGCTGGTAAGAAACTTGTAAGAGCGGAGTAAGACGCATCTTACTGCTTCATTCCCACTCCCACTTCCACTTCAGAGAGCGTAGTAATAGGGTTCTTCACGATCCTTTTGCCTTCATTTTCTGTTTTGTACTAACAATGACAGGAAATAAGTTTATGAATAAGACCTCTGGTTCTACACCTCTGAATGATAATGATTGTGTGTCCCATCTGGAACTAAGGGACATGATGCGGGCAATGACTGAAGCATTCAACGACTACCAGACCACTACAACAGCCACCTTTCAGAGGCTTCATACAAGTGTTGCTGATCTGACCACACGGTTGGACGAGGTGGACGCTCGTAATCCCCAACAAACTCCAGCCCCTATCAACCTTGATGCTGACGCACATGCTCACAACAACACAGAGGATGACTTCAATAACGACGAGGTTGATGCACAGCAGCGCCGTCGCCTTCGACGAAATCGTCAAGGTATGGGAGGTAGACCTCGTCCTCATGCTCCTGAACAAGATAATGATCCTTACGCTAAGATTAAGTTTTTTATTCCACCGTTTTATGGATCTTATGATGCTGAGACTTACTTGGATTGGGAGATGACGGTAGAACAAAAATTTAGCTCTCATCTTGTTCCAGAGCGACATAGAGTTAGACAAGCCACTAGTGAGTTTAAAGATTTTGCTATCATTTGGTGGAATGAACTTGTCAATACACGTAATGCCCCACAGACATAGGCTGCGTTAAAAGAAGAGATGCGCGCTAGGTTTGTTCCTCCTTCATATAGATGTGATCTTCTTAAGAAATTGCAACGATTTGATCAGGGTGACATGACTGTCCAAGAGTACTACCAAGAGTTGCAGAAAGGTATGCTTCAGTTTTGGGTAGTTAAGGATCAGGAAGACCAAATTGTTAGGTTTTATGCGGGCTTGCAGCGTGAGATCCAGGACATAGTTGATTACAAGGAATATCATTCTATTCAATGTTTATTTCAACTAGATATGTTAGCAGAAAAAGAAGTGCAGGGTTGCCAACAGCAGCGGCGGAACAACACCTTCACTCCACGACAGCTTCCGGTGCCATCCAAAGCAGCGCCCTCCTCGAGCGTACGTGTGTCTACACCACCATCCACTGGTGTTGTATGCAGCACCGCGCCTTATACATCACGGGGACAGGATAACAGCATGTCCCGGTCGCCTCCAGGTTTTGCAGCAAAGACTGCTACACCCAACACTTCCACCAGTCGCACCTCCGACATCAAGTGTCACCGCTGCCAGGGACTTGGCCATATGCAACGAGATTGCCCCAGCAAACGGGCGATCATTGCCACTGTTGATGGTGGGTATGTTAGTGCTTCTGATATTGAAGATGAAAATATTATTGCAGCTAACATTTTAGGTTCTGATGACAGTGCTGAGGAGGTTCTTGGTACATCTGCGACCAAAAACTATAGAACTTTGATTGTGCAGCGAGCTTTGAGTGCCACGGTTGGAGGGGACGACAACCGCCAACGTCAAAACCTTTTCAACATGTTTCTCGTTGTCAAGGGCTGCCGTGTGCATACTACCATCATTGATGGTGGTAGCTGCAACAATTTGGTGAATGTTGAGGTGGTCAATAAGCTTGGCTTGACCACACGGGAGCATCCCCACCCTTATCACATTCAATGGTTTAACAACAATGGTAAGGTAAAGGGAACACAAACAGCAAGGGTACATTTTCCATTGGTTCTTATCATGATTTTGCTGATTTTGGTGTGGTACCTATGGATGCCTGCTGTCACACCCGGTTTTTCTGAAGAAACAACCAAGTGAATATCACATGTATGCCAGGATCATTTTCTCATACATGTGATGACAAATAGTGAAGCATCATTTATTACAAGCCAGGTGTCGAATATAAGTAAGTCTTACATAGTAAATGTCTCGATGGACAATAATAAGTTCATCACAAGTAAATAAACTAGCAGCGGAATATTATTCTTTAGGGCTCCATCACAGGCGTTGCCCGGGGGTCTTCATGAACCTAAAATCCTTCCTCGCGTCCAAAGTCTTGGTCATTATACACCACCTCATTATCTTGACCTGAGCAGCAATATAAACCAACAAATATGCAAGGTTGAGTACCAATGGTACTCAGCAAGTGTGGGAAAATTATATCATGCATGTCTAGAACAAGGAGAGGTTGAACTCATGGTTAAAGCACTACGCAATTAATACCTATCACCTTAGCTTATTAAGCACCTACATTACTACACAGGTGAAATGGTCCCAATCTCCCATCCCATCATTATAATCCAATAACCATAACATCATTACCAATGTTAAGCTCCCCGCTTAACTTCCAAAACCATCAATCCTCTAATCATGAATAAGTCCAGGCCGCTCTTAACCGTGAGCACGGCTGTCAAGACAGTTTTGACTCTGCAGAGTTTGTACCACTGTACCCACAAGTAGTGATTTCATCCCCCGTTGCCGGGTGGACTAAAAGAACCTCCATTATGCCAGTGGCTACGATCCACATTCACACTTCCCAGGTGTGCGGCCAGGAGATCACTACGAAGCCTTTACAAAGGGATTCCCGACGAGTATGGGCCCACTGAGGTTTCACCCCTAACAGCATACAAGAGGCTCCAACCCCGCTGCAGTGGCCCCCTCTTGAGCCTTGCGGTTCATACGGTAGTCCAGCTGACACCTACTCCCCGCACCATCCAACACACCCATACTACGCCGGGGATACACCTAATTAATTGGCCAAGCTGCCCCATCTCAGCATGTGGTTGGCACTGTAAAGCCGGGTTACATGCTCCATGAACCGGTCCTTAGGATCCAGGCAAGTACTAAACACAAACCCAAGTCTCGTGCACCCAGCACACAACCAAAACATCCAACTTGCCTTGATCCCTACCTCTACATAACTCACAATGTCTCATTCAAGAGTATAGTAATATAAACTGATGATCTCATTTTCCCAAATATCCCATTCTAAGCATGGCTAAGCAAATGCATGCAAATAAATGACATGACAAAATAAATCCCAACCCAAGCTACAAGGAAACAAGGTAATGCAATTCTAGGGAAACTTTCCTAGCATGGGTTTCATATTTCATTTGACAATGCAAATAATTCTATCTACACATCCTAGCATAGGATCAAAGTGGTCAAGGACACTTGCCTCCTTCTTGCTGCTCTTGAAATAGGTAGTCCTGATCTTGGAAAGAAATAACTTGCTCTTGAACAGGTTCTACTTCATACCATCACACATAGCAAAAGAAAAACAACAAACATAAGACATAGTTCACACCTCTACTTCATACAAACCACACATTCATATTTATAAAAGTTCTTTACCATTATATGTGTTGTGGTTACTTTATGTGTGTTAAGTTGTGGCTTGCATGCACTTTTAACCATGTATATATATGATTCCTATTTTTGGTGTCCACATTTATACTTGCATACAATGTGCCTTCACAATTTCTATCAACCCTAAACTGAATTCTTTGTATTTTAGAAACTCCATTTATCATTTACTAGTTGCTATATTTTCAGATTTATATTCCTATGCATAATTGTGTATTTTATTATTAAATTAGTAATACACATCACCTAAACAGATTAGGTTCTGGTCCTAAATGATTTAAAATCATATTTTGACCATGGCTTATGATGTATACTATTTAATAATTATTTTCCCTATTTTTCTTTAACTATTCTTTACTTAAAAATGTGTCCCTATACTAATAAATGTGAATAATAGATAAAACAGATTTATTTCAGCCCAAAAATATATTTTTATCTCACTCCAAAGTTTTCTAAGTACTGAGAAAGTTTTTAATTAATTTTGACAATTATGTTTGTCCCCTTTTAATTTTTAAACACTAGTTACATATTCAATTTTCTAAATTAAATACTAAACAAGGCTAAAATAATGAATTCACCCCATTACAGGGTCTATAATATTATTTTCATAATTTCCAGGGGTCTATCTACACTTATCAGAGGTGTTTTTCCTAATTTCTATTAAGTCCAGGGGTTAAAACTGATTTTTAAATGGATTTACATGATTTTCTGGAGTTCCAGGGGCTAGATCTGAAGTTTCCGGGGCTAGCTCTCAATTCCAGAGAACCCCAGGGGGTAGCACGTAAGAATTCCAGTCTTTATAATGCGGGGCTGACGTGGACCGTCCGATTTTAAACCAACGGCTGAGATTATAACATCGAATCGGTACGCGGGGTTTTAAAGTCTACCGTGCGATTTAAAATAAACGGCGCACAAGCGGCCACGTCGCTCTGATCGAACGCGGGCGGCGCTGCCGGCGGCGCACGGCGGCGGGAAGCGGCGATCTCGCCGGAAAGTTTCGGATCCTCGAGAATTCTGCCTAGAACTGTGATCTTATGGCCTAGATCGGTAGAGGGGAGGTCAGGGATCTCACCTCGGGGGTTTTCTCGAGCTCGGGGGTCCTGGAAAGTGATCGGCGGCGAGGTCCGAGGCAAAACCACGGCGAAGCTCGTCGGCGCTGTGTTTACACCGTAACTCTCCGAGTTTTCTGCACCTGCAAAGTTCCCCGGAGGCGGTGGATCAAGACCAGCGAGTTAGATCAGAGTTTCCGAGCTTAGATCGGCCAGAATTCACCGGCGAAGTCTCGGTGCTCACCGGAGTAAAAATCGGCGATCGCGTGGGAAAAACTGATCGGATCGGGAGTTTTTATAGCCGGGGGAGGGCGGTGGGTCTGTTGTGATCGAGTTGGAGTCCTCTGGGTCCAGAATTCGGGCGACGGGACGGGTTTCCCGATCGGTTGCGATCGCGCGCGCGGGAGAGAGTCCGGGGTCGCGGGGTTAGGGATGACATGTGGGTCCCACCCGTCGGTGAGAGGCAGCGCGGCGCGCGCGGGGCGGGCTGGCGCGGGGAAAGCTAGGCCGGCTGGCGGGTTTCGGCCCACTGGCCGGTTTTTTTCCCGTTTTCCTTTTTCTTTTTCCATTTCTTTTCTGTTTTGAGTATAATTTGAATTCCAGTTTGAATTTGAATTTTTGCAAAACATGCAATACGTCCAAAATTTTTTAAATTCCCCTCTGAACATGGTTTAGGGTTTTGAATCAAAATTTGGGGTGTTACAGCTCTACCCCCCTTAAAAGAAATCTCGTCCTCGAGATTGGTGTTTCTAAGAAAACAATTCCGGAAATTGTGCCTTGAGCTCATCTTCCCGTTCCCAGGTAGCTTCCTCTGCTGAGTGATGCTTCCACTGCACCTTGCACATCCGGATTCTCTTGTTTCTGGTGAGGCGTTCCATCGTCTCCAAAATCTTGTATGGTTGCTCGGCATAAGACAAATCTTCAGCTACATCCACTTCATTCATGGGTAACACCTCCTCAGGCGTCCTCAGGCATTTCTTGAGTTGTGACACATGGAATACATCGTGCACGTCCGATAGATGAACCGGTAACCCTAGTTGGTACGCCACTTCGCCTTTCCTTTCCAAAATTGGAAAGGGTCCAATGTATCGCGGTGACAACTTCCCTTTCACCTTGAACCGACGAAGTCCTCTGATAGGGGACACCTTGAGATAAACATAGTCTCCCTCCTTGAAAACGAGCTCTCTTCTTCGTACATCAGCATAACTCTTCTGGCGTGTTTGGGCTATCCTCAAGTTGTTGCGAATCTCCCTCACCTTCGCCTCGGCTTCTTGTAGCAATTTTGGACCAAACACTTTACTTTCTCCTGTTTGGTTCCAAAATAGGGGAGTTCTGCATTTCCTTCCATACAAAGCTTCAAACGGTGACATCTTCATACTAGCTTGATAGCTGTTGTTATAGGAAAACTCCGCATACAGTAAGTTCTTGTCCCAACTCCTATTGTTTTTGAGTGCACATGCCCTTAACATATCTTCAAGGATCTGATTGGTTCTCTCCGTCTGCCCGTCAGTTTGGGGATGATAGGCAGAGCTGAAGTTCAGATGGGTTCCCATGGTTTCATGCAACTTCTGCCAAAACCTCGAGGTGAACTGTGTCCCTCGGTCCGACACTATCTTCTTTGGCACTCCATGGTAACACACAATCCTTGACATGTACAATTCTGCCAATTTGGATCCGCTGTAGCTTTCTTTCACAGGAATGAAATGAGCTACCTTGGTTAGCCGATCAATAATGACCCATATTGAATCATACCCGGATTGGGTCCTAGGCAATCCCACGACAAAATCCATGCTGATTTCTTCCCACTTCCATTCAGGCACTTTGAGTGGTTGCAATAATCCCGCGGGTCGTTGATGTTCAGCTTTCACCAACTGACATGTGTCACATAGGGCAACATGTTCCGCGACATCTCGCTTCATGCCATACCACCAATACCTGCTTTTGAGGTCCTGGTACATCTTCGTACTCCCAGGATGAATGGAATAGTCAGAATCGTGAGTCTCCTTCAAAATTAATTCACGGATCTCCTTTACTTCTGGCACACAGATCCTTTTCCCGTGCCACACCGTTCCTTGTTCATCCTCTCTAAAATCAGGAGCTTTATTTTCCTTAATGAGCTGTCTGATCTCTTGTATCTTCTCATCATTCTTTTGGCCCTCTCGTATGTCTCGCTCAAGTGTGGAGTCCACTTCCATGGCGATGGCTTCACCACTATTTACTAGACATAGATTGAGTCTTATAACCTCGTCCTTCAATTCTGCAGGCATGTCTTTCAAACTCAACTTATTGACCTGCACTTTCCGACTCAAAGCATCGGCCACGACGTTTGCTTTTCCGGGATGATAGTTGATGCCCACATCAAAGTCATTGATTAGCTCTAACCATCTCCTTTGTCTGAGGTTGAGATCTGGTTGTGTGAATATGTACTTCAAACTCTTATGATCCGTATATATCTCTGTCCTCTTCCCCATCAAATAGTGCCGCCAAATTTTCAACGCGTGTACCACTGCAGCTAGTTCTAGGTCATGTGTAGGATAGTTCTTCTCGTGCTTCCGAAGCTGCCGGGATGCATATGCCACGACATGTCCTTCTTGCATGAGAACACATCCCAACCCATTTCCAGAGGCATCGCAGTACACTGTGAAATTCTTCTGCATATCTGGCATAACCAGCACTGGGGCTGTAGTCAATCTTTTCTTTAGCTCCTGAAAGCTCGTATCGCACTGTGGCGTCCAGGTGAATGTGATTCCCTTTTCCAACAGTTTGGTGAGAGGTCTCGAGATCTTGGAGAATCCCTCAATAAACCGTCGATAGTATCCAGCCAATCCCAAAAAGCTTCGAACTTCCCCGACATTTTCAGGGGTTTTCCACTTCTGGATATCCTCGATTTTGGCGGGATCTACAGAGATTCCTCCCTCCGAGATTATATGTCCTAAAAAGGGAACTCTCTTCAGCCAAAACTCACACTTGCTCAACTTGGCATATAGTTGGTGTTCTCTCAGCCTCTGTAACACCAACCTTAGATGTTTCTCATGTTCTTCTTCATTTTTGGAGAAGACGAGAATATCATCTATGAAAACCACCACAAATTTGTCCAGATATTCCATGAATACCTTGTTCATGAGGTACATGAAATATGCCGGGGCATTGGTTAGCCCAAAAGGCATGACAGTGTATTCATACAGTCCGTACCGAGATACGAAAGCTGTCTTGGGAATATCTGATTGCCTTATCTTGAGTTGGTGGTACCCCGACCTGAGATCAATTTTCGAGAACACACAAGCTCCCCTCAACTGATCAAACAAGTCTTCAATGCGGGGTAATGGGTACTTGTTTCTGATGGTTACCTCATTCAAGGCACGGTAATCCACGCATAACCTTTGGGTTCCGTCTTTCTTGGGCACGAATATCACCGGAGCTCCCCATGGTGAGGAACTAGGGCGAACATACCCCTTCTCCGTCAATTCTCTCAAATGATCCTTGAGCTCTTCTAGCTGCTTGGAGTCCATTCGATAAGGTCTCTTGTATATCGGGGCTGTTCCCGGTACTAGCTCAATCGCGAATTCCACATCACGGTCGGGAGGCACACATGGCAATTCCTCCGGAAAAACATCTGGATATTCCCTGATAGTCCTGATTTCCTCAACTTTCACTTCCACTTGATTTAATTTAATGTCCCTCCTAGGCTCGTGTATCGTTATGAACTTTACTCTGGTGCCATTGGGGTGAGTTAGTTCCACCGTTCTGGTCGAACAATGGATGATTCCTTTATGTTTGGTCAACCAATCCATACCCAAAATAATATCTATCCCTTGTGAATCTATCACTATGAGGTTAGCAGTAAATACTACCCCATTAATGTCTAGGCTCACTTTGGGACACACTTGTCTTGTCCTTATTTCTCCACCTGGAGAGTTTACAGCTAGCATATGGTTCATTTGTGTGGTTGCTAGGTCATGCTTCTTAACAAACCCTTGAGCAATGAACGAGTGGGTAGCACCAGAATCAAACAGCAGAGTTGCAAGGTGTAAATTGGCAGGAAACTTACCAACTACCACGTCGGGTGCCTCTTGTGCTTCCTCCATAGTGACGTGGTTCACCCGTCCTCTCACTACATTCTGCTGTTGTGGCGGCGCAGGCTTCTTCTTCGGGTACTTATGGGCATAGTGCCCCACTTCACCACAGCTAAAACATTGCACCCCAACCTTAGGTGCTTGGCCTTTGTTGTCTTGGGGTTGGTTTGGGGGTCCTTGCACTGCTGGTCGAGGTGGATATGCGGGGCGAGGCTGCTGCACAAACTGACGTGGCGGCTGTGCAGGTGCTGCGGGTGGCCTGTAGTTTGGGTTGTACCCTCTTGGTGCTGAATAGGGTACCGCAGCACAGCTCGTCTGCCCCGTAGGTTGCTGCATCATACGTGGGCGGGTGTTGCTCCCTGAGGCCTGATGTGACCATCCCGCCTTCCTCTTATTCTCATTTTCCAGGGCCTTTAGCTTCCTTTCCACCACAAACGCTCTATCCACCATCTTTTGAAAACTTTCATACTCATTGGAGGACATGGCACACTGCATCTCTGCGGTAAGTCCTTCCACGAAACAATCTTGTTTCTGCTCATCAGTCTCTATGTCTCGTGGAGCATAACGGGATAGTTGAGTAAATTTAGTGAGGTATTCCCTCACCGTCATGTTTCCCTGCTGCAGTCCCAAAAACTCCTTTCTCTTGTTTTTGAGTTCACCTCTTGGGATGTAGTGGTTGCGGAAGCTACGCTTGAACTCTTCCCAAGTGATGTTCTCAGGGTCATGATGGGCGGCCACGTAGGCGGTCCACCAATCAGCAGCAGGTCCCTGCAATTGATGAGAGGCAAACAGCACCCTCTCATACCCTTGGCATTGTATAATCCTCATCTTACTTTCAATGGTCTTCAGCCAATCATCTGCCTCCAGAGATTCAGCAGCACTTGCAAACTTTGGAGGTTGAGTTCCTAGAAACTCACTCAACCTTGGTTGGCGTGGTGCAGCTTGTGGAGGTGGAACTTGATGCAAGTTGGCCACCACTTGAGTCAAGTTCTGGATGAGTTGATTTTGATTCTCCAGCATTTGGTGGAGAGGATCAACTTCTTCACGGCGACCACCCCGGTCCTGGCCTTCAGAAAGATGAGGGTTGCATGCCTCATCATTGTTGTTGGCGGGGTTGGCAGCACGTCCTTTTCCTCTTCCGGCCATCTGGCAGAATCAACAAATGTTAATTTGATACCATTTAGTATCATCTTACTACTTTCATTTGTTGGTACTTTGAGGTGTTGAGGCTTTGTTAAAATTTTACGAGGGTTTATATCTCACACCAAATAAATGCACTATTATTTCCTGTGGGTTCACACACCAAAGCAAAACAATCTGAAGACGAGGTTGTGGACAATTGCTCATGGCTTCCACAACTCACGTCACACACCAAGCATTATCACACCATTAACTACGTAACGACTCGACTACTCGACCTCTTGCTTGCTAGGGGAAAGACTCTACACTACTCGTCCTCTTGAGCTGGCTCCTCGGGTTCTTCCTCCTCATTTCGGCTACCTTCTGACTCTGCTTTGGGTGGGGAGGCTGCTGGTGGAGAAGTGCGACGACGCCTGATTGCTCGGCGATCCGGGGAGTCAGGAGTCCATGGATCACTCACAGTGACACACAGTTCATTCCCATCTCCTCTTTCTCTCGCCTTTAAGCAAGCTCGCAGCAACGCCTCCGTTTCCTTCAGGGTGTCTCGGACATCCTGAAGCTCTTGTTGACACTCCTGCAGTCGAGTGCTGAGCATAGCAGCATCCTCCAAGCACAAGTCCATGTGCTCATGGGAAGTCCCTTGCTGCACCGGTGGGTACTTGTACTCCGTGGTACCACTCTCACGTTGGAGGACATACATGTACTCAGTTTTGTCCAAGTGGCGACGATAGATGTGACTCTGGCAGGTGATGGCCTCCCAGGTGACATCTTTCTCCGCGTCAACTTGTGTTGCTCGACAAGCTGGAGAGTGGTGAATCTTAAGCAGCTGATTCTCGTGTATAATCCTCATCTCCGAACTCCATTCTTCTCTCTTCTCACGGATGGTCCTGGTGGAGTTATAGTGGATGATGAGCTTGCCCGTATTGCCGGCGGCTTCGAGCATACGTCGAAGACGGCGCAACAAATCTCCTACTGCCAATCCGTAGGAAAGGTACGTCACTGGGCGACTCTCCTCTCTTTCGGCAAGGGCAACTACGGGAACTCTCCCTCCTGTGGACTTACGAGCGGTGCGAATCATACGAACCATCTAAAACAAAAGAATTTAAAATTAGGTTAGATAAATTCTCAAACAAAAATCCTATTTTGAATGAAAGTTGGGGTAAGATGAAGAAAATGACTCCTTTAATAACACTTTTCCACCCACACTTTGGAAAATAGTTTTTAAGAAAATAGGGCCCTTAAATACGTCCATTTCTACCTAGGTCCACGTTCCTACGGGCAACCTTGGCTCTGATACCACCTCTGTCACACCCGGTTTTTCCGAAGAAACAACCAAGTGAATATCACATGTATGCCAGGATCATTTTCTCATACATGTGATGACAAATAGTGAAGCATCATTTATTACAAGCCAGGTGTCGAATATAAGTAAGTCTTACATAGTAAATGTCTCGATGGACAATAATAAGTTCATCACAAGTAAATAAACTAGCAGCGGAATATTATTCTTTAGGGCTCCATCACAGGCGTTGCCCGGGGGTCTTCATGAACCTAAAATCCTTCCTCGCGTCCAAAGTCTTGGTCATTATACACCACCTCATTATCTTGACCTGAGCAGCAATATAAACCAACAAATATGCAAGGTTGAGTACCAATGGTACTCAGCAAGTGTGGGAAAATTATATCATGCATGTCTAGAACAAGGAGAGGTTGAACTCATGGTTAAAGCACTACGCAATTAATACCTATCACCTTAGCTTATTAAGCACCTACATTACTACATAGGTGAAATGGTCCCAATCTCCCATCCCATCATTATAATCCAATAACCATAACATCATTACCAATGTTAAGCTCCCCGCTTAACTTCCAAAACCATCAATCCTCTAATCATGAATAAGTCCAGGCCGCTCTTAACCGTGAGCACGGCTGTCAAGACAGTTTTGACTCTGCAGAGTTTGTACCACTGTACCCACAAGTAGTGATTTCATCCCCCGTTGCCGGGTGGACTAAAAGAACCTCCATTATGCCAGTGGCTACGATCCACATTCACACTTCCCAGGTGTGCGGCCAGGAGATCACTACGAAGCCTTTACAAAGGGATTCCCGACGAGCGTGGGCCCACTGAGGTTTCACCCCTAACAGCATACAAGAGGCTCCAACCCCGCTGCAGTGGCCCCCTCTTGAGCCTTGCGGTTCATACGGTAGTCCAGCTGACACCTACTCCCTGCACCATCCAACACACCCATACTACGCCGGGGATACACCTAATTAATTGGCCAAGCTGCCCCATCTCAGCATGTGGTTGGCACTGTAAAGCCGGGTTACATGCTCCATGAACCGGTCCTTAGGATCCAGGCAAGTACTAAACACAAACCCAAGTCTCGTGCACCCAGCACACAACCAAAACATCCAACTTGCCTTGATCCCTACCTCTACATAACTCACAATGTCTCATTCAAGAGTATGGTAATATAAACTGATGATCTCATTTTCCCAAATATCCCATTCTAAGCATGGCTAAGCAAATGCATGCAAATAAATGACATGACAAAATAAATCCCAACCCAAGCTACAAGGAAACAAGGTAATGCAATTCTAGGGAAACTTTCCTAGCATGGGTTTCATATTTCATTTGACAATGCAAATAATTCTATCTACACATCCTAGCATAGGATCAAAGTGGTCAAGGACACTTGCCTCCTTCTTGCTGCTCTTGAAATGGGTAGTCCTGATCTTGGAAAGAAATAAGTTGCTCTTGAACAGGTTCTACTTCATACCATCACACATAGCAAAAGAAAAACAACAAACATAAGACATAGTTCACACCTCTACTTCATACAAACCACACATTCATATTTATAAAAGTTCTTTACCATTATATGTGTTGTGGTTACTTTATGTGTGTTAAGTTGTGGCTTGCATGCACTTTTAACCATGTATATATATGATTCCTATTTTTGGTGTCCACATTTATACTTGCATACAATGTGCCTTCACAATTTCTATCAACCCTAAACTGAATTCTTTGTATTTTAGAAACTCCATTTATCATTTACTAGTTGCTATATTTTCAGATTTATATTCCTATGCATAATTGTGTATTTTATTATTAAATTAGTAATACACATCACCTAAACAGATTAGGTTCTGGTCCTCAATGATTTAAAATCATATTTTGACCATGGCTTATGATGTATACTATTTAATAATTATTTTCCCTATTTTTCTTTAACTATTCTTTACTTAAAAATGTGTCCCTATACTAATAAATGTGAATAATAGATAAAACAGATTTATTTCAGCCCAAAAATATATTATTATCTCACTCCAAAGTTTTCTAAGTACTGAGAAAGTTTTTAATTAATTTTGACAATTATGTTTGTCCCCCTTTTAATTTTTAAACACTAGTTACATATTCAATTTTCTAAATTAAATACTAAACAAGGCTAAAATAATGAATTCACCCCATTACAGGGTCTATAATATTATTTTCATAATTTCCAGGGGTCTATCTACACTTATCAGAGGTGTTTTTCCTAATTTCTATTAAGTCCAGGGGTTAAAACTGATTTTTAAATGGATTTACATGATTTTCTGGAGTTCCAGGGGCTAGATCTGAAGTTTCCGGGGCTAGCTCTCAATTCCAGAGAACCCCAGGGGGTAGCACGTAAGAATTCCAGTCTTTATAATGCGGGGCTGACGTGGACCGTCCGATTTTAAACCGACGGCTGAGATTATAACATCGAATCGGTACGCGGGGTTTTAAAGTCTACCGTGTGATTTAAAATAAACGGCGCACAAGCGGCCACGTCGCTCTGATCGAACGCGGGCGGCGCTGCCGGCGGCGCACGGCGGCGGGAAGCGGCGATCTCGCCGGAAAGTTTCGGATCCTCGAGAATTCTGCCTAGAACTGTGATCTTATGGCCTAGATCGGTAGAGGGGAGGTCAGGGATCTCACCTCGGGGGTTTTCTCGAGCTCGGGGGTCCTGGAAAGTGATCGGCGGCGAGGTCCGAGGCAAAACCACGGTGAAGCTCGTCGGCGCTGTGTTTACACCGTAACTCTCCGAGTTTTCTGCACCTGCAAAGTTCCCCGGAGGCGGTGGATCAAGACCAGCGAGTTAGATCAGAGTTTCCGAGCTTAGATCGGCCAGAATTCACCGGCGAAGTCTCGGTGCTCACCGGAGTAAAAATCGGCGATCGCGTGGGAAAAACTGATCGGATCGGGAGTTTTTATAGCCGGGGGAGGGCGGTGGGTCTGTTGTGATCGAGTTGGAGTCCTCTGGGTCCAGAATTCGGGCGACGGGACGGGTTTCCCGATCGGTTGCGATCGCGCGCGCGGGAGAGAGTCCGGGGTCGCGGGGTTAGGGATGACATGTGGGTCCCACCCGTCGGTGAGAGGCAGCGCGGCGCGCGCGGGGCGGGCTGGCGCGGGGAAAGCTGGGCCGGCTGGTGGGTTTCGGCCCACTGGCCGGTTTTTTTCCCGTTTTCCTTTTTCTTTTTCCATTTCTTTTCTGTTTTGAGTATAATTTGAATTCCAGTTTGAATTTGAATTTTTGCAAAACATGCAATACGTCCAAAAAATTTTAAATTCCCCTCTGAACATGGTTTAGGGTTTTGAATCAAAATTTGGGGTGTTACACCTGCTCTCTTTTGTTGGGACGTCCTTGGGAGTTTAATGCTGACGCTATTCACCATGGTCGATCTAATAAGTATACTCTCATGCATAAGGGCAAAAGAATTGTGTTACTCCCTATGACTCCCACTGAAATTGTGCAATTTGAGCATGATAAAAAGAACAATGCTAAGCAAAAGGGTGTTTTCAATTCTGAAATTCAGCAACCTATTAAGTTGAAAAATCCTGTTTTGCTTGCAACTAAATCTAATCTTGATGACTTTTATGTCTCTAATGGAATTTGCTATGCTTTAGTGTGCAAACATGCTTTATATTCCATTGAGGATGCATCCATTGCTTTGCCACCTGCTGTTGCTAACCTTTTACAAGAGTATAAGGATGTTTTTCCATCAGAGATACCCCCTGGATTACAACCTGTGCGAGGCATTGAGCACAAGATTGATTTGATTCCAGGGGCGATCTTGCCAAACCGTGCCGCCTACAGGACCAACCCCGACGAGACTAAGGAAATTCAGCGACAAGTCCAAGATCTTCTGGACCACGGGTACATTCGTGAGAGCCTTGGTCCTTGTTCTGTTCCTGTTCTTTTGGTTCCTAAGAAAGATGGCACTTGGCGCATGTGTGTTGATTGCAGAGCCATCAATAACATTACCATTCGTTATTGCTATCCTATTCCTAGATGTTGGATGACATGCTTGATGAGTTGAGTGGTTATGTTATTTTCTAAAAGATTGATTTACGTAGCGGGTATCATCAGATTCGTATGGATTTAGGTGATGAATGGAAAACTGCCTTTGAAACTAAATTTGGACTTTATGAATGGTTAGTCATGCCATATGGTTTAACTAATGCACCCAGCACTTCTATGAGATTGATGAACGAGATTTTACGTGCTTTCATTGGTAAATTTGTGGTGGTTTACTTTGATGATATTCTTATTTACAGCAAGTCATATGACGAGCATCTTGAACATTTGCGTGCTGTTTTTAATGTCTTGCGTGATGCACGTTTATTTGGTAACCTTGAGAAGTGCACCTTTTGCACCTATCGTGTGTTTTTTCTTGGTTATGTTGATACTTTGCAGGGCATTGAGGTGGACGAGGCAAAGATTGTTGCCATCACGAGCTGTCCACTTCCAACTACGGTTACGCAGGTTCGTAGTTTTCTTGGTCTCACAGGTTTCTACCGACGTTTCGTGCGGAATTTCAGCACCATTGTGGCACCTCTCCACGAGTTGACAAAGCATGGAGTGCCGTTTCGATGGGGACCAGCACAACAACAAGCTATTGATGCTCTCAAGTCGAAGCTCACACAAGCACCATTGCTGCAACTTCCTGATTTTGAGAAGACCTTCGAGCTTGAATGTGATGCGAGCGGCATTGGCATTGGAGGAGTGCTCATTCAAGGAGGTAAACCTGTTGCTTTCTTTAGTGAAAAATTGCATGGCCCTTTGCTGAATTATTCTACATATGGCAAAGAACTTTATGCTTTAGTGCGTGTCTTGCAAACTTGGCAACATTACCTATGGTCTAAAGAATTTGTCATACAATCAGATCATGAGTCTTTGAAGTATCTTAAAGGACAAGATAATCTGAACAAACGTCATGCTAAATGGATTGAGTTCATAGAGTCATTTCCTTACATCATTAAACATAAGAAAGGGAAAGACAATATGATTGCCGATGCTTTATCTAGACGTTATACCATGCTGTCCCAACTTTCTCATAAAATCTTTGGTTTGGAAACCATAGAGAGATTATACGCTACTGATTTGGACTTCAAAGATGCTTTTGACAATTGTAGATAGGGAAGAACGTGGCAAAAATTTCTGCTGCACGAAGGCCTTCTCTACCGTGCTAACAAGCTGTGTGTTCCAGCTAGCTCCGTTTGTCTTATGTTGTTGCAGGAAGCGCATGGAGGTGGTTTGATGGGACATTTTGGTGTTAAAAAGACAGAGGATGTGCTGGATGCTCACTTCTTTTGGCCATGAATGAGGCATGATGTGGAGCACTACGTTTCACGTTGCACGACATGCAACAAAGCTAAGTTTCGACTTCACCCACATGGTCTTTATATGCCTCTTCCTGTTCCTAGTGCACATTGAGAAGATATTCTAATGGACTTTGTTTTAGGATTGCCTAGAAGAAAGAGGGGGAGGGATAGTGTCTTTGTTGTTGTTGATCGTTTTTCTAAAATGGCACGTTTTATACCCTGCCACAAGACCGATAATGCTTCACATGTTGCCGATTTGTTCTTTAGTGAGGTTGTGCGTTTGCATGGTGTTCCCAATACTATTGTTTCTGATAGGGATGCTAAGTATTTAAGCCACTTTTGGAGAACTTTATCGTATAAATTAGGAACAAAGTTACTCTTTTCTACTACTTGTCATCCACAAACTGATGGGCAAACGGAGGTAGTTAATCGTACCTTATCTACTATGTTGTGGGCTGTTTTGAAAGATAATTTGAGGTTGTGGGAGGAGTGTTTGCCACATATTGAGTTTGCTTATAACAGGTCTATTCACTTCACAACCAAGTTAAGTCCATTTATGGTAGTATATGGTTTCAATCCTCGTGCTCCAATTGATTTGCTACCTTTACCACATTCTAAAATTGTGAACTTAGATGCTACACAATGTTCTGAATTTATTCTTAAGTTGCATGAAGCTACTAAGTTGAAAATTGAAAAAATGAATGAAAAGTATCGCACTGCTGCTAGTAAAGGTAGGAAGGAGGTAAAATTGGAACCCTGTGATTTGGTGTGGTTTATTTGAGAAAAGATAGGTTCCCCGATTTGAGAAAGTCCAAGCTCATACCATGTGCTGCTGGAACTTTTAAGGTTCTTGAAAAGATAAATGACAATGCATATAAACTTGAGTTGCCTCCCGAGTTTGGGGTTAGTCCCACATTTAACATTTCAGATATGAAACCATACTTGGTTGAGGAAGATGAGCTTGAGTCGAGCACGACTCCAATTCAAGAGGGGGAGGATGATGAGGACATCTATACTTTGCATACAATACAATGACCGGTCACTAGAGCACGTGCGCGACAGTTGGATCTCCAGGTACGTTCTAACCTTGTCAATGGTTTTTCAGAACTTACACTTGTTTCCATGCATGTTTTATTGATTAGGAACAATGGAGAGGACCATAAAGGGCTTGGAGAAGTCCAAGGAGTCAAGGAGGAGGAGATAGGACGTCCACACCAAGGAGGAGTCCAAGCCCAACTCGACTTCGACTCCACCTCGGATTCCATGAGCTGCCTTCACCAAAATTATGCCCCGGACACATACCGGGTCGGATTTGGACGTTCTATATATGGTTGGAATCAGAAGTACATAAAGATTCCAATGGAACCAGTCCCACCTCAAAATTCCTTGTGAGTAGACGGGAATCGGTGAAACAAGTGGACGTCCAGAATCTGTCAGGATGCTGCGTCACCGTCCTTTGGACTGCTGGCCCGTGTATCGTGTGGGAGCCTATTAGGTTTGCATCCAGGGGTCTTGCATGCCCTAACTCCTTTTTATTCAGCAGCTGTTACCTTATTAGGGTTGGGTTTTGCTTAGTTTCAATCTGTCATTGAACAGTGTCACCGTTCATCGGTTTGTGAGACCCCACTTCGTGATCAAATCAGTTTTGATTGCAATTTCTCTGTTCTTGCTTGTGTTCTTGATTGCGCTTGCAGGGATAAGCCTTCGTGGCAAGGTCATTCGTGTGACACGGGTGATAACCAACGGATGAGTGGTGTAGTGATTGTGGGGTTCTGTTCGTTCGGAGCCTTAGATCATCAACGTCGAGATCTCCACCCAATCAAGTTTACCATACCTCTTGGAAGATTGGGACTCATTCTACTATCAATGAGCCACCGGCAGAACCAGCGGACGAGGAAGACCCGCAGGAGGTCAAATTCTACTCCGAGTAGTGAGTTTACTGTTGCCAAGTAGGGCAGCGAGGGTGGTGTGTAATAACTTTTGTAACAGCGACATGTCATGTAGATAGTAGTGTGTGTATGTAGTAACGACATGAGCACAACTTCTTGGAGTCCTGAGAATAATGTATCTTGTATAAAGTTTTTGCTTTATCAATATATGTGAATGTTGTGCAATTTTCTCCATGTGTCATACCTACTGTTTTCTCATGGATATTTACGTATGACATGTGCTGACCGTTGCTGTTTTGAATTTCCGAATGACTCGTACTCGTGCTAACCCTGAGGTTGGGGGTTCCAGTCAGGGGGGAGAGGCCTCCCAACATCCTCCCGAGTCTTCCTCGGGACAGCAGCAGCAGCAACCACAGCCACCACCACCGCCAACGGTCACGTTGGAAGATATAGTTGTGGCCATGGCGGGCTTGCACCAGCAGCACACCGAGTTGCTGCAAACTCTGATTGCAAATATGTCTCGACAAGAGAGGCGTCAAGGCCGAGAGGAACGACAGAAAAGTTCCTACTCGAATTTCCTCGCTACACATCCCCTGGTATTCTCAAGGGCGGATGAACCCATCAATGCGGACAACTGGCTCTGCACGATGGAGGTGAAGTTTGGGATGCTCCAAGTTAGTGAGCAGCGGAAGACACAGCTCGCGGCCCAGCAACTTTAGGGGTCCACGAGCGCTTGGTGGGCGAACTTTTGCGCCTCTCAACCCACCGAGCGAGTGCTAACCTGGGCGGAGTTCCGGACGGCCTTCAGGGCCTATCACATACCGCCGAGTCTAATGAAGAGAAAGATGCAGGAATTCCTTCACCTGCATCAAGGAAACTGGAACGCACTGCAGTATGCTCGTGTCTTCAATGATCTTGCCCTCTATGCTTCCTATCATGCCGATACGGATGAGAAGAGGCGGGATTACTTTTACCAGGGGCTCAATACGCTCCTGAAGGACAAGCTTGCCATGTTCAACCGCGGCAGCCTCAATGAGATGATTGATGCTGCGATTGTATAGAAGGACTCCGGCAAGGAGTTGGCGGCAGCGGAGAAGAAGCGCAGCATGCCGCAAAGCAGCGGAGAGGGAGGTGGTCCTCCCCAGAAATATCGGATGGTATATCGCTCACCATCGGGTCAACGCTGCAGCCACCGCAACGACCGATGCAGTATCGCAATCGGACGTATTCACCACCGGCATTCTGACCGGCTTTACCAGCACCTCCGCAGCAACAACAGCAGCAGCGGGCAATGCCGCGTGTGTTTGCATCTCAGCAGCGCATGCCAAGCTTTCGTCCCCCAAGCACCGGCCAGCCATCAATCACGTGTTACAAGTGCGGTCGCCAGGGGCACTTCACCAATAACTGCCCCAAGAAGCAAGGCAGCGGAGTGGCACCACAGTTTCTGAGGAGGAATCAGCCCCGGAATCCCGTTAATGTGCTGCGGGCAAACCCTAAGCCCGGCACCGTCCACCAACTCGCCATAGAGGACGTGCCGGCGGGAGAACCCATTCTCGCGGGTATGTTCCAGCTCCACAAACATCCCGCCATAGTTTTATTTGATTCGGGTGCCACACATAATTTTATTAGCCAAGCTTATATTGCTGAGCACAGTTTGTAAATACTACCCACCAAAAGTCCTCACTTGATTTGTTCACCGGGTGGTAAAATTTTGGCAAGCATGATGGTTCAAAAAGCACCAGTGTGCTTAGGGGGTAGAGTATACCCTACGTCTCTCATAGCTTTAGAGGGACAAAAGGTCGATGTCATCTTAGGGATGTCATGGTTAACCCGCCACGGCGCTGTTTTAGACACCGTCCTTCAAATCATGTATTTGCATCCAGAGATGCATGAATCTCATTCATTATTTTTGGACAGTCCAGAAACAAAGCTTCTAACCGTATACCAATCCACCACTATCAGATTGGAAGATATTACAGTAGTCCGTGAGTTCCCCGACGTGTTCCCGGATGATTTACCGGGTATGCCGCCCGACCGGGAGGTGGAGTTCAAGATTGAGCTTACACCGGAAACTATGCCAATATCCAGAAGGCCGTACAAGATGGTGCCAAAGGAATTGGCGGACTTGAAAACGCAGTTGACAGACCTGCTGGAAAGGGGGTTTATTAGGCCGAGCTCCTCACCATGGGGTTGTTCGGCATTATTTGTGAAGAAGAAGGATGAAACGTTGCGGCTTTGCGTGGACTCTTTTCCAATAAACGCCGTTACAATCAAGAGCAAGTACCCATTACCACGGATCGACATGTTGTTTGATCAGGTGGTCGAAGAAATGATCTTTTCCAAGATGGATTTAAGATCAGGGTACCATCAGATTAAGATACGGGCTGAGGATATACCGAAGACAGCTTTCTCGACGAGGTACGGGCTCTATGAGTACCTTGTCATGTCCTTTGGCCTCACCAACGCTCCAGCTCATTTCATGTACTTGATGAACTCAGTATTCATGCTGGAGCTGGACAAGTTTGTCGCGGTCTTCATCAACAACATCATGGTTTATTCCAAGTCGGAGAAAGAACATGCGAAGCACCTGCGTATAGTCTTTGCAACCGCTGTGAGATCACAAGCTATACGCGAAATTCAGCAAGTGTGGATTCTGGATATAGCAAGTACCTTTCCTCGGGCATATCATCTCAGCGGAGGGCATCAACGTATACCCAAGCAAGACAACACAAGTGCTGAATTGGAAGTCCCCGAGGTCTGTCCACGAGGTATGAAGTTTCCTCGGACCCGCGGGATATTATCGGAGGTTCATTCCGAACTTCTCGAAGATTGCCAAGCCTATAACCGAATTGCTGAAGAAGTCTACCAAATATGTTTGGAGTCCAGCATGTGAAGTGACATTCAAGGCTTTAGTGAAGCACCTAACATCAGCACCGTTTTGGCGCAGCCAGACACAACAAAACCGTTCGATGTGTACTGCGATGCATTCGGCATTGGGCTCGGATGTTTGCTGATGCAAGACCGAAGGGTGGTCGCGTATGGATCACGGCAGCTCCGGAATCATGAGAAAAATTATCCAACTCATGACTTAGAACTCGCTTCCGTGGTACTAGCTCTCAAGATGTGGAGGCACTACCTACTCGGTAACCTTGTACATTTATATACCGACCACAAGAGCCTCAAGTACATATTCACTCAGAAGGAGTAGGACATGAGGCAAAGAAGATGGTTAGAGCTGACAAAAGATTATGAAATAGAAATCAATTATCACCCCGACAAGGCAAACATGGTGGAGGATGTGCTGAGTCGCAAGTCACACGTACATAATCTAACCATCACCCTGTTGAAAGAGAGCGAGCCACCATTGCATGTGGTTCCCCATGGAGCTCTCTACAACCTAGCTATTATCCCCACCATCCGTGAAGATATAGCGGCAGCCCAGAAACAAGACAAGGGTATGTCACATCTGCGAAGACGTGCAGACAGTGGGGAGTTGAAGTGTTTCCGGAAGGACGGAGACGGTGTCATGTGGTTCAAGAACAGGATAGTCGTACCCTGTAACCCAGAGTTACGGAAGAAAATCTTTGATGAGGCTCACTTGTCAAAGTTTTCTATTCACCCCAGCAGCAACAAGATGTATCAGGAACTCAGGGGCAAATTTTGGTGGACACGGATGAAGCGGGAAATATGAAATACGTGTCCGAGTGTGATACATGCCGGAGGGTTAAGGCTGACCACATGAAGAAACCGGGATTGTTACAACCGCTAGGCATTTCTGCCAGGAAGTGGGAGGACGTGAGTATGGATTTTATTGTCGGTTTACCCACTACATTTCAGAAACATGATTCAGTGTGGATGATCATCGACCGGCTCACGAAGGTTGCCCATTTTATTCCGGTCAATACAAACTACAATGCCAAGAAGTATGCTGAACTGTACATCTCACGGATTTTGTGCATATACGGCGTTACCCCGCACTATTATCTTAGATCGGGCACTTTATTTGTGTCACGTTTTTTGTAGCAGTTACATGCTGCATTGGGTATGAAACTGATCCGTAGTTCATCGTACCACCCGCAGACGGAAGGGCAAACCGAGCCGGTAAATCAAATCCTAGAAGACATGTTACGAGCTTGTGATATCAACCAAGTTAAGAATTAGGATGATCACTTACCGTTAGCCGAGTTCTCATACAACAATGGATATCAGGCCACCATCAAAATGGTGCCTTATGAGGCACTATACGGGAGAAAATGTCGCACACCGCTAAATTGGTGTGAATCCGGCGAGAGGGTCACCTTCGTGATTGATCTTGTCAACAATGCGGAAGAGAAAGTTCAGTTTATTCAAGCGAACTTAAAAGCCGCCCAATCCCAACAAAAACAATATGCGGACCCGAGAAGACGCCCTCTGCAGTTTGAGGTCGGGGATCACATGTATCTAAGTGTGTGTCCAATGAAGGGTGTTAACAGGTTCGGGGTCAGAGGAAAGTTAGCACCCCGATTCATCGGTCCATTCCAGGTTCTGGAAAGATGTGGATCCATTGCATACCTTTTGGAATTACCAGCGACACTCTCCGGTGTGCACTACAGCTTCCACATTTCTCAGCTGAGGAAGTGCCTCAAGTTTTCAACCACCGTTCAGTGAGAGATATCGAGGAACTGCAACCTGATCTCACATATCGGGAGGAACCGGTTCAGATCATTGATGAGAAGGCCCGAACCTCACGTAACCGTACGTTGTGGTTATATAAGGTTTTATGGAATAATCACTCTGAGGATGAAGCGACATGGGAGAGCGAAGGATTTCTTCGCGCTAATTATCCAGAATTTTTAATGTCGCACATCCGGTAATTTTCCACCGTCCTCTCTCTCATTTTCACCTTATAATCTCGGGACGAGATTCTTTTAAGGGGGGTGTAGGAGCCCAAGTTTCTCACTTGTTAAAGGTGTTCATCACACCCACACCTCAGCCCATTTGTGGTAATCACATGAACACATTTGAAGAGCAAATAACCATCGTAAATAGATTTATTAGGAGATGAACTCACAAAATTCTTAAGTGGTATTTCCCACATGCATCATATAGGGGCTGAGTACATAATTAACTCCTAAACATTGTCAGGAATGCTCATGCCAAATTTCAACCAAATCCAAACCAAATTGAGGTACTTTTGGGCACAATCATTAAAAGCTAGTTTGAACTTAAATTCAAATTCAAACTCCTTTCATCCCATGAATTCAAAAGTGGCATTCATATTCACACTCAGCACATTTTTGTGAGCTCACACACCAATTTTCACTCCATTTGGAGTTGATCTTGACATGAGCTGTTTTGAGCAAATTCAAACCAAATTTGAATTTCAGCTTCACATTTGTTATAAATTCATCCAAACCAAATCATAATTTAAAGTATTCAAATCCAAAGGGTCATTTAGTGGTTTGATCAAATGTAAATGGGTATTGGGGTCCCTAATATTCAGAGCAGTGGAAAAATTCAATTTAGTGGGACAAGAATTGGGGCTGGGACCCAATGTCAGTCACACTAGTCGACTGAACCGCCTCAGCTCTGTTTTTCCTCGCACGAGGGCGCGCCAGCGCATCTTCCAACCCATTTCCGACGGCTCACCAGCACCAGCTCCTGCTTGTTGACATGCTGGTCGCCCTTATCACCCACACGAGCAGCACAAGTCGATTTCTTCACTCTCCCTCACTCACACACTCGCTCTCGGCTCTCTCCCGCGAAGAACACTGCTCGGCGCCATCTCTGTTTTTCCCGTGCGCATAACCCTATTGATCATCGGGTGATCAAGCTCCAAGCAGAAAAGGACGTCGCCACCGTGTGCTTGTGCGTGCTAGCACCTCAGCACGAGCGTTTGTGCGTCTGTTGGCTGCAAAGTGACGGTTGGCGCCAAGCACCGAAGTGTCCCGGCGCAGCTCGTTTTCGTGTCCCCATTGACAGCACGCCACAGCCATCATCACCGACCTTTCTCAACACAAAAGAGGTGTGTCCGTATGCCTATAACGTGTAGCCAAAGACCATTCTTCATTTGATCAACCGTAGGACTAGAATTTCTACAAACTCTGAACCCTAGTTTATTTAGCCCGAGCTTGGCTTAAACCAAAATTCGGATTACACTGTCACTCACCGGTCGAGCTCGTTAGTCAGTAGCTTCTACACACCCTAGCGCTCACTCTCAAGGAAGAAGCAAAGGAAACCATCGAGGATCGGCCGTGATATAGCTGTTTTCCTCGCCGCCGATGCAAAACACCTTGGCTCACCATCGAGAGTAGGTTTGTCGGCGTTTCCAGCTTCCAAGACTTTGCTTTCCGTGTTCCTTGTGCTCCACTGATGCTCTCCGAGCAAGCCCGGACCCATTTACTGCCCTGTAGCGGAGAACCACTTCACCGGAACCCGAGCCACCACGGTCACCGTCGCGCCGGGTGTTCCGGCCAAAACGAGGCCACACCAACCCCCTAGATGACTTCCTCGTGGTTGAAAACGGAGTAGCGGCGGGTTTTGGCTTGGGAGGTGACCGGGAACACCGGTTCCGGCAACCTCACCGGCGTGCGCCGCCGCTCGGGCGCGGTTGGTGAGAGGTAGGGGATGACTGGTGTGTGGGGCCCACTGGCAGGGTTTTAAACATTTCACCAAATTTAGTTTTGAGTTCAAACTTCAAACACACATAACTTTTTCTAGGAATGTCCAAATTGAGTGAACTAAATTTTGTTGGATTCAACTCTTTGAGTACTTTCCAGAAAACCAAGTTTCACTCCATGAAAACCCTTATTTCTCCAGAATTAATTCTCCAAATTTAAAATGTTGGGAATTTTAACTGGAGATTCCTTTGGTGGAAAATCCCTGAGTCACCATAAAAGTCCAAATCCATCTGAGCTCATTCAGTCCACCTAATGGTGTGATTAAGGAAACTGGTCCAGAGAAAAAATGTCCAGAAACATTTTTCAGAATGTTCCTGAACTTGTTTAGCTCATATCTTTTGCTAGGATTCTCCAAATTAGATGAAACCAATTCCATTAGAATCATCTTAAATTCTAGTTTCCAAAAAGTCATGGCTTGCTCCATGAAAATCCCTAGAAAACCATAAGAGCTCTAAATATGGCCAAATACAAGTTTATTTGTGCAGGGATCAAATGAGCTTTGCTTCAAATGAAATTTGGCCAAGTCCCTGTTTAGGCAAAAAGAGCTGTCTAGCTACACTTACAGTCTTCACTATATCAATTCAATACAAATGCATTCAAATTTGACACACATCGTATTTTCATTTCGTGTAGTCGCTAAAATCGAAGAAGACACGGAGGTTTTGGACTTATTACTCCGGAAGAACAATTAGCCCACAACCAGCAGCAAGGCAAGCTCCAGTTTGCATTAACCTGTTTTAAGGTTTTATGTTTTGATCACTTACTTTATGTATTTCCTACAAATGTGCATTGGAGTCTTGATTGGAAACCCAATTGCATAGCCAAGAGAACCAGAGGTTTTGGGCTTAGGATTTAAACCTCGAGTAGCCACTGCAATGCTAAAATGGTATAGGATTTAGTACAAGTCGAGTAGTTGGAACTACTCGCGAGAATAGGCTAGAGGCACACCACTCGATCAGAAAGATAGACAATGAATCACATGGCATAAAAATGAGACCGAGCGGAGAGTAAGGGCAGCAGGACTTTGGGGCCTGGGTGCCATAGCTCTGCTTGTGTCGATTGAGGACCGAGCCATGTGTGGGCCTATTGAACAAGCTAGAACAGTACCGAAGACCTACAGGATATATGGGAACCGGGAAACCGATGTAATTCGGGTAGCGATCTGTTGAGGCATTGCCTGTCGTTCAGACGGTAGGTTGAGAGCAGCGAGGTGTAAATCGGCTAGCGAGCACTGAGGATGCTCCGCGTAGAGACCTCCAGCTCAGGACGATAGAACCGGTTCACTCACCGGTCGAGCTCGTCAGTAAGTAGCTTCTACACAACCTAGCGCTCACTTTCGAGAAAGAAGCAATGAAATCTTCGAGGATCAGCCGTGATATTGCAGTTTTCCTCGCCGCCTATGCAAAACATATTGGCTCACCGTTGAGAGTAGGTTTGCCGACGTTTCGAGCTTCCAAGACTTTGCTTTTCGTGTTCCTCATGCTCCACTGATGCTCTCCAAGCAAGTCCCGACCCGTTTAGTGCCCTGTAGCGCCAGAACCACCTCGCCAGAACCCTAGCCGCCGTGGTCACCGTCGTGTCAGGTGTTCCGGCCAAAACGAGGCCACACCGACCCCTAGATGAATTCCTCGTGGTTGAAAACGGGGTATCGGAGGATTTTGGCCCAGGAGGCGACCGGGAACACCGGTTCTGGCGACCTCATGGCGTGCGCCACCGCTCGAGCACGGCTGGCGCGAGGTAGGGAATGACTGGTGTGTGGGACCCACTGGCAGGATTTTAAACATTTCCCTGAATTCAGTTTTGAGTTCAAACTTCAAACACACATAACCTTTGCTAGGAACGTCCAAATCAAGTGAACCAAATTTTGTTGGATTCAGCTCTCTGAGTACTTTCCATCGAACTAAGTTTCACTCCATGAAAACCCTTATTTCTCCAGAATTAATTCTCCAAAATTCAAAATGTTGGGATATTTAAATAGAGATTCCTTTGGTGGAAAGTTCTGAAATTTGGCTAGGATGTTCCTTGTAATATCCCTGAGTCACCATAAAAATTCCAGATCCATCCGAGCTCATTTATACCACCTAATGGTGTGATTAAGGAAACTGTTCCAGAGAAAAAGAAAAATGTCCAGAGACATTTTTTAAAATTTTCATGAAATTGTTTAGATTATATGTTTTGCTAGGATTGTCCAAATTAGATGAAACCAATTCCATTAGAACCATCTTAAATTCTCATTTCCAAAAAGTCATGTCTTGCTCCATGAAAATCCGTATAAAACCATTAGAGCTCTAAATATGGCCAAATACACATTTATTTGTGCAAGGCTCAAATGAGCTTTGCTTCAAATGAAATTTGGCCAAGTCCCTGTTTAGGTTGTCACCAAATCTCAGTACAAATTTCAGAGGCAAAAAGAGCTGTCTAGCTATACTTATAGTCTTCACCGTACCAATTCAATACAAATGCATTCAGATTTGACATGCATCGTATTTTCATTTCGTGTAGTCGCTAAAATTGAATGACACCTGGAGGTTCTGGACTTTATTACTCCGGAAGAATAATTAGCCCACGACCATGAGCAAGGCAAGCTCCGGTTTGCATTGACCTGTTTTAAAGTATTGTATTTTGATCACTTACTTTATATATTTCCTACAAATATGCATTAGAGTCTTGATTGGAAACCCAATTACATAGCCAAGAGAACCAGGGGTTTTGGGCTTAGGATTGTGCAGCGAGCTTTGAGTACCACGATTGGGAAGGACGGCAACCGCCAACGTCACAACCTTTTCAACATGTTTCTCGTCGTCAAGGACTGCCGTGTGCATACCATCATTGATGGTGGTAGCTGCAACAATTTGGTGAATGTTGAGGTGGTCAAGAAGCTTGATTTGACCACACAGGAGCATCCCCACCCTTATCACATTCAATGGTTTAACAACAATGGTAAGGTAAAGGTAACACAAACAGCAAGGATACATTTTTCCATTGGTTCTTATCATGGTTTTGCTGATTTTGACGTGGTACCTATGGATCTTTGTTCTCTTTTGTTGGGACATCCTTGGGAGTTTGATACTGACGCTATTCACCATGGTCGATCTAATAAGTACACTCTCATGCATAAGGGCAAGAAAATTGTGTTGCTCCCTATGATTCCCACTGAAATTGTGCAATTTTAGCATGAGAAAAAGAACAACGCTAAGCAAAAGGGTGTTTTAATTCTGAAATTCAGCAACATATTAAGTTGAAAAATCATGTTTTGCTTGCAACTAAATCTGATCTTGATGACTTATATGCCTCTAATGGAATTTGCTATGCTTTAGTGTACAAACATGCTTTATATTCCATTGAGGATGCATCCATTGCTTTGCCACCTGCTGTTGCTAACCTTTTGCAGGAGTATATGGATGTTTTTCCATCAGAGATACCCCCTAGATTACCACCTGAGGCATTGAACACAAGATTGATTTGATTCCAGGCGCGAGCTTGCCAAACCGTGCCGCCTACAGGACCAACCCCGACGAGACTAAGGAAATTTAGCGACAAGTCCAAGATCTTCTGGACCGCGGGGTACATTCGTGAGAGCCTTAGTCCATGTTTTGTTCCTGTTCTTTTGGTTCCTAAGAAAGGTGGCACTTGGCGCATGTGTGTTGATTATAGAGCCATCAATAACATTACCATTCGTTATCGCTATCCTATTCCTAGATTGGATGACATGCTTGATTAGCTGAGTGGTTCTGTTATTTTCTCCAAGATTGATTTACGTAGTGGGTATCATCAGATTCGTATGGCTTTAGGTGATGAATGGAAAACTGCCTTTAAAACTAAATTCGGACTTTATTAATGGTTAGTCATGACATTTGGTTTAACTAATGCACCCAGCACTTTTATGAGATTGATGAACGAGGTTTTACGTTCTTTCATTGGTAAATTTGTGGTGGTTTACTTTGATGATATCCTTATTTACAGCAAGTCATATGATGAGCATCTTGAACATTTGTGTGATGTTTTTAATGTCTTGCGTGATGCACGTTTATTTGGTAAGCTTGAGAAGTGTACCTTTTGCACCGATCGTGTGTCTTTTCTTGGTTATGTTGTTACTTTGCAGGGCATTGAGGTGGACGAGGCAAAGCTTGTTGCCACCACAAGCTGGCCACTTCGGACTACGGTCACGCAGGTTCGTAGTTTTCTTGGTCTCGCAGTTTTCTACTGGCTTTCGTGGGGAATTTCAGCACCATTGCGACACCTCTCCACGAGTTGACAAATCATGGAGTGCCATTTCGATGGGGACCAGCACAAAAACAAGCTTTTGATGCTCTCAAGTCGAACCTCACACAAGCATCAATTCTGCAACTTCCTAATTTTGAGAAGACCTTCGAGCTTGAATGTGATGCGAGCGGCATTGGCATTGGAGGAGTGCTCATTCAAGAAGGTAAACTTGTTGCTTTCTTCAGTGAAAAATTGCATGGCCCTTCGCTGAATTATTCTACATATGACAAAGAACTTTATGCTTTAGTGCATGTCTTGCAATCTTGGCAACATTACCTATGGTCTAAAGAATTTGTCATACATTCAGATCATGTGTCTTTGAAGTATCATAAAGGACAAGCTAATCTGAACAAACGTCATGCTAAATGGATTGAGTTCATAGAGTCATTTCCTTACATCATTAAATATAAGAAAGGGAAAGACAATGTGACTGATGATGCTTTATCTAGACTTGATACCATGTTTTCCCAACTTTCTCATAAAATCTTTGGTTTGGAAACCATAAAGAGATTATATGCTACTGATTTGGACTTCAAAGATGCTTTTGACAATTGTAGAGAGGGAAGAACGTGGCAAAAATTCCTGCTGCGTGAAAGCCTTCTCTACCGTGCTAACAAGTTGTGTGTTCCAGCTAGCTCCGTTCTTCTTTTGTTGTTGCAGGAAGCGCATGGAGGTGGTTTGATGGGACATTTTGATGTTAAAAAGACAAAGGATGCGCTGTCTGCTCACTTCTTTTGGCCACGAATGAGGCGTGGTGTGGAGCGCTACGCTTCACGTTGCACGACATGCAACAAAGCTAAGTCTCGACTTCACCCACATGGTCTTTATATGGCTCTTCCTGTTCCTAGTGCACCTTGGGAGGATATTTCAATGGATTTTGTTTTAGGGTTGCCTAGAACAATGAGGGGGAGGGATAGTATATTTGTGGTTGTTGATCGTTTTTCTAAAATGGCACATTTTATACCCTGCCACAAGACCGATAATGCTTCACATGTTGTTGATTTGTTCTTTAATGAGGTAGTGCGTTTGCATGGTGTTCCCAATACTACTGTTTCTGATAGGGATGTTTAGTTTTTGAGCCACTTTTGAAGAACTTCATGGTATAAATTGGGAACAATGTTACTGTTTTCTACTACTTGTCATTCACAAACTGATGGGCAAACGGAGATAGTTAATCGTACCTTATCTACTATGTTGCGGGCTGTTTTGAAAGATAATTTGAGGTTGTGGGAGTAGTGTTTGCCATATATTGAGTTTGCTTATAACAGGTCTATTCAATCCACAACCAAGTTAAGTCCATTTATGGTAGTATATGATTTCAATCCTCGTGCTCCAATTGATTTGCTACCTTTACCACATTCTGAAATTGTGAACTTAGATGCTACACAACGTTCTGAATTTATTCTTAAGTTGCATGAAGTTACTAAGTTGGAAATTGAAAAATGAATGAGAAGTATCACATTGCTGCTAGTAAAGGTAGGAAGGAGGTAAAATTGGAACCCGGTGATTTGGTGTGGGTTCATTTTAAAAAAGATAGGTTCCCGGATTTGAGAAAGTCCAAACTCATGCCACGTGCTGCTGGACCTTTTAAGGTTCTTGAAAAGATAAATGACAATGCATATAAACTTGAGTTGCCTCCCAAGTTTGGGGTTAGTCCCACATTTAACATTTCAGATTTGAAACCATACTTGGGTGAGGAAGATGAGGTTGAGTCGAGGATGACCCGAATTCAAGAGGGGGAGGATGATGAGGATATCTCTCCTTTGCACACAATACAAGGACCGATCACTAGAGCACGTACGCGTCGGTTGGATCTTCAGGTACGTTCTAGCCTTCTCAATTGTTTTTCAGAACTTACGCTTGTTTCCATGCATGTTTTATTGATTAGAAACAATGGAGAGGACAAGCAAGGGCTTCGAGGAGTCCAAGGAGTCAAGGAGGAGGAGATAGGACATCCACACCAAGGAGGAGTCCAAGCCCAACTCGACTTCGACTCCACCTCGGATTCTAGGAGCTGCCTTCACCAAAATTGACGCCCGGACACATACGGAGTAGGTTTGGACGTTATATATATGGTTGGAATCAGAATTACATAAAGCTTCCAATGGAACCAGTCCCACCTCAAAATTCCTTCTGAGTTGACGGGAATCGGCAAAACAAGTGGACGTCCAGAATCTGTCCGGGTGCTGCATCACCGTCCTTTGGGCCGCTGGCCCGTGTATCGTGTGGAAGCCCATTAGGGTTGCGTCTAGGGGTCTTGCACGCCCCTAAGTTCTATTTATTCAGCAGCTGCCGCCACATTAGGGTTGGGTTTTGCTTAGCTTCAATCTGTCATCAAACAGTGTCACCGTTCATCGGTTTGTGAGACCCCACTTCGTGAACAATTCAGTTTTGATTGCAATTTCTCTGTTCTTGCTTGTGTTCTTGATTGCGCTTGCAGGGAAAAGCCTTCGTGGTGAGGTCATTCATGTGACACGGGTGATAAGCAACAGAGCAGTGGTGTAGTGATTGTGGGGTTCCGTTCGTTCGGAGCCTTGGATCATCAACGTCGAGATCTCTACCCAATCAAGTTTACCATACCTCTCGGAAGATCGGGACTCATTCTACTATCAACAAGAAGGTGTTCTAGCAAGTGAAACTCCAGAGGACTAATCAATCTGTTTATTCAGTACAGAGGGCCTAGCAACCGACCTACTTTGTGCAGAAGACCCAACAGCCTATTTACTCTGGGCAGATGGCTCATAGTGGTGTATCCTACAAAGCACCAACCACCACCTTCAAGAAACCAGTACAGCCTGCTAAATCACATGGCTCATTCCGTCCTCAACAGTCTGGAGTCAATCAGACTGGTGGCCAGAGGATCTGTTTCAGCTGTCGTGAGCCTGGGCATATCGCCGTTAACTGCCCTTACAATATTAAGCCAGCACCATCTGTCGTCTCCAACTCAGCTAACGGACCAAGACAACCAACCTGAGGTAGCTATGGAGCCCCGTCAAGGACTCAACAATCCTTTGGAAAGGCCACAATAAACCACATCTACACTGAAGAGGCAGATGCAACACCAAGAGTTCTACTTGGTGAGTTTTTGGTTCAGTCGGTTTTGGCTTCAGTACTATTTGACTCTGGTGCATCGCATTCGTTTATATCAACACACTTCATAGAGACACATGATAACCCTTAAGAGGCCCTTAATGACTCGATCACCGGGAGGTTATATACCTTGCCTCCTAGGAGTTAACAACATTCCTTTAAACCTAAGTGGGGTAGAGGTTTTGGTTAATCTAGTAGTGCTGGACTCCCATGGTGACACGACCCCACGGTCTTGTCGAGCCAGGATCACGCTGAGGGGTGCTGCGTTGCACAGCACCGGATAACACACATCAAAGGTACAAAGCGGAAGCAAAGTTTATATTACATAAAGTGGTTTATGAACATGTTTATATCAAAATAAGTCCAGTCTACACTCACGGACGTAGACTACGCATCAAGTTCACGTTCAGCCCTTGAACGTGTCCTTGCTAGCACACACGCACACTAACTCTGCGGCGTGCACGACTCTCACTCGACGGGGTTCCCCTCCTGGGGTTCCGTCTCCTCTTCGGGAGTCCCTTCCTCATAGAACCCTGCAAAAGCTTCAAACACAAGCAGTGAGCATGAAGGCTCAGCAAGTCTGACCCGTCTCACCTAAACATGGAACTTCTACATGAGGGGTGATGGGTTACATGAGGTAAAAATCATTTGCAAGGACTCGCCTAATTAGTAGAACCTTACTTTCAAGTTTTAGCAGCAGGTTGTGGAGAACCTTACGCTAAGGCACATGAGAGAGCCACAATCAAACAAGAAACGCATTTCTCTCATGTACTTTGCCCAAAGCTGAAAGGAACTTTAGTTAGCTCTAAACTACAGCAAATCATTAGCAATCAGAGTCCATATTTCAATCAGCAACATTTTAACATGTAACTATCCTGTTCTTTCTACGTCATGGTACAGTGAACAAGTGGTACTCACTGACTGTGAGGGATGGCGATTATAATCGATTTACACCTGCAGGGTTACCCGAAAAACCCGTCACGTATGCCCGTACTCGATGTTGCCTACAACAACCATCACGGACGTCGTACGCAACTACCTTTCACCCGTTAACCAAATGTTGAACCGGTCCAATCGTCCCGAGCAAGAGGTCTCTGCACGCACATCTCAGTGCCGCCAGCCGATTTACACCTCGAGCTCTCAACCTACCCTCTGAACGACCAGCTATGCCTCAACACCCAGCTACCCAAGTTACATCGGTTTCCCGGTTCCCATATAGCCGGTAGGTCTTCGGTACTGTTCTAGCTTGTTCAACAGGCCCGCACACGGCTCGGTCCTCAATCGACACAAGCGGAGCTACAGCACACAGGCCCGAAAGTCCTGCTGCCCTTACCCTCCGCTTGGTCTCATTTTCTTGCCATGTGTTTCATGTGCTATCTCTACCCGAGTCGAGTGCCTCTAGCCTATGCTCACGAGTAGTTCCAACTAATTGACTTGTACCGAATCCTACACTATCTTAGCATTGCAGTAGCTAACGGGGTTTGCAATCCTAAACCTAACCCATGGTTTTCTTGGCTATGCAATTGGGTTTCCACACAAGACTCTAATGCAAAGAATCATAATACTCAAGTGCTCAAAACAATAAAAATTTGTAAAAGGTTAATGAAACCGGAGCTTGCCTTGCTGCTCTTGGTCGTAGGCTAGCTGCTCCTCCGGAGTAATGAAGTCTAGGACTTCGGGTTCCTCCTCGACCTTAGCGACTACATGATATAAGACATAGATGTATTAATTTGAATGCATTTATATTAAGTTTCAACTTGTGAAGCTTATAAGTCCCACTAGACAGACTCAATGACTGTGAAACTTTTACTGTGGCTTGGTTACAACCTAAACAGAGACTTGGTCAAGTTTAGTTGCAGCAAAGCTCATTTGAGCCCTCCACAATTAATTATGTACTTGACCTTAATTGGCACTCTTAGGGTGTTCTAGGGATTTTCTTGAAACAAACTATGACTTTCTGAAAACTAGATTTTCAGAGGGTTCTAATGGAGTTGGTCTCACTTAATTTGAAGGTTCCTAGCTAAAGATATGAGCTAAACAGTTTCAGAGAAAATTCTGAAAATATTTCTGAACATTTTCTATTTTCTCTGGAACAGTTTCACTAATCACACCATTAGGTGGATCAAATGAGCTCAAATGGATCTGCAATTTTTATGGTAGTTCAGGAATATTTCGGTGAACATTCCAGCAAAATTTCAGGATTTTCCTCCAAAGGATTCTCCAGTTAAAATTCCAAACAGTTTAAATTTTGAGGAATTAATTCTGGAGAAATAAGGATTTTTCATGAAGTGAAACTTGATTTGCTGGAAAGTGCTCAGAGAGCTGAATCCAAAAAAATTTGGTTCACTCGATTTGGAGTTTTCTAGCCAAAGTTATGAGGATTTGAAGTTTGAAGGAAATCTGAAAATCGGGAGAAAAGTTTAAATCTGCAGGGGCCCGCGGGGAAACGTGTTGAGCGCCGAGGCGACCGCACACCGCGGCCCACAGGGTCTTTGCGCGCCAGCACACCTGATCCCGGCCACACCCGATCCCGATTTCAAATTTTGAGCCGCTGACGCGTGGGCCAGCCGGCTTCGTCTACCTTTCGACGCGCCCGCGCGCCCGCGCCGCCGCCCCTCGCCGGAGCAGACCCGGAGCTCGCCGGCTCGCCGCTGCCGGCCATCCCATGGTCTGAAACTCGCCGCCAGGGGGTTGTCGACGTCGAGGAACACGTCGGTGGTGTCAGTTCGGGCTGGCGATGACCGGGAATAGCCTGGCGACGTGCCGCGGCCTCGGTTGAGGTTCGGCGCCGTCGGCCGTGAGTTCTAACCCGCCAAAACCTCGAAAAATCGGTCCTACAGCATCAGTGTATCTCTAGGAAGCTCGACAAGGTGTCAAAAGGGTTCAAGTATGGTGGCAAGTCGGTCGGCACCGTGTGACCGATCGTGCCCGCCATGACCGCCCTTGATCGAGCTCGAAATTCGTCACTCCTAGACAGTTTCACGCCACGGATGCAGAAAAGAACTTGATCGCCGGCTAGTCCAGCGTCTATGTGCAAGATTTGATAGCTAGAGAAGGATCTTAGAGCGAGAATTTGAAGGATCCGTACCGGAAGCTCAGTTTAAGGTCGTCGGAGCAAAAACTGAGAATTCGCCGTGGATTCTTCATGGTTTGCTTCCAAACTTGGAGGAGAGCAGCACGGTGGTCGCGCGCTCCTGTTGCCTCTCTTGCTGTACCGTGAAAACGCCTGTGGAACTCTGTCCACGGGCGCCTGACTCATAGCTGAGGCTAGGTCGCCGCGGTGGCGATCGTTTTCGGGCAAAGGAGGTCGGAGCTCGGGGTTTCTGATGTTGGGGAGGTAGAGGGCGATCTCAGGTTGCTGTCTAGCAGCTCAGGAACGAAGGAGGAGATCGTTTGCTGGTTTTCCCGATCGAGCAGTGAGCTGCAGGGAGAAGAACTGCCGCTGCTCGGGTTCACACGCGAGGAGATAAAGCCAGCCGACTCCTGCTCGGGCGGAGGCGGTGCCGGTCGCGTGGAGGCGCGAGTAAGCCGCCCTGGGCGCCAGCGCGCGTAGAGGGGAAGCAGCTGGTGGCGCCGGTGGCTGCTCGGTGGCACAGCCGACAGCTGCTCGGTGGAATTTCCCACTGAGGCTGTGACTTTGTGTGCAAGTTTTCCCTCCTTCTCTCTATGACATATGGGTCCCACCCGGGGTTTTAACCTCTGAAATTTACTCCTAATCACTGTTGTAAACAGTGAGCCCCATAATACCCCTGGTGTTTCAAATTATTCACCCATGAGCCATTTGAATTGATTAGAATTCAAATTGGGTTTGGTCTGAATAAATTTCAGCACAAGTTCAGTTTGGAATTCAATTAAAGATTGAATTTGTCAAGATCAACTCCAAATGGAGTGAAAGTTGGAGTGTGAGCTCACAAAAATGTACTGGATAAGAATATGTCTCCCACTTTTGAATTCATGGGATAAAAACAGTTTGAATTTGAATATGGTTTCAAACTGCCCTCTTTCTAACTATACCCAAACTGACCTCAAAAAGGTTTTGAATTTGGGTGAAACTTGGCATGGACATCCTTAGCAATTTGTAGGAGTTTTCCTATGTCCAGCCCCTCTATATCACATGTGGGGAATACTACTTTTGCAATATGTGAGTTTGTTCTCTAATGAGCATGTTGATGGTGGTTACTTGCTCTTCATTTGTGTTCATCAACTTTCCTCAAATGAGGTGTATGTGTATAGTGATGAACACTTCCAATATGTGTCAAAAACTTAGGCCCTCACATTCCTCCCCCCTTAAAAGAATCTCGTCCCGAGATTATAAGGTAAAAATGAGAGAGAGGACGGTGGAAAAATTACCGGATATGCGACGTGAAAAAGTCGGGGTGGTTAGCGCGAAGAAATTCTTCGCTCTCCCATGTCGCTTCGTCCACGGAGTGATTACTCCATAGAACCTTGTAGAACCACAACGTACGGTTGCGTGTGGTTTGGGCCTTTTCATCAATAATCTGCACCGGTTCCTCCCGATAGGTGAGATCCGGTTGCAGTTCTTCAATATCTTCCAGCTGAACGGTAGTTGATAGCTTAAGACACTTCCTCAGCTGGGCAATGTGAAAGACGTCGTGCACACCAGAAAGTGCTTCTGGTAATTTTAGCCGGTATGCCACTGATCCACATCTTTCGGCAATCTGAAATGGACCGATGAATCGGGGTGCCAACTTTCCTCTCACCCCGAATCTGTTTACGCCCCTCATTGGAGACACACACAGATATATGTGATCCCCGACTTCAAATTGCAATGGGCGTCTTCTCCGGTCCGCATACTGTTTCTGATGGGATTGGGCGGCTTTTAGGTTCGCTTTAATCAGTCGAACCTTCTCTTCCGCGTTGTTGACAAGGTCAATCCCGAAGGTAACCCTTTCGCCAGACTCACACCAGTTCAATGGTGTGCGGCATTTCCGCCCGTATAGCGCCTCGTAGGGTGCCATCTTTATGCTGGCTTGGTACCCATTGTTGTACGAGAACTCGGCTAACGGCAAGTGATCATCCCAATTCTTGCCGTGGTTGATAGCGCAAGCTCGTAGCATGTCTTCTAGGATCTGATTTACCCGCTCGGTTTGCCCATCCGTCTGCGGGTGGTACGCTGAACTACGGATCAGCTTCGTCCCCAATGCAGCGTGCAGCTGCTCCCAAAAACGGGACACAAATAAAGTGCCCCGATCCGATATGATGGTACGGGGTACGCCGTACAAGCATAGGATCCGTGAGATGTACAGTTCAGTGTACTTCTTGGCGTTGTAGTTTGTGTTGACCGGGATGAAATGGGCAACTTTAGTGAGCCGATCAACGATCACCCACACAGAATAATGCTTTTGAAGAGTGGTGGGTAAACCGACGATGAAGTCCATGCTCACGTCCTCCCACTTCCAGGCAGGAATGCCCAGTGGTTGAGCAGTCCCGGTTTCCGCATATGGTCTGCCTTCACCCTTTGACATGTATCACACTCGGACACGTATTTTGCAGTCTCCCGCTTCATCCGTGTCCACCAAAACTTGCTTCTGAGTTCTTGATACATTTTGTTGCTGCCGGGGTGAATAGAAAACTTTGACAAGTGAGCCTCATCAAAGATCTTCTTCCGTAATTCCGGGTTACGGGGTACGACGATCCGGTCCTTGAACCATAGGACGCCGTCTCCGTCCTTCCGGAAACATTTCAGCTCCCCACTGTCTACACGTCTCAGCAAATGCGACATGCCCTTGTCATTCTTCTGGGCTGCCGCTATCTCTTCACGGATGGTGGGGATCAAAGCTAAGTTGTAGAGAGCTCCATGTGGAAGCACATGCAGTGGTGGTTCGCTCTCTTCCAACGGTGTGATGGTCAGATTGTTGACGTGTGACTTGCGGCTCAGCGCATCTGCCACTACGTTTGCCTTGCCCGGATGATAATGGATCTCTATTTCGTAATCCTTTATCAGTTCTAACCATCTTCGGTGCCTCATGTTCAGCTCCTTCTGAGTGAATATGTACTTGAGGCTCTTGTGGTCGGTATATAAATGTACGAGGTTACCCAGTAGGTAGTACCTCCACATCTTGAGTGCGAGTACCACGGCAGCGAGCTCCAAGTCGTGAGTTGGATAATTTTGCTCATGGTTTCTAAGCTGCCGTGACCCATACGCGACCACTCTTCGGTCTTGCATCAGCACACATCCGAGCCCAATGCCGGATGCATCGCAGTACACATCGAACGGTTTTGTTGTGTCTGGCTGCGCCAAAACCGGTGCTGATGTCATGTGCTTGACTAAAGCCTTGAATGCTGCTTCACACGCTGGACTCCAAACATATTTGGTAGCCTTCTTCAGCAGCTCTGTCATTGGCTTGGCAATCTTCGAGAAGTTTGGAATGAACCTCCGATAATATCCCGCTAGTCCGAGGAAACTCCATACCTCGTGAACCGTTCTCGGGGATTTCCAGTTCAGCACTTGATTGATCTTGCTCGGGTCTACAGCGATTCCCTCCGCTGAGATGATATGCCCGAGGAAAGGTACTTGCGATATCCAGAACTCGCATTTGCTGAATTTCGCGTATAGCTTGTGATCCCGCAGCCGTTGCAAGACTATACGCAGATGTTTCTTATGATCTTCCTCTGACTTGGAATATACCAGGATGTCGTCGTTGAATACCATGACAAACTTGTCCAGCTCCGGCATGAATACCGAGTTCATCAAGTACATGAAGTGAGCCGGAGCATTGGTGAGGCCGAAGGACATGACCAGGTAGTCATAAAGCCCGTACCTCGTCGAAAAATCTGTCTTTGGAATGTCCTCCGCCCTTATCTTAATCTGATGGTACCTGGATCTTAAGTCCATCTTGGAAAAGATCTTTTCTTCGACCAACTGATCAAACAACATGTCGATCCGTGGCAACGGGTACTTGTTCTTGATGGTTACGGCATTTAATGGACGATAGTCCACACAAAGCTGCAATGTCTCATCCTTCTTCTTCACAAATAATGCCGAACAGCCCCATGGCGAGGAGCTCGGCCTAATAAAACCCTTCTCCAGAAGGTCCGTGAGCTGAGTCTTCAGTTCAGCTAACTACTTGGGCGCCATCTTGTACGGCCTTCGAGATATTGGCATGGTTCTCGGTGCAAGTTCAATCTTGAACTCCACCTCTCTATCGGGCGGCATCCCCGGTAAATCGTCCGGGAATACATCAGGGAACTCTCGTACCACTGGAATATCTTCCAATCTGATGGTTGTGGCTTGATAGACATTTGAAAGTTTTATTTCTGGACTGTCCAGAAATAAGGAGTGAGACTCGTGCACTTCTGAGTTTAAGTGCACAACTCGGAGGACGGTGTCTAAAACAACGCCGTGGCGGGTTAACCATGACATCCCTAAGATGACATCGACCTTTTGTCCCTCTAAGATTATGAGAGACGTAGGGTAGACTCTACCCTCTAAGCACAATGGCGCTTTTGGGACCATCATGCTTGCTGAAATTTTCCCACCCGGTGAACAAATCACATAAGGACTATCGGTGGGTAGTACTTGCAAGCTATATTTATCAATGAAAGCTTGGCTAATGAAGCTATGCGTGGCGCCTGAATCAAATAGTAATATGGCAGGATGCTGGTGGAGTTGAAACATACCCGCAAGCATTGGCTCGCCCTCCGGCACGTCCTCTATGGCAAGCTGATGGACAGTGCCGGGCCTAGGGTTTGCCCGCCGCGCATTAGTAGGGTTCCGGGGTTGATTCCTCCACGGAAACGGTGGTGCAACTCCGCCGCCTTGCCTCTCCGGGCAACTGCTCGCGAAGTGTCCTGGACGACCACACTTGTAACATGTGGCCGCTGCTGGTGTAGTGCTCGGGGAACGAAAGCCCGGCATGCGTTGCTGAGGTGCATACGCACGCGGCATCGTCCTCTGCTGCTGTTGTTGCGGAGGTGGTACTTGAATGTGGCCTAGAGGGGGGGTGAATAGGCCTTTAAAGAATTCCTGCACACTTAATAAAGTTGTTAGAAATTTGACTGACCGGACTAGTCCGGTTGTGTGGGCGGACTAGTCCGGTGTGCTGAATTGTTTGAGTTGATTAAGTGTGTCTCACAAGTTTTATCTTATAGCAGCGGAATAAGAACAACAGTTTTTATAACTTAAATTTATAGTATGGATGCACGTGCAAACTTGTAAAGAACTCAAACGATGACTAGCAAACTAGTAATCTAATGTGTCAAGATGTAAACCAAATGAGAGACAAAAGACACGAATTTTTACCGAGGTTCGATCTCACCAAGAGATCTACGTCCTCGTTGAGGAAGCTCACACAGAGCCGGGTTCTCAACCCTTTTCCTCTTCAAGTCACCACACAGGCCGACTTGACTTCACTATCAAGTGTAATCACCGTTTTTATGGGGCTACCTCACACGTTGAGGGCTCCCACAAGAATTACAATGAGAAGTTGATCAAATACACTCAAAAAGATTACAATTCAGAATATGAGTGTAGAGAGATCAAACCCCAAGAGCTCACAACGAAGGAACGACGATCTCCCAATCCCAAATCCAAGTATTTTATTGATCTTCACCTTTTTGCACCTTAGATGTGTGGGGAGATGTGTTTTTGGGCTCTTGGGACAGGTGGCGGCGCTAGGGTTTCAAGTTTTGACAGTATGAGTCGTGTCTTATTGGGGAAAAGCCGAAGGACCTCTTTTTATAGGCTTTTCCAAAAAGTTTCCGTTGTTAAACCTACTACCGGACTAGTCCGGTATATGATCGGACTTGTCCGGCCTACTTCCAGTGGGTTAACCGGACTAGTCCGGTCCACAAACTGGACTTGTCCGGTACTATGTGAGATGGGTTTTCAGAAACTTTAGCGGACTAGTCCTGTTGCTGGATGGACTAGTCCGTAGTCCTCTAAGGAGGACAACAGAGACATGACCGGACTAGTCCGGTCTAAAACCGGACTTGTCCGGTTGCGTTCCAGTGAGCTGACCGGACTAGTCCGGTTCACAAGGCGGACTAGTCCGGTGCACTATGTTTGCGTCTTTCAGAAAGTTAAACGGACTAGTCCGGTCCATGAACGGACTAGTCTGGTTTTCAGTGGATTTTAGTTGATTTTTAAACCCCTTACCCCTACGCAAAGTCATGAGCTCTTGGGATGTGTCTCTCTCACACACCACCTATACATTTATATCTACTTTGCTTCTCTAAATTTCACTAACTTCTTCCTTTTCGGGCACCACTCTATTTTTCACCTTTTTGTGTGTGTGCCGAGCCAGTTCACTTTGTTTATCCTGCAATCATATTAATAGTTTCATTAGGATCTCATATGTTCGTCATCAATTAGCCAAAACCCACAAGGGATATCCTAGATGCACTTACAATCTCCCCCTTTTTGGTGATTGATGACAACCATTTGAGATATCACAATTGAGAATAAAAGGTTGATTTTCATAAGGGGCGTACACATGAGAACAATAAAGAATTCACAAAAAACTTCTCACATATGTACACACCTTATGGTGGGGTGCCTCACAGGTGTGTGATAAACAAAATGTGCTAAATTAAAGACAACCAGTAGTGAACATGTAAGTGGGCATTAGAGCATAGTACTTCACACATATGAAAAGAAATAGTGCATTACAAGATTAGGTACATGTCCTTGATCACACAAGATCTTAATGACTAATACTAGATAGAAAAATAGTCCAAGTCTAATCTCAATCTTCCATCTCAATCTCTCCCCCTTTGGCATCAAGACACCAAAAAGAGAAAAATTGAGGGAAGTCACTCATCGCTGCCTCCTCCGTCAGTCTCAGTCTGATCTTCATCTTCATCATCCACGGGAGCAGGATCTTCCTCTGAGTCCTCGGAGGCAGGCGGTGATCCAACAGGCTCAATCTCAAGCTTTGCACAGATAGACTTGATATTTGCATTGACGTACTGTTGATGTCTCTTCCTTGCAAGCTTTTCTTTGTGTTGCCTGTCTTCGATCTTACGGCAGCAGGCAAAGATAGAGGAGAGCATCTTGAGGATGCTGCTAGATGATTCTTGGGCAGGTGGAGAGCCAGGAGGAGCAGCTGCAGACCTAGTGTCATCATGAGCTTGCTTTGATCTCCTCTCCACTGGTGGAGAGGACGGGGCAGCTGGAGCCGGAGAGAGAGTGTACTCGGTGGGTTTTTGCGGCTTCAACCCTGTATGCTTGACATCCTTGACAAACTCGAGTCATGTCACCTTCTCAATCATGTACATGATATACGGTGCGTATCCACAGGACCTATTGGGGGTAATTGAGATGTTCACAATGTCATTGTAGATATACTCAAAGACATTGAATGGTCTCCTCCCACTAATGACTTTCATGAGAGTTCTCAAGGTTCCTTGTATAGTTCCTGCATCTCCATCCTTCGGAGCTATCGTCTTTCTCAAGACTCTATTTAGAACCACAAAGAAGGGCTTTAGATATTTGATGGTTGGAGGGACATATGGCATCCTTGTGTCATAGAGAAATTCAAGTTCCTCCTTCTCCAGGGATTTCAGATTATGAATGACCAGTTCATGATCCAAAGTGTTTTGGAGGTGAAGAATCCTAGCAAATTCATCATAAGTGACATTGTACCTTGAACCATGAGTCATCCAAGTAAGACTGTCTCCACCATCCCGAGCAAAGTAGAGAGTGGAGTAAAACTGAGTAATGACTTCATTGTTCCAGTCATACTCAAAGGATAGCAGGTCCATCAGACCGTGCCTCTCTAAGGCCTCCACCATCTCACGAAATGCGGGATACTTCTTCGACTTCAGGTAGTCAACATTCAGCCATTGACTCTCTACTACGGGATTCTTCATCTTCATGTACACGTGCTCGTAGTAGTCTGCATGGAAGTTGCTCCAGAACCTAGGATCAGAACATTGTTTAGGTCGTCCATACACTTCAATCTTTCTGAAGTTATCAGCTAGCTCATTCCCTTTTCCAGTGAAATCTTCACTTGAAGGTTGCCTGTTGCGATGAACGGGATTTTTCAATTTCAAGGGCCCAATGGGGCCACTAGCAAGTCCCTTCCCTTTATTGAGAACTCTTCTTGGCCCTGATGAGCCCTCAGCAGCATCTTTCCTTTGAGGCCTTTTGATAATGACTTTTCTCTTCTTAGGAAGATTGTCGTCGGAGGGTGGAGAGTGAGCATTGACGTCATGTCTCTTCTTCATCACTCCCTCCTTAGCTCTCCTCACTCTTTCACGTTGAACTTCTTCGTCAATGTGAAAAGAGCTGTCATCTGATCCTGAAGACATGATGCCTGACAAGGAGTTTAAGAATTAGATGCAAACGGACACCTTATCGACTTCAAATGGGAATGTAGGAGTTCAGCTGTCAGAGACCGGACTTGTCCGGTTTCAGAGTGCGGACTAGTCCGGTGGACCAGACTTGTCCGCATCTGGACGCCGGACTAGTCCGGCCTAGCATAAGAACCCTAACTTGAGTGTTTTATTTGAAGCAAATCTCCTATCTATGGATACAAGGGTAGGAAAGTGGTAGAAATACATCTATTTATGCAATGTACATCCTTTTGAAATCAAAGGAAACTAGCTAGAGCTAGAAAAATTGAGATTTTGGGTTTTGGGGGGATTTACCAAGATTTGAAGATTCGCGTTGAAGGAGTGGAAATCAATCCGGATGTGTCCGGAAAGTAGGATCCCCTCGTCGAGAAGAGGCTTTTTCACAGAGAAAACTCCGAGTTTGAGGGCTCAACTCGAAAATCACTTTGAGAGCTAGGGTTTAGGAGAGAGGGTGTTGCAAAGTGATTATGAGTGTAGAGGGAGGCGTTTGGTCCGTCTGACTGCTTCTATATCCGACTGACCGGACTAGTCCGGTCCTGGTAGCGGACTAGTCCGGTACCCCTGAGTTTAACCTAATTGTTGTCTGTCCGGACTAGTCCGGTTGGGAATCGGACTAGTCCGTTTTCAACAGACTTGATATATATATAGATAACTAATAGTGATCCAAGGAAAACAATTTTGCAAGTAGTCTTGGTGATTACGACCAGTATGCAATCAACAATCAAACAATGGTCATAATCCACAAGATTTATTCATTAAGAATAGTTTTCTGAGTACAAAGGAGAGGAGGAGCATTTTTGACAGTACAGAGGAACAATTTTAGTTGCAACCAGGTATGCAATGTTTCAAGCCACATTTCGAGAGTCAAGAATGTTTAGCTCATTTCTTAGTTCACAGAACCTTTTCTCATCTAATGGTTTGGTAAAAATATCTGCAAGTTGTTTTTCAGTCATAACATGTGAAATAGCTATGTCACCTTTTAATGAATGATCTCTAAGAAAGTGATGACGGATGTCTATGTGCTTAGTTCTTGAGTGCTCTACCGGGTTGTGTGCAATTTTTATAGCACTTTCATTATCGCATAGAAGCGGGATATGACTTAGATTGTAGCCGTAGTCCCTAAGAGTTTGTTGCATCCAGAGCAGTTGCGCACAGCAACTACCGGCTGCAACATACTCTGCTTCCGCTGTAGAAAGAGCAATGGAGTTTTGCTTTTTAGATGACCAAGAAACTAGGGACCTACCAAGAAATTAACAAGTCCCTGATGTGCTCTTTCTATCGACTTTGCATCCCGCATAGTCAGCGTCGGAGTACCCTATCAAGTTAAACTTGGATCCTTTGGGATACCAAAGGCCCAAGTTGGGTGTGTGCACAAGATACCTTAGGGTTCTTTTTACAGCAATTAAGTGACACTCTTTGGGTGCGGCTTGAAACCTTGCACACATGCAAACACTAAGCATAATATCTGGCCTAGATGCACATAATTATAGTAAGGAACCAATCATGGACCGATATACCTTTTGGTCCATATTTGGACCATCTTCATTGAGGTCGAGATGTCCGTTGATGGCCATGGGTGTCTTGATGGGCTTGGCTTTGTCCATATTGAATTTCTTGAGAATGTCTTGTGTATATTTAGTTTGGCTTATAAATGTACCTTCTCTCAGTTGCTTCACTTGAAATCCCAAGAAGAACTTCAATTCACCCATCATTGACATCTCGAACCTGTCTGTCATTATTTTGCTAAATTCTTCACAGAAGGACTTGTTAGTGGATCCAAAGATAATGTCATCAACATAAATTTGACATACGAATAAATGATCATAAAAATGTTTAGTAAAGAGTGTATAGTCAGCTTTACCAATTTTGAATCCATTTTGAATCAGAAAATCTCTAAGGCACTCATACCAGGCTCGAGGAGCCTGTTTGAGGCCATAGAGAGCCTTACGCAGTTTATAGACATGGTTGGGATACTTCTGATCTTTGAACCCCGGTGGCTGTTCCACATAGACTTCCTCCTTTATCGGACCATTCAGAAAGGCACTCTTGACGTCCATTTGATACAACTTAAAATTATGGTGAGTAGCATATGCCAATAAAATGCGAATGGACTCAAGTCTAGCTACAGGAGCGAAGGTTTCATCGAAATCCAAACCTTCCACTTGAGAATAACCTTTGGCCACCAACCTTGCTTTATTTCTTGTCACTACTCCATGTTCATCTTGTTTGTTCCGAAAGACCCATTTGGTTCCAACGATGTTCGCCCTTGGTCTTTCCACCAGCTCCCACACTTCATTTCTTTTGAAGTTGTTCAGCTCCTCTTGCATCGCAATCACCCAGTCTGGATCCCTTAAGGCTTCTTCTACCCTGTATGGCTCCAGAAAAGACACAAAAGAATAATGTTCACAAAAATTTGCAATTTGAGATCTAGTAGTTACTCCCTTAGCAATATCTCCAATGATATTGTTGATAGGATGGTCCCTTTGCACACACTGATGTACTCTTGGGTGTGGATTTTGTATAGTTGTTTGTTCTTCATTGTCTTCATGTGTCATGTCTCCCCCTAGATCATTGCTTCCATGATCATCTTGATTTTCTTGATCTTCCTCAACTTGATCTTGTGTAGGAGCTCCCCCTTGATCATTGCTTCCTTGATGAAATTCATCTTGTGTCTCTTCTCGTGGTAGGATATCACCAAGTGCCATTTTCTTCAGGGCTTCACATGGAGCTTCCTCCTTATCTAGCATAGACTTATCGACTTGCTCCACTTGTGAGCCGTTAGTTTCATCGAACACTACGTCACGCGCTACTTCAACAAGGCCGGACACTTTGTTGAAGACACGATAGGCGTAGGCGTTCGATTCATATCCGAGCAAGAATCCTTCATCGTTCTTCGAAGCAAACTTCGAGGCCCTTGGTTTCTTGTTCAGAATAAAACATTTGCAACCAAAAACTTTGAAATAAGAAACGTTAGGCTTTTTTACCCGTGAGAAGCTCATATGGAGTTTTCTTCAGAAGTCGATGAAGGTACAACCGATTTGTGGCATGACAAGCGGTATTCACCGCTTCTGCCAAAAACCGGTCTGACGTCTTGTATTCATCCAACATTGTTCTCGCCATTTCGATCAATGTTTGGTTCTTCCTTTCGGCCACCCCATTCTGTTGAGGAGAATAGGGTGCCGAGAATTCATGCTTTATACCTTCTTCATTGAGATATTCTTCAACTTGGGTGTTCTTGAATTCTGTCCCATTGTCACTTCTGATATTCTTTACTGTTGATGAGAATTCATTTTGAGCTCTTTTCAAGAACTTCTTGAGGATTCCTTGAGTTTCTGATTTATCATACAAGAAAAATACCCAGGTAAATCTTGAAAAATCATCAACAATTACTAAATCGTATTTGTTACCGCCGATGCTGATGTACGCAATTGGACCAAAGAGATCCATGTGGAGAAGTTCCACCGGTTTATCGGTGGTCATCACATTCTTGGCGGGGTGTGGTGCTCCAACCTGTTTTCCTGCTTGACAAGCGCTGCACGGCCTGTCTTTTTCAAAAACCACATCCTTAAGACCACGGATGTGAATAAACAGTTGTAACCTTTGTCGCATAGTTGAGATATTGATAAAAGATTATAATCTAGAGAATCTACATGTAAAACATTAGATAAGGTGTGTTGAGAGGATATTTCAATGTTACCACTACCAAGGACCTTTTCTTGGCTGTTATCTCCAAAGTATATTCCTTCACTTGGATCCTTGTTGCACTCGTATTCCACAAACATACTTCTCTCTCCGGTCATATGATTTGTGCATCCGCTGTCTAGCACCCACTTAGATCCACCGGAGGAGTAAGCCTGCAAAACAGAATTATTTCTGGGTTTTAGGTACCCAAGCTTGCTTGGGTCCTCTCAGGTTAGTTACAAGAGTCTTGGGCACCCACACACAAGTTTTTAAGTTCTTGTGGCATGGCCCTGTATATTTAGCAATGACTTTTCCATACTTGTTTTTCATGAGAACATAAGAAGCATCAAATGTATGGAATAATGTTTGTAGCTCAGATTCATGGGATTTTTCTTTAACAAAAATGATTCTATTCTTAGCATGATTAGAGGTAGACATGTGTCTATTCCTGTCGAAGCCAAGTCCATCTTTGACATTGGAAGGTCTAGTGATCATATATGCACTTCTTGCATATTTGATCTTCTCCTTATCAAAAATGCCGTTTTGAGAAGAATGCATGCCATGTGGGGTTAAAGCATTAGAAATTACATTCTTCTTACTAGAGCAAGTGCAGGTTCTTACTGTTGTCGAGCGCATATCTTTGGAGGAAGAGCTCTTGGAGGAAGAGGAGTCACTTTGTTTGAGGGACTCAACTTACACCTCAAGGATTTTGTTAACTTTTGACAAGTTAGCAAGTTCTTCCTTGATTGCAATGTGTGAGTTCTCTAACTTTGAGTAAGTTTCCTTACTCAAGGTTAGCTCTAACTCAAGTGACTCATTCTTCTCTCTTTCAAGCTCAAGAAGCTTTTCAACTTCTTGATATCTCTTCCTCTCACGGATGAGCATATCTTCTTGTCGGTTGACAAGTTCCTCCTTTTCAAAGATTTCGTTCGACAACATTTCCATTTTCTTTAAAGCAATTTTACTTAGCCCTCTAAATAATTCTTCATTATCACTAGAGCTATCAAAGTCATCAATGGAGGAATTTAGTATAGGAGGAGTAAGTCTAACCTTTTTCTTGCCTTCCTTAGCCATAAGACAAGTATGGATGTTCATGTCCCGTCCTCCCATGTTCGGAAAGAGTGTGGCTCTCGTAGTTAGTTTCTTGACTGCGATTGTGGCCACCTCTTCTTCTTCATCGGAGGAGGACTCGTCGTTTGAGTCCCACTCCTTCCCAATGTGAGTTTGATGGGCTTGTCTTCTTTTTCTGAAATTTTTCTTTTCTTGAGATCTTGTTTCCTTCTTCTTTTTGTTTTCCTCATAAGTACAGTCCACCATGAAGTGACCATACTCTCCGTAGTTGTAGCAAGTGCGTCGAGCCTTGGATTTTCCTTTATCCTTGCTTTTGCCTTCATGTGAATTGTTGCCGTGTCTTCTCTTCATCATGCGTTTGAACTTTTTGATGAAGAGTACCATTTCTTCGTCATCAAGATCGGTGCTTTCATCGCTTGTATCTCCATCGTCTTGGTCTTCACGAGTTTCTTTGAGTTTGGGTCTGCACGTTGCTTTGAGGGCAACTTCTTTCTTTTTAGAAGAGGTGAGCTCGGCTAAGTCTTTGACGTATTGAGCCTCTTTCTCCATCATTTCATGATTTATGATCTTTCCCAATAACTCATCGGGAGTCATTTTGTGAAACCCGGGGCTTTCTCTAATCATTGAGCAAAGTGTGGCGTTTCTTGGCATGAAGGCTCTAATCATTCTTTTGACCACTTCGTGATCTGTCCATTTCTTACTTCCATACGCACGAATTCTGTTGATGAGTGCTTTCATCCGGTTGTACATGTCTTGAGGTGATTCTCCTTCTTCAATAGCAAATCTTCCCAACTCTCCTTCAAGCATTTCGATTTTGGCTTCACGAACTGACCTATTTCCTTCGTGAGCTGTCTTGAGGGTATCCCAGATTTCTTTTGCACTTTCTAACCCATCGATCTTGGTGAATTCCTCTCTGCTTAGTGATGATGTGATCACGGCGACGGCTTGTGCGTTTCTGTGAATCTCCTGTTCTTGTTCTGGGGTGAGTTCATCATCCGTGTCCGGAATATCGATGCCTGTGCAAACACTGTGCCACAGACTAGGGTTCAGGGATATCAGATGCATCTTCATGTTGTACTTCCACATGGTGTAGTCACTTCCATCAAACTGTGGAGGCCTTCCCATAGGAATAGAGAGATAATGATTATTTGAATTGAGTCGGTTGTAGTCGTAAGGATACCGGGAGTAGTCGTGATGACCACTCCCCATCGTCTTTTCTTCCTCTTTTCCTTTTTGTGCCAGCAGTTTCTTTCTCAGGAGTGCTTTTAGCTGCCTCACTTCTTCATCGTCATGTGAGTTTTCTTTCAGCACATCAAAGGCTTTGGCTTCTTGCTCCTCATCGTTGTTGCTCGTCTTCGGGATATCGTTGTTCTTCTCAGAGGCCATTGATCTCTCCGAGATGTGAGTCTCGTTGATGGAGAACTTGGCTCTGATACCAATTGAATGTGGCCTAGAGGGGGGGTGAATAGGCCTTTAAAGAATTCCTGCACACTTAATAAAGTTGTTAGAAATTTGACTGACCGGACTAGTCCGATTGTGTGGGCGGACTAGTCCGGTGTGCTGAATTGTTTGAGTTGATTAAGTGTGTCTCACAAGTTTTATCTTATAGCAGCGGAATAAGAACAACAGTTTTTATAACTTAAATTTATAGTATGGATGCACGTGCAAACTTGTAAAGAACTCAAACGATGACTAGCAAACTAGTAATCTAATGTGTCAAGATGTAAACCAAATGAGAGACAAAAGACACGAATTTTTACCGAGGTTTGATCTCACCAAGAGATCTACGTCCTCGTTGAGGAAGCTCACACAGAGCCGGGTTCTCAACCCTTTTCCTCTTCAAGTCACCACACAGGCCGACTTGACTTCACTATCAAGTGTAATCACCGTTTTTATGGGGCTACCTCACACGTTGAGGGCTCCCACAAGAATTACAATGAGAAGTTGATCAAATACACTCAAAAAGATTACAATTCAGAATATGAGTGTAGAGAGTTCAAACCCCAAGAGCTCACAACGAAGGAACGACGATCTCCCAATCCCAAATCCAAGTTTTTTATTGATCTTCACCTTTTTGCACCTTAGATGTGTGGGGAGATGTGTTTTTGGGCTCTTGGGACAGGTGGCGGCGCTAGGGTTTCAAGTTTTGACAGTATGAGTCGTGTCTTATTGGGGAAAAGCCGAAGGACCTCTTTTTATAGGCTTTTACAAAAAGTTTCCGTTGTTAAACCTACTACCGGACTAGTCCGGTATATGATCGGACTTGTCCGGCCTACTTCCAGTGGGTTAACCGGACTAGTCCGGTCCACAAACCGGACTTGTCCGGTACTATGTGAGATGGGTTTTCAGAAACTTTAGCGGACTAGTCCTGTTGCTGGATGGACTAGTCCGTAGTCCTCTAAGGAGGACAATAGAGACATGACCGGACTAGTCCGGTCTAAAACCGGACTTGTCCGGTTGCGTTCCAGTGAGCTGACCGGACTAGTCCGATTCACAAGGCGGACTAGTCCGGTGCACTATGTTTGCGTCTTTCAGAAAGTTAAACGGACTAGTCCGGTCCATGAACGGACTAGTCCGGTTTTCAGTGGATTTTAGTTGATTTTTAAACCCCTTACCCCTACGCAAAGTCATGAGCTCTTGGGATGTGTCTCTCTCACACACCACCTATACATTTATATCTACTTTGCTTCTCTAAATTTCACTAATTTCTTCCTTTTCGGGCACCACTCTATTTTTCACCTTTTTGTGTGTGTGCCGAGCCAGTTCACTTTGTTTATCCTGCAATCATCTTAATAGTTTCATTAGGATCTCATATGTTCGTCATCAATTAGCCAAAACCCACAAGGGGTATCCTAGATGCACTTACAGTACTGGCAGTGCCGTCCTGAATGCCGGTGAAGAGTACGGCCGACTGCGGAAAGGCATCGACCTCTGGGGTGGCTGCCAGCGTGAACCTGATGGTGGGCGATTCACCATCCGAAACTTCTGAGAAGGACCGCCTCCTTCTCCGCTGCTCTGCAGTGCGCTTCGCTTTCGCTCCGCCGCCGCCAACTCCCTGCCGGAGTCCTCTTGAACAATCGCAGCGTCAATGATGTCGTTGAGGCTGCCGCGATTGAACATCGCCAACTTGTCCTTCAGGAGCGGGTTAAGCCCCTGGTAAAAGTGGTCCCGTCGCTTCTCGTCGATATTGGCGTGATACGACGCGTAGAGCGCGAGATCGTTGAACGCCCTGGAGTATTCCAGCGCGTTCCGGCTCCCTTTCTGTAGGTGTAGGAATTCCTGCGTCTTCCTCTTCATCAAGCCTGGCGGTATGTGATAGGCCCTGAAGGCCGTCCGGAACTCCGTCCAGGTCATCACTCGGTCGGTGGGCTGTGAAGCACAGAAGTTGGCCCACCACGCGCTCGCGGATCCTTGGAGCTGCTGGACCGCGAACTGAGTCTTGCGCTGCTCGCTTATCTGGAGCAGCCCGAACTTCATCTCTATTGCGCGGAGCCAGTTGTCCGCGTCAAGAGGTTCATCCGCCCTTGAGAATACCGGGGGATGAGTCGCCAGGAAGTCGGAGTAGGAGCTCTGTTGACGCTCCTCACGGTTTTGACGTCTCTCTTGGCGAGACGTATTAGCAATAAGAGTCTGCAGCAACTCGGTGTGCTGCTGGTGTGAACCCGCCATTGCCGCGACGATGTCGGCTCATGTAACCGTTGGCAGTGGCGGTGGCGGTGTTTGCTTTTGCTGTTGCTGCTGCTGTCCCGAGGAGTCCTCGGGAGGTTGTTGGGAAGTCTCTCCCCCTTGACTAGTACCCCCAACGTCCGGGTTGGCATGAGTACGCGTCATTCTAAAATTCAAAACAGCAGCGATTAGCTCATGTCATACTTAAAATTCCATATGCAACAGTAGGTATTGAAGTGACACATGATTAATTTGCACAACATTCACATATATTGATAAAGCATAAACTTTATACAAGATACATTGTTCTCGGTTCTCCGAGAAGTCATGCTCATGTCGTCACTACTTATACATACTCTACTGCCTACACGACATGTCACTGATTACAAAAGTTGGGTTACACGACCCTAGCTGCCCTACTTGGCAACTGTAACCCCTACTCGGAGTAGAACTCGACCTCCTGTGGGTCCTCCTCCTCCGGTACCTCTGCTGGTGGCTCTGGATCTACCACCTCTTCTCCCATCTCGGGTTCTCCCATTGCCGGAAGACCCAAGACCACCGGTACGCCCAATACCGGCGGTACAAGGTCCTGCAATGCATGCACCTCGTCCATGGCTTGGTTGTAGTCTTCTTCCCAGCCTTGCTCTTCCTCAATAGCGTCGTCCCGCTCTTGAGCAAGGTCCTCATTCTGCTGGGTTAAAGTCTGTACCAGCTCTTGCAATGCCGCGATGTCGACACGGCTTTTCCTTTTCGCCTTCTTCAGACGATGCAACTGATTATGTTGTTCATTCAGTCGCTTGATCGTCGGAAGGAGCACATTGCGGAGTGCGCTGTGAGCACTATCGAAATGGTCTCCACGGCTTGTGCTCTCTTTGAGACTTGCGGCGAGATGCTCCGTATGAACAGCTTGGCTGTCCATCACGGCGTTTCCCGCCCTCATCTGGAGACTGAGGTTTGACTCCGCGGGGTTGTACCTTGGGCAACTCGGGTCCGTTGCCTCCAGGTACCTCTCTTCCCACACATGCTGAGCCCGTCCCTCCACCGGAACGAGCGCATATGGAGTGCCCTCAATAGCCTGCACGTGTAGTTGGCAGAAACGTGACATAGTGTCACGGGCTGCCACTTGCCACATTCCTTCCGGTTGCCTACCTCTCACCGTAACGGTGAAGGGCACCCAACCGGGTGGCGTAGGTCCTGCGGGGACTTCAACATGGATCGTCCACGCCTTGTTCCCCTCCTCGCCTTCTTCCTTGGCGAAGTACTGCGGCATCTGGTTGTATCCGAAATATTGAAGCATCTGCCTCAATGTTTCCGGATAGCCACTGTGGTGAGAACAGTGGGACACCACCCATCCGTTCTCGAATTGTTTATCTGCTGTCATATGTAAAAATATATTTGAGAAATGTAAAATATTTATTTAAACAGTAAACCATTGAGTGATAACATCAAACATGTCATTGAACTCATAAAACTTGGAAACATAGTTCAAATTTAAACAAATTTGACTATTGATCTGCTGTTCAACATGACAGCCCTGATCAGTTTCCATCTCAACCTGATTTAGGCCATGTTAAAGGCAAAATCAATTCTGGAGCCCAACATCAAAGTTAAAGCTAACTTCAATAGCTTTCCAGAAAGCATTTGCTTGGCCTAACATCTGTCCTGGTTCAAAAGTTATGAGATGTCAAAGTTAACAGAATTTCTGGAGAAATTTGGACAGCACCTCCCTGCTTTAGGTACTATTTTGATCCAAGAATTCCAGTTAATTCTGTTCCTAATCTGACAAAACATTCTGTTACAAAGTTGTAACCTATCTCATAAGCTTTCCAGAACTACCTCATTTTCTATTTTTGGATTTTTATGCAGGAAGTTAAACTCAATTTACAGAGAGTTTACAGAGAGTCTTTGCTCTGTCCTGTTTTCTGGACAGTTTCAACTCTACTGCATTTTTCGATTGGTTAAGGGATGAAACACCTCTGAACCTCAACAGAGAAGTTGTAAAGCTCTTCCAAAGATTTCCAGAAATGTATCATATGACCCCAACCTCGAAAGAACTCAACCTCTAACCTCTGATTAACTTCAGCCTTGATTCAGCTGAAAACAGAGTGCTCTGTCCTTACAACCTATAAGTTGAAAACTTGTTAACTTTGAACATCCTGATTAAGGGAAGGAGTTACATCAAGTTTTACTGCTTTGGATTAAAAACCTTAAAGTTTTACAATGAAGTTATTCATTTAGTGGGGTGTGACGTCGATGCGTCACCAGATTATGTCGGTACTACGTCCTCATAAAGAAAGACCTATACCGGACTTAGCCGGCTTCGTTAATTCAGTGGCACTAAACGTCACTCGCACACGGATGCTACACGTCCACCGTTTTGTGGTTAGACTAACTGCAGAAACTCAAACAATCGTCAGACTCGGCTAAACACCGAGCCCGGTATACATACAGTTCGTACACCCGGCCGTCATCACTCGCCCGGATGTTCTCAAGCCAAACACGCCTTGAGTTACGTGTTCACGTTTCAGACCACGTGACGGGGTCTCCCAAGTTGCACCACGCACGCCAGGGACAGACGTTGCTCGAACACCCCAAACGACATGAAGAGTCGTAGAGGATATCAAAGCGGGTCGGGTTACCTACCACCAGTGAGGCTCCACCCTTCAGCTTGTGCGCACTAGTTGACAGCGCTTACGTGCATCCCCCAAGACATAAACAACCCCAGATGCACGATTTTCCGACATAGACAAATAGGTTAGTATGCCACTTTCTATACACTAATAACATCCTTATACGGGCTACTAACTCATTCCTCACTGGATTTTTGAAAAAGAGGACCTTTTTTTAGTGTGTTAAACCTCAAGCGAGCTCTGATACCAGCGCTGACACGACCCCACGGTCTTGTCGAGCCAGGATCACGCTGAGGGGTGCTACGTTGCACAGCACCGGATAACACACATCAAAGGTACAAAGCGGAAGCAAAGTTTATATTACATAAAGTGGTTTATGAACATGTTTACATCAAAATAAGTCCAGTCTACACTCACGGGCGTAGACTACGCATCAAGTTCACGTTCAGCCCTTGAACGTGTCCTTGCTAGCACACACGCACACTAACTCTGCAGGGTGCACGACTCTCACTCGACGGGGTTCCCCTCCTGGGGTTCCGTCTTCTCTTCGGGAGTCCCTTCCTCATAGAACCCTGCAAAAGCTTCAAACACAAGCAGTGAGCACGAAGGCTCAGCAAGTCTGACCCGTCTCACCTAAACATGGAACTTCTACATGAGGGGTGATGGGTTACATGAGGCAAAAATCATTTGCAAGGACTCGCCTAATTAGTAGAACCTTACTTTCAAGTTTTAGCAGCAGGTTGTGGAGAACCTTACGCTAAGGCACATGAGAGAGCCGCAATCAAACAAGAAACGCATTTCTCTCATGTACTTTGCCCAAAGTTGAAAGGAACTTTAGTTAGCTCTAAACTACAGCAAATCATTAGCAATCAGATTCCATCTTTCAATCAGCAACATTTTAACATGTAACTAGCCTGTTCTTTCTACGTCACGGTACAGTGAACAAGTGGTACTCACTGACCGCGAGGGACGGTGATTATAATCGATTTACACCTGCAGGGTTACCCGAACAACCCGTCACGTACGCCCGTACTCGATGTTGCCTACAACAACCATCACGGACGCCGTACGCACCTACCTTTCACCCGTTAGCCAAATGTTGAACCGGTCCAATCGTCCCGAGCAAGAGGTCTCTGCACGCGCATCTCAGTGCCGCCAGCCGATTTACACCTCGAGCTCTCAACCTACCCTCTGAACGACCAGCTATGCCTCAACACCCAGCTACCCGAGTTACATCGGTTTCCCGGTTCCCATATAGCCGGTAGGTCTTCGGTACTGTTCTAGCTTGTTCAACTGGCCCGCACACGGCTCGGTCCTCAATCGACACAAGCGGAGCTACAGCACACAGGCCCCAAAGTCCTGCTGCCCTTACCCTCCGCTTGGTCTCATTTTCTTGCCATGTGTTTCATGTGCTATCTCTACCCGAGTCGAGTGCCTCTAGCCTATGCTCGCGAGTAGTTCCAACTACTCGACTTGTACCGAATCCTACACTATCTTAGCATTGCAGTAGCTAACGGGGTTTGCAATCCTAAACCCAACCCATGGTTTTCTTGGCTATGCAATTGGGTTTCCACACAAGACTCTAATGCAAAGAATCATAATACTCAAGTAAGTGCTCAAAACAATAAAAATTTATAAAAGGTTAATGCAAACCGGAACTTGCCTTGCTGCTCTTGATCGTAGGCTAGCTGCTCCTCCGGAGTAACGAAGTCTAGGACTTCGGGTTCCTCCTCAACCTTAGCGACTACATGATATAAGACATAGATGTATTAATTTGAATGCATTTATATTAAGTTTGAACTTGTGAAGCTTATAAGTCCCACTAGACAGATTCAATGACTGTGAAACTTTTACTGTGGCTTGTGTTACAACCTAAACAGAGACTTGGTCAAGTCTTAGTTGCAGCAAAGCTCATTTGAGCCCTCCACAATTAATTATGTACTTGACCTTAATTGGTGTAACACCCCAAAAATCTTGTTAAGACCCTAAATCCTGTTAAGAGGGGAATTTAAAAATTTTTGGACGTGTTGCATGTTTTGCAACAATTTAAATTCAAACTAGAATTCAATTTAAACTCAAAATAGAAAAGAAAAAGAAAAAGGAAAATAGAAAAGAACCGGCCAGTGGGCCGAAACCCACCAGCCGGCCCATTTATTCCCGCGCCAGCCGCAGCCGCGCGCGCCCCCTTCCTCCCACTGACCCGCCAGCCCTTCTTCTACCTCGCGCCCGCGCCGGGATTCTCTCACCCCGGATCAAAACCGACCCGGATTCCTGCGCATCCCCGCCGAATTCCGTTCGTAGGCGACGTGAACTCGATCTAAACCACCCCGCCGCCCTACCCCGTCTATAAAAACCCCGACCTCGTTCTGTTTTTCCCACGCGATCCGCCGATTTTACTCCGGTGAGAAACCGAGCCTTCTCCGGCGAATTCTGGTCGATCTAAGCTCGGAAATTCCGATCTAACTCGCTGGTCTTGATCCACCGCCTCCGGGGAACCCTGCAGGTGCAGAAAACTCGGTGACTTGCGGTTCAAACACAGCGCCAACGAGACTCGCCGTGGTTTCACTTCGGACCTCGTCGCTGACCGCCTTCCAGGACCTCCGAGCTCAAGAAAACCCCCGAGGTGAGATCTCTGACCTCCCCTCCACCGATCTATGCCATAAAATCACAGTTCTAGGAAGAATTCTCGAATATCCAAAAATCTCCGGCGAGATCGCCGCTTCCCGCCGCCGTGCGCCGCTGGGAAGCGCCGCCCGCGCTCGATCAGAGCGACGTGGCCGCTTGTGCGCCGTCTATTTTAAATCGCACGGTAGACTTTAAATCCCAGCATACCGGTTCGGCGTTATAATCTCGGCTGTTTGTTTTAAATCGGACGGTCCACGTCATCCCCGCGTTATAAAGACAAGAAATCTTACGTGCTACCCCCTGGGGTTCTCGGGAAATAAGAGCAAGCCCCGGAAACTTCTGATCTAGCCCCTGGAACTTCAGAAAATCATGTAAATTCATTGAAAAATCAGTTTTAGCCCCTGGACTTAATAAGAATTAGGAAAAACTCCTCTGTTATGTATAGCTAGACCCCTGAAAATTGTTAAAATAAAATTATAGACCCTGTAGTGGGGTGAGTTTACCTTTTTAACCCTGTTTAATATTTAATTTAGGAAAATTTAATATGTGGCTAGTATTTAAAAAGTGGGACAAACATATTGTCATAATTAAATTAAAATCTTTCTCGGTATTTAGAAAACTTTGGAGTGAGATAAAAGTATATTTTGGGCTGAAATGAATCTGTTTAATTTATTATTCACATTTAGGGACACAATTTTAAGTAAAGAATTGTTCTGGAAAACAGGGAAAATAATTGTAAAATAGTTTACATCAGAGGCAAAGGTTAAAAATATATTATTAAATATTTTAGATCAGAACCTATTCTGTTTAGATGAGGTGTCTTACTATTTTCATAATAAAGTTCACATTTAGGCATAGGAAATAAATCTGAAAATATAGCAAACTATGTATGAATAACTAGAAAATGATAAATGAAGTTTCTAAAATCCAAAGAATTCAGTTTAGGGTTGGTAGAAGGTCTGAAGACACATATGTGGTAGGAAAATGCCTTCCATGCACACTTGGTAGCTAAAAGGTGTAGTAATTGAATATAAGGAATTTACTTAAATTGGAAACTCATATATATAGTATGTAAGTATAAATGTGAACACAAAAGTAGGAATCATATACACATGATTAAAAGTGCATGCAAGCAACAAATCAACACACATAGAGTAACCACAACACATATAATGGTGAATGACTTACATAAATATGAATGTGTGGTTTGTATGAAGTGGAAGTGTGAACTATGTCTTATGGATTGTTGTTTTTCTTTTGCTATGTGTGATGGTATGATGTAGAACCTGCTCAAGAGCAAGTTATTCCTTTCCAACATCAGGACTACCCATTTCAAGAGCAGCAGGAAGGAGGCAAGTGTCCTTGACCACTTTGATCATATACTAGGATGTTTAGGTAGAATTATTGCATTGCCAATTGAAATATGAAACCCATGATAGGATGTTTCCCTAGAATTGCATTACGTTGTTTCCTTGTAGCTTGGGTTGGGATTCATTTTATCATGTCATTTATTATTATGCATATGCTTAGCCATGCTTAGAATGGGATAATTGGGATATGAGATCATCAGTTTATTTTGCCATACTCTTGAATGAGATATTGTGAGTTATGTAGAGGTAGTGATCAAGGCAAGTTGGATGTTTTGGTTGTGTGATGGGTGCACGAGACTCGGTTTTGTGTTTAGTACTTGCCTGGATCCTAAGGACCGGTTCATGGAGCATGTAACCTGGCTTTACCGTGCCAACCACATGCTGAGATGGGGCAGCTTGGCCAATTAATTAGGTGTATCCCCGGCGTAGTATGGGTGTGTTGGATGGTGCGGGGAATAGGTGTCAGCTGGATTACCATATGAACCGCAAGGCTCAAGAGGGGGCCACTGCAGCAGGGTTGGAGCCTCTTGTATGCTGTTAGGGGTGAAACCTCAGTGGGCCCACGCTCGTCGGGAATCCCTTTGTAAAGGCTCCGTAGTGATCTCCTGGCTACACACCTGGGAAGTGTGAATGTGGTTCGTAGCCACTGGCATAATGGAGGTTCTTTTAGTCCACCCGGCAACGGGGGATGAAATCACTACATGTGGGTACAGTGGTGCAAACTCTGAAGAGTCAAAACTGTCATGACAGCCGTGCTCACGGTCAAGAGCGGCTTGGACTTATTCATGATTAGAGGATTGATGGTTTTGGAAGTTGTGGATGTTAAGCGGGGAGCTTAACATTGGAAATGATGTTATGGTTATTTGATTATGATGATGGGATGGGAGATTGGGACCATTTCACCTGTGTAGTAATGTAGGTGCTTAATAAGCTAAGGTGATAGGTATTAATTGTGTAGTGCTTTAACCATGAGTTCAACCTCCCCTTGTTATAGCCATGCATGACATAACTTTCCCACACTTGCTGAGTACCATCGGTACTCAACCTTGCATATTTTGTTGGTTTATATTGCTGCTCAGGTCAAGATAATGAGGTGGTGTATAATGACCAAGACTTTGGACCCGAAGAAGGTTTCTAGGTTCATGGAGACCCCCGGGCAACGCCTGTGACGGAGCCCTCAAGAATAATATTCCGCTGCTAGTTTATTTACTTGTGATGAACTTATTATTGTCCATCGAGACATTTGCTATGTAAGACTTATTTATATTCGACACCTGGCTTGTAATAAATGATGCTTCACTATTTGTCATCACATGTATGAGAAACTGATCCTGGCATACATGTCATAGTCACTTGGTTGTTCTTCGGAAAAACCGGGTGTGACAGAAGTGGTATCAGAGCCAAGGTTGCCCGTAGGAACGTGGACTTAGGTAGAAATGGACGTATTTAAGGGCCTTATTTTCTTAAAAACTATTTTTACAAGGTGTGTGTTGAAAAGTGTTATTCAATAAGTCACTTTCTCCATCTTACCCCAATTTTCATTCAAAATAGGATTTTTGTTTAAGAGTTTATCTAACCTAAGTTTAAATTCTTTTTGTTTTAGATGGTTCGCATGATTCGTACCACTCGCAAGTCCACAGGAGGGAAAGTTCCCGTAGTTGCCCTTGCCAAAAGAGAGGAGAGTCGTCCAGTGACGTACCTTTCCTACGGATTGGCAGTAGGAGGCTTGTTGCGCCGTCTTCGACGTATGCTCGAAGTCGCCGGTAATACGGGCAAGCTAATCATCCACTATAACTCCACCAGTACCATCCGTGAGAAGAGGGAAGAATGGAGTTCAGAGATGAGGATTATACATGAAAATCAGCTGCTTAAGATCCACCGCTCTCCAGCATGTAGAGCAACACAGGTCGATGCGGAGAAGGATGTCACCTGGGAGGCCATCACCTGCCAGAGTCACATCTATCGTCGACACCTGGACAGGACTGAGTACATATATGTCCTCCAGCATGAGAGTGGTACCACGGAGTACAAGTACCCGCCATTGCAGCAAGGGACTTCCCATGAGCACATGGACTTGTGCTTGGAGGATGCTGCTATGCTCAGCACTTGACTGCAGGAGTGTCAGCAGGAGCTTCAGGATGTTCGTGACACCCTGAAGGAAACCGAGGCGTTGCTTCGAGCCTGCTTGAGGGCGAGAGAAAGAGGAGATGGGAATGAACTGTGTGTCACCGTGAATGATACATGGACTCCTGACTCCCCAGATCGCCGAGCGATCAGGCGTCGTCGCACTTCTCCACCAGCAGCCTCCCCACCCAAAGCAGAGTCAGAAGGCAGCCGAAATAATGAGGAAGATCCTGAGGAGCCAGCTCAAGAAAACGAGTAGCGTAGCGCCTTTCCCTTAAAATAGAAGGATGTCCAGTAGTCGAGTCGTTACGTTAGTTAATGGTGTGTTAATGCTTGGTGTGCGACGTGAGTTGTGGAAGCCATGAGCAATTGTCCACAGCCTCGTCTTTAGATTGTTTTGCTTTGGTGTGTGAACCCCCATGTAATAAAATATTGCACCTATTTTTGTGTGAGAAATAAACCCTCAGAAAAGTATAACAAAGCCTCAACACTTCAAAGTACAAACAAATGAAAGTAGTAAGATGATACTAAATGCTTTCAAATTAACATTGGTTGATTCTGCCAGATGGCCGGAAGAGGAAAAGGACGTGTTGCCAACCCCGCCAACAACAACGATGAGGCATGCAACCCTCATCTTTCTGGAGGCCAGGACCGGGGTGGTCGCCGTGAAGGAGTTGATCCCCTCCATCAAATGTTGGAGAATCAGAATCAGCTCATCCAGAACTTGACTCAAGTGGTGGCCAACTTGCATCAAGTTCCACCTCCACAAGCTGCACCACGCCAACCAAGGTTGAGTGAGTTTCTAGGAACTCAACCTCCGAAGTTTGCAAGTGCTGCTGAACCTCTGGAGGCAGATGATTGGCTTAAGACCATTGAGAGCAAGATGAGGATCATACAGTGCCAAGGGTATGAGAGGGTGCTGTTTGCCTCTCATCAATTGCATGGACCTGCTGCTGATTGGTGGAACGCCTACGTGGCTGCCCATCATGACCCTGAGAACATCACTTGGGAAGAGTTCAAGCGTAGCTTCCGCAACCATTACATCCCACGAGGTGAACTCAAAAACAAGAGGAAAGAGTTCTTGGGACTGCAGCAGGGAAACATGACGGTGAGGGAATACCTCACTAAATTTACTCAACTATCCTGCTATGCCCCACGGGACATAGAGACTGATGAGCAGAAATAAGATTGTTTCGTGGAGATCCTTACCGCAGAGATGCAGTGTGCAATATCCTCAAATGAGTATGAAAGCTTCCAAAAGATGGTGGACAGAGCATTTGTGGTAGAAAGGAAGCTAAAGGCCTTGGAAAATGAGAATAAGAGGAAGGCCGGGTGGTCACATCAAGCCTCAGGGAGCAACACCCGCCCACGTCTGATGCAGCAACCTACAGGGCAGACGAACCGTGCTGCGGTACCCTACTCAGCACCAAGAGGGTACAACCCGAACTACAGGCCTCCCGCAGCACCAACACAACCACAACGTCAGTTTGTACAGCAGCCTCGCCCCGCATATCCACCTCGACCAGCAGTACCGGGACCTCCAAACCAACCCCAAGACAACAAAGGCCAGGCACCTAAGGTTGGGGTGCAATGTTTTAGCTGTGGTGAAGTGGGGCACTATGCCCATAAGTGCCCAAAGAAGAAGCCCACGCAGCCACAACAGCAGAATGTGATGAGAGGACGGGTGAACCACGTCACTATGGAGGAAGCACAAGAGGCACCCGACGTGGTAGTTGGTAAGTTTCCTGCCAATTTACACCTTGCAACCCTGCTGTTTGATTCTGGTGCTACCCACTCGTTCATTGCTAAAGGGTTTGTTAAGAAGCATGATCTAGCAACAACACAAATGAACTATATGCTAGCAGTAAACTCTCCAGGTGGAGAAATAAGGACAAGACAAGTGTGTCCCAAGGTGAACCTAGACATTAATGGGGTGGTATTTACTTCTAACCTCATAGTGATAGATTCCCAAGGGATCGATATTATTTTGGGCATGGATTGGTTGACCAAACATAAGGGAATCATTCATTGTTCGACCAGAACGGTGGAATTAACTCACCCTAGTGGCACAAGAGTAAAGTTCATAACAATACACGAGCCTAGGAGGGACATTAAATTAAATCAAGTTGAGGAGAAAGTTGAGGAAATCAGAACCATCAGGGAATATCCAGATGTTTTTCCGGAGGAGTTGCTAGGTATGCCTCCCGATCGTGAAGTGGAATTCGCAATTGAGCTAGTACCTGGAACAGCCCCGATTTACAAAAGACCTTATCGGATGGACTCCAAGCAGCTAGAAGACCTCAAGGATCATTTGAGAGAATTGACGGAGAAGGGGTATATTCGCCCTAGTTCCTCACCATGGGGAGCTCCGGTGATATTTGTGCCCAAGAAGGACGGAACCCAAAGATTATGCGTGGATTACCGTGCCTTGAATGAGGTAACCATCAAGAACAAGTACCCATTACCCCGCATTGAAGACTTGTTTGATCAGTTGAGGGGAGCTTGTGTGTTCTCGAAAATTGATCTCAGGTCGGGATACCACCAACTCAAGATAAGGCAATCTGATATTTCCAAGACAGCTTTCGTATCTCGGTACGGACTGTATGAATACACTGTCATGCCTTTCGGGCTAACTAATGCCCCGGCATACTTCATGTATCTCATGAACAAGGTATTCATGGAATATCTGGACAAATTTGTGGTGGTTTTCATAGATGACATTCTCGTATTCTCCAAAGATGAAGAAGAACATGAGAAACATCTAAGGTTGGTGTTGCAGAGGCTGAGAGAACACCAACTATATGCCAAGTTGAGAAACTGTGAGTTTTGGCTGAAGAGAGTTCCCTTCTTAGGACATATAATCTCGGAGGGAGGAATCTCCGTGGATCCTGCCAAAATCGAGGATATACAGAAGTGGAGGACCCCTGAAAATGTCGGGGAAGTTCGAAGCTTCTTGGGATTGGCTGGATACTATCGACGGTTTATTGAGGGATTCTCCAAGATCTCGAGACCTCTCACCAAACTGTTGGAGAAGGGAATCACATTCACATGGACGCCACAGTGCGAGACGAGTTTTCAGGAGCTAAAGAAAAGATTGACAACAGCCCCAGTGTTGGTTATGCCAGATATGCAGAAAAATTTCACAGTGTACTGCGATGCCTCTGGAAACGGGTTGGGATGTGTTCTCATGCAAGAAGGGTGTGTCGTGGCATATGCATCCCGGCAGCTTCGGAAGCACGAAAAGAACTATCCTACACATGACCTAGAACTAGCCGCAGTGATACACGCGTTGAAAATTTGGCGACACTATTTGATGGGGAAGAGGACAGAGATATATACGGATCATAAGAGTTTGAAGTACATTTTCACACAGCCAGATCTCAACCTCATACAAAGGAGATGGTTAGAGCTAATCAATGACTTTGATGTGGGCATCAACTATCATCCTGGGAAAGCAAACGTCGTGGCCGATGCTTTGAGTCGGAAAGTGCAGGTCAATAAGTTGAGCTTGAAGGACATGCCTGCAGAATTGAAGGACGAGGTTGTAAGGCTCAATCTATGCTTGGTAAATAGTGGTGAAGCCATCGCCATGGAAGTGGACTCCACACTTGTCACACCCGGTTTTTCCGAAGAAACAACCAAGTGAATATCACATGTATGCCAGGATCATTTTCTCATACATGTGATGACAAATAGTGAAGCATCATTTATTACAAGCCAGGTGTCGAATATAAATAAGTCTTACATCTCAAATGTCTCAATGGACACTAATGCTTCAATCACAAGTAAATAAACTAGCAGCGGAATTTTATTCTTTAGGGCTCCATCACAGGTGTTGCCCGGGGGTCTTCATGAACCTAAAAACCTTCCTCGGGTCCAAAGTCTTGGTCATTATACACCACCTCATTATCTTGACCTGAGCAACAATATAAACCAACAAATATGCAAGGTTGAGTACCAATGGTACTCAGCAAGTGTGGGAAAATTATATCATGCATGGCTAGAACAAGGAGAGGTTGAACTCATGGTTAAAGCACTACGCAATTAATACCTATCACCTTAGCTTATTAAGCACCTACATTACTACACAGGTGAAATGGTCACAATCTCCCATCCCATCATCATAATCCAAATAACCATAACATCATTTCCAATGTTAAGCTCCCCGCTTAACATCCACAACTTCCAAAACCATCAATTCTCTAATCATGAATAAGTCCAGGCCGCTCTTAACCGTGAGCACGGCTGTCAAGACAGTTTTGACTCTGCAGAGTTTGTACCACTGTACCCACAAGTAGTGATTTCATCCCCCGTTGCCGGGTGGACTAAAAGAACCTCCATTATGCCAGTGGCTACGAACCACATTCACACTTCCCAGGTGTGTGGCCAGGAGATCACTACGAAGCCTTTACAAAGGGATTCCCGACGAGCGTGGGCCCACTGAGGTTTCACCCCTAACAGCATACAAGAGGCTCCAACCCCGCTGCAGTGGCCCCCTCTTGAGCCTTGCGGTTCATATGGCAGTCCAGCTGACTCCTATTCCCCGCACCATCCAACACACCCATACTACGCCGGGGATACACCTAATTAATTGGCCAAGCTGCCCCATCTCAGCATGTGGTTGGCACTGTAAAGCCGGGTTACATGCTCCATGAACCGGTCCTTAGGATCCAGGCAAGTACTAAACACAAACCCAAGTCTCGTGCACCCAGCACACAACCAAAACATCCAACTTGCCTTGATCCCTACCTCTACATAACTCATAATATCTCATTCAAGAGTATGGTAATGTAAACTGATGATCTCATGTCCCAATTATCCCATTCTAAGCATGGCTAAGCATATGCATGTATATAAATGACAATGACAAAATAAATCCCAACCCAAGCTTCAAGGAAATAAGGTAATGCAATTCTAGGGAAACTTTCCTAGCATGGGTTTCATATTTAACTTGACAATGCAAATAATTCTATCTACACATCCTAGCATAGGATCAAAGTGGTCAAGGACACTTGCCTCCTTCTTGCTGCTCCTGAAATGGGTAGTCTTGGTCTTGGAATTGAATAACTTGTTCTTGAGCAGGTTCTACTTCATACCATCACACATAGCAAAAGAAAAACAACAATCATAAGACATAGTTCACATTTCCACTTCATATAAACCACACATTCACATTTATGAAAGTTTCTTTACCATTTTATGTGTTGTGAATACTCTATGTGTGTTGATTTGGGGCTTGCATACACTTTTATTTACATGTGTATGTTTCCTACTTTGGTGTTCATATTTATACTCACATACTATATATATATATGTATTTATGTGTGTTTCAGTTTTAAATAAATTTCTTCTATATTAAACTACCAAGTATGTATGAAAAGTATTTTTCTTCTCCATATATGCCTTCATAATTTCTATCAACCCTAAACTGAATTCTTTGTATTTTTAGAAACCCCATTTATCCTTTACTAGTTTCTATATTTTCAGATTTATATTCTTATGCATAATTGTGCATTTTATTATTAAATTAGTAATACACACTACCTAAACAGATTAGGTTCTGGTCCTAAATAATTTAGGATCATATTTTGACCTTGGCTTCTGATGTATATTATTTCATATTTATTTTCCCTATTTTTCTTTAACTATTCTTTACTTAAAATGTGTCCCTATACTATTAAATGTGAATAATAGATGAAACAGATTTATTTCAGCCCCAAAAATATATTTTTATCTCACTCCAAAGTTTTCTAAGTACTGAGAAAGTTTTTAATAATTTTGGCAATTAGGTTTGTCCCCCTTTTTAATATTTAACACTAGTTACATATCCAATCTTCTCAATTAAATACTAAACAGGGCTAAAATCATGAATTCACCCCACTACAGGGTCTATAATATCATTTTCATAATTTCCAGGGGTCTAGCTACACTTTTCAGAGGTGTTTTTCTTAATTTCTATCAAGTCCAGGGGCTAAAACTGATTTTTAAATGAATTTACATGATTTTCTGGAGTTCCAGGGGCTAGATCTGAAGTTTCCGGGGCTAGCTCTCAATTCCAGAGAACCCCAGGGGGTAGCACGTAAGAATTCCAGTCTTTATAACGCGGGGCTGACGTGGACCGTCTGATTTTAAACCGACGGCTGAGATTATAACATCGAACCGGTACGCGGGGTTTTAAAGTCTACCGTGCGATTTAAAATAAACGGCGCACAAGCGGCCACGTCGCTCTGATCGAGCGCGGGCGGCGCTGCCGGCGGCGCACGGCGGCGGGAAGCGGCGATCTCGCCGGAAACTTTCGGATCCTCGAGAATTCTGCCGAGAACTGTGATCTTATGGTCTAGATCGGTAGAGGGGAGGTCAGGGATCTCACCTCGGGGGTTTTCTCGAGCTCGGGGGTCCTGGAAAGTGCTCGGCGGCGAGGTCCGAGGCAAAACCACGGCGAAGCTCGTCGGAGCTGGATTTGCACCGTAAGTCTTTGGGTTTTCTGCACCTGCAAAGTTCCCCGGAGGCGGTGGATCAAGACCAACGAGTTAGATCAGAGTTTCCGAGCTTAGATCGGCCAGAATTCACCGGCGAAGTCTCGGTGCTCACCGGAGTGAAATTCGGCGATCGCGTGCGAAAAACTGATCGGATCGGTTGCTTTTATAGCCGGGGGAGGGCGGTGGTTCTGTTGTGATCGAGTTGGAGTCCGCTGGGTCCAGAATTCGGCTGCGGGGACGCGGTTTTCCCGATCGGTTGCGATCGCGCGCGCGGGAGAAGTCCGGGGTCGCGGGGTTAGGGATGACAGGCGGGTCCCACCCGTCAGCGAGGGGCAGCGCGGCGCGCGCGGGGGGCGGGCTGCGCGGGGTTTGCTGGGCCGGCTGGGGTTTCGGCCCACTGGCCAGTTTTTTTCTGGTTTTCCTTTTTCTTTTTCATTTCTTTTCTGTTTTGAGTATAATTTGAATTCCAGTTTGAATTTGAATTTTTGCAAAACATGCAATACGTCCAAAAATTTCTAAATTCCCCTCTGAACATGGTTTATGGTTCTAAATCAAAATTTGAGTTTTTTTTACTAAAAATTTGGGGTGTTACAGCTCTACCCCCCTTAAAAGAAATCTCGTCCTCGAGATTGGTGTTTCTAAGAAAACAATTCCGGAAATTGTGCCTTAAGCTCATCTTCCCGTTCCCAGGTGGCTTCCTCTTCTGAGTGATGCTTCCACTGCACCTTGCACATCCTGATTCTCTTATTTCTGGTGAGGCGTTCCATTGTCTCCAAAATCTTGTATGGTTGCTCGGCATAAGACAAATCCTCAGCTACATCCACTTCATTCATGGGTAACACCTCCTCAGGCGTCCTTAGACATTTCTTGAGTTGCGACACATGGAATACGTCGTGCACGTCCGACAGATGAACCGGCAACTCTAGTTGGTACGCCACTTCGCCTTTTCTTTCCAAAACTTGAAAGGGTCCGATGTATCGAGGTGACAACTTCCCTTTCACCTTGAACCGACGAAGTCCTCTGATAGGGGACACCTTGAGATAAACATAGTCTCCCACGTTGAAAACTAGCTCTCTTCTTCGTACATCAGCATAACTCTTCTGGCGTGTCTGTGCTATCCTCAAGTTGTTGCGAATCTCCCTCACCTTTGCCTCGGCTTCTTGTAGCACTTCTGGACCAAACACTTTACTTTCTCCTGTTTGGTTCCAAAATAGGGGAGTTCTGCATTTCCTTCCATACAAAGCTTCAAACGGTGACATCTTCATACTAGCTTGATAACTGTTGTTATAGGAAAACTCCGCATACGGTAGGTTCTTGTCCCAACTCCTATTGTTTTTGAGTGCACATGCCCTTAACATATCTTCAAGGATCTGATTGGTTCTCTCCGTCTGCCCGTCAGTTTGGGGATGATAGGCAGAACTGAAATTCAGATGGGTTCCCATGGTTTCATGCAACTTTTGCCAAAACCTCGAGGTGAACTGCGTCCCTCGATCCGACACTATCTTCTTCGGCACTCCATGGTAACACACAATCCTTGACATGTACAATTCTGCCAATTTGGTTCCGCTATAGCTTTCTTTCACCGGAATGAAATGAGCTACCTTGGTTAGCCTATCAATAATGACCCATATTGAATCATACCCGGATTGGGTCCTAGGCAATCCCACGACAAAATCCATGCTGATTTCTTCCCACTTCCATTCAGGCACTTTGAGTGGTTGCAGCAATCCCGCGGGTCGTTGATGTTCTGCTTTCACCAACTGACATGTGTCACATAGGGCAACATGTTCCGCGACATCTCGCTTCATGCCATACCACCAATACCTGCTTTTGAGGTCCTGATACATCTTCGTACTCCCAGGATGAATGGAATAGTCGGAATCGTGAGCCTCCTTCAAAATTAATTTACGAATCTCCTTTACTTCTGGCACACAGACCCTTTTCCCGTGCCACACCGTTCCTTGTTCATCCTCTCTAAAACCAGGAGCTTTATTTTCCTTGATGAGCTGTCTGATCTCTTGTATCTTCTCATCATTCTTTTGTCCCTCGCGTATGTCTCGCTCAAGTGTGGAGTCCACTTCCATGGCGATGGCTTCACCACTATCTACTAGACATAGATTGAGCCTTATAACCTCGTCCTTCAATTCTGCAGGCATATCCTTCAAGCTCAACTTATTGACCTGCACTTTCCGACTCAAGGCATCGGCCACGACGTTTGCTTTCCCGGGATGATAGTTGATGCCTACATCAAAGTCATTGATTAGCTCTAACCATCTCCTTTGTCTAAGGTTGAGATCTGGCTGTGTGAATATGTACTTCAAACTCTTATGATCCGTATATATCTCTGTCCTCTTCCCCATCAAATAGTGCCGCCAAATTTTCAATGCGTGTACCACTGCAGCTAGTTCTAAGTCATGTGTAGGATAGTTCTTCTCGTGCTTCCGAAGCTGCCGGGATGCATATGCCACGACATGTCCCTCTTGCATGAGAACACATCCCAACCCGTTTCCAGAGGCATCGCAGTACACCGTGAAATTCTTCTGCATATCTGGCATAACCAACACTGGGGCTGTTGTCAATCTCTTCTTTAGCTCCTGAAAGCTCGTATCGCACTGTGGCGTCCAGGTGAATGTGATTCCCTTTTCCAACAGTTTGGTGAGAGGTCTCGAGATCTTGGAGAATCCCTCAATAAACCGTCGATAGTATCCAGCCAATCCCAAAAAGCTTCGAACTTCCCCGACATTTTCAGGGGTTTTCCATTTCTGGATATCTTCGATTTTGGCGGGATCTACGGAGATTCCTCCCTCCGAGATTATATGTCCTAAAAAGGGAACTCTCTTTAGCCAAAACTCACACTTGCTCAACTTGGCATATAGTTGGTGTTCTCTCAGCCTCTGTAACACCAACCTTAGATGTTTCTCATGTTCTTCTTCATCTTTGGAGAAGACGAGAATATCATCTATGAAAACCACCACAAATTTGTCCAGATATTCCATGAATACCTTGTTCATGAGGTACATGAAATATGCCGGGGCATTGGTTAGCCCGAAAGGCATGACAGTGTATTCATACAGTCCGTACCGAGATACGAAAGCTGTCTTGGGAATATCAGATTGTCTTATCTTGAGTTGGTGGTATTCCGACCTGAGATCAATTTTCGAGAACACGCAAGCTCCCCTCAACTGATCAAACAAGTCTTCAATGCGGGGTAATGGGTACTTGTTCTTGATGGTTACCTCATTCAAGGCACGGTAATCCACGCATAACCTTTGAGTTCCATCTTTCTTAGGCACAAATATTACCGGAGCTCCCCATGGTGAGGAACTAGGGCGAACATACCCCTTTTCCGTCAATTCTCTCAAATGATCCTTGAGCTCTTCTAGCTGCTTGGAGTCCATTCGGTAAGGTCTCTTGTATATCGGGGCTGTTCCCGGTACTAGCTCGATTGCGAATTCCACGTCACGGTCGGGAGGCATCCCTGGCAACTCCTCCGGAAAAACATCTGGATATTCCCTGATAGTCCTGATTTCCTCAACTTTCACCTCCACTTGATTTAATTTAATGTCCCTCCTAGGCTCGTGTATCGTTATGAACTTTACTCTTGTGCCACTAGGGTGAGTTAGTTCCACCGTTCTGGTCGAACAATGGATGATTCCTTTATGTTTGGTCAACCAATCCATACCCAAAATAATATCTATCCCTTGTGAATCGATCACTATGAGGTTAGCGGTAAATACTACCCCATTAATGTCTAGGTTCACTTTGGGACACACTTGTCTTGTCCTTATTTCTCCACCTGGAGAGTTTACCGCTAGCATATGGTTCATTTGTGTGGTTGCTAGGTCATGCTTCTTAACAAACCCTTGAGCAATGAACGAATGGGTAGCACCAGAATCAAACAGCAGAGTTGCAAGGTGTAAATTGGCAGGGAACTTACCAACTACCACGTCGGGTGCCTCTTGTGCTTCCTCCATAGTGACGTGGTTCACCCGTCCTCTCATTACGTTCTGCTGCTGTGGCTGCGTGGGCTTCTTCTTTGGACACTTATGGGCATAGTGCCCCACTTCACCACAGCTGAAACATTGCACCCCAATCTTAGATGCTTGGCCCTTGTTGTCTTGGGGTTGGTTTGGGGGTCCTTGCACTGCTGGTCGAGGTGGATATGCGGGGCGAGGCTGCTGCATAAACTGACGTTGAGGCTGTGCTGGTGCTGCGGGAGGCCTGTAGTTTGGGTTGTACCCTCTTGGTGCTGAATAGGGTACCGCAGCACGGCTCGTCTGCCCCGTAGGTTGCTGCATCATACGTGGGCGGGTGTTGCTCCCTGAAGCTTGATGTGACCACCCAGCCTTCCTCTTGTTCTCATTCTCCAGGGCCTTCAGCTTCCTTTCCACCACAAATGCTCTGTCCACCATCTTTTGAAAGCTTTCATACTCATTTGAGGACATTGCACACTGCATCTCTGCGGTAAGTCCTTCCACGAAACAATCTTGTTTCTGCTCATCTGTCTCTATGTCTCGTGGGGCATAACGGGATAGTTGAGTGAATTTAGTGAGGTATTCCCTCACCGTCATGTTTCCCTGCTGCAGTCCCAAAAACTCTTTCCTCTTGTTCTTGAGTTCACCTCTTGGGATGTAATGGTTGCGGAAGCTACGCTTGAACTCTTCCCAAGTGATGCTCTCAGGGTCATGATGGGCGGCCACGTAGGCGGTCCACCAATCAGCAGCAGGTCCCTGCAATTGATGAGAGGCAAACAGCACCCTCTCATACCCTTGGCATTGTATGATTCTCATCTTACTTTCAATGGTCTTCAGCCAATCATCTGCCTCCAGAGGTTCAGCAGCACTTGCAAACTTTGGAGGTTGAGTTCCTAGAAACTCACTCAACCTTGGTTGGCGTGGTGCAGCTTGTGGAGGTGGAACTTGATGCAAGTTGGCCACTACTTGAGTCAAGTTCTGGATGAGCTGATTTTGATTCTCCAGCATTTGGTGGAGAGGATCAACTTCTTCACGGCGACCACCCCGGTTCTGGCCTCCAGAAAGATGAGAGTTGCATGCCTCATCATTGTTGTGGGCGGGGTTGGCAGCACGTCCTCTTCCTCTTCCGGCCATCTGGCAGAATCACAAATGTTAATTTGAAAGCATTTGGTATCATCTTACAACTTTCACTTGTTTGTACTTTGAAGTGTTGAAGTTTTGTTAAATCTTACGAGGGTTTTATATCTCATACCCAATAAATGCACTATTATTTCCTGTGGGTTTACACACCAAAGCAAACAATCTGAAGACGAGGCTGTGGACAATTGCTCATGGCTTCCACAACTCACGTCACACACCAAGCATTATCACACCATTAACTACGTAACGACTCGACTACTCGACCTCTTGCTAGTTAGGGGAAAGACTCTACACTACTCGTCCTCTTGAGCTGGCTCCTCGGGATCTTCCTCCTCATTTCGGCTACCTTCTGACTCTGCTTTGGGTGGGGAGGCTGCTGGTGGAGAAGTGCGACGACGCCTGATCGCTCGGCGATCCGGGGAGTCAGGGGTCCATGGATCACTTACGGTGACACACAGTTCATTCCCATCTCCTCTTTCTCTCGCCTTTAAGCAAGCTCGCAGCAATGCCTCCGTCTCCTTCAGAGTATCTCGGACATCCTGAAGCTCTTGTTGACACTCCTGCAGTCGAGTGCTGAGCATAGCAGCATCCTCCAAGCACAAGTCCATGTGCTCATGGGAAGTCCCTTGCTGCACCGGTGGGTACTTGTACTCCGTGGTACCACTCTCACGTTGGAGGACATACATGTACTCAGTTTTGTCCAAGTGGCGACGATAGATGTGGCTCTGGCAGGTGATGGCCTCCCAAGTGACATCTCTCTCCGCGTCAACTTGTGTTGCTCGACAAGCTGGAGAGTGGTGGATCTTAAGCAGCTGATTCTCGTGTATAATCCTCATCTCCGAACTCCATTCTTCCCTCTTCTCACGGATGGTCCTGGTGGAGTTATAGTGGATGATGAGCTTGCCCGTATTGCCGGCGGCTTCGAGCATACGTCGAAGACGGCGCAACAAATCTCCCACTGCCAATCCATAGGAAAGGTACGTCACTGGACGACTCTCCTCTCTTTCAGCAAGGGCAACTACGGGAACTCTCCCTCCCGTGGATTTACGAGCGGTGCGAATCATGCGAACCATCTAAAACAAAGGAATTTAAAATTAGGTTAGATAAAATTTCAAACAAAAATCCTATTTTTGAATGAAAGTTGGGGTAAGATGAAGAAAATGACTCTTTTGATAACACTTTTTCACCCACGCCTTGGAAAATAGTTTTTAAGAAAATAGGGCCCTTAAATACGTCCATTTCTACCTAGGTCCACGTTCCTACGGGCAACCTTGGCTCTGATACCACCTCTGTCACACCCGGTTTTTCCGAAGAAACAACCAAGTGAATATCACATGTATGCCAGGATCATTTTCTCATACATGTGATGACAAATAGTGAAGCATCATTTATTACAAGCCAGGTGTCGAATATAAATAAGTCTTACATCTCAAATGTCTCAATGGACACTAATGCTTCAATCACAAGTAAATAAACTAGCAGCGGAATTTTATTCTTTAGGGCTCCATCACAGGTGTTGCCCGGGGGTCTTCATGAACCTAAAAACCTTCCTCGGGTCCAAAGTCTTGGTCATTATACACCACCTCATTATCTTGACCTGAGCAACAATATAAACCAACAAATATGCAAGGTTGAGTACCAATGGTACTCAGCAAGTGTGGGAAAATTATATCATGCATGGCTAGAACAAGGAGAGGTTGAACTCATGGTTAAAGCACTACGCAATTAATACCTATCACCTTAGCTTATTAAGCACCTACATTACTACACAGGTGAAATGGTCACAATCTCCCATCCCATCATCATAATCCAAATAACCATAACATCATTTCCAATGTTAAGCTCCCCGCTTAACATCCACAACTTCCAAAACCATCAATTCTCTAATCATGAATAAGTCCAGGCCGCTCTTAACCGTGAGCACGGCTGTCAAGACAGTTTTGACTCTGCAGAGTTTGTACCACTGTACCCACAAGTAGTGATTTCATCCCCCGTTGCCGGGTGGACTAAAAGAACCTCCATTATGCCAGTGGCTACGAACCACATTCACACTTCCCAGGTGTGTGGCCAGGAGATCACTACGAAGCCTTTACAAAGGGATTCCCGACGAGCGTGGGCCCACTGAGGTTTCACCCCTAACAGCATACAAGAGGCTCCAACCCCGCTGCAGTGGCCCCCTCTTGAGCCTTGCGGTTCATATGGCAGTCCAGCTGACTCCTATTCCCCGCACCATCCAACACACCCATACTACGCCGGGGATACACCTAATTAATTGGCCAAGCTGCCCCATCTCAGCATGTGGTTGGCACTGTAAAGCCGGGTTACATGCTCCATGAACCGGTCCTTAGGATCCAGGCAAGTACTAAACACAAACCCAAGTCTCGTGCACCCAGCACACAACCAAAACATCCAACTTGCCTTGATCCCTACCTCTACATAACTCATAATATCTCATTCAAGAGTATGGTAATGTAAACTGATGATCTCATGTCCCAATTATCCCATTCTAAGCATGGCTAAGCATATGCATGTATATAAATGACAATGACAAAATAAATCCCAACCCAAGCTTCAAGGAAATAAGGTAATGCAATTCTAGGGAAACTTTCCTAGCATGGGTTTCATATTTAACTTGACAATGCAAATAATTCTATCTACACATCCTAGCATAGGATCAAAGTGGTCAAGGACACTTGCCTCCTTCTTGCTGCTCCTGAAATGGGTAGTCTTGGTCTTGGAATTGAATAACTTGTTCTTGAGCAGGTTCTACTTCATACCATCACACATAGCAAAAGAAAAACAACAATCATAAGACATAGTTCACATTTCCACTTCATATAAACCACACATTCACATTTATGAAAGTTTCTTTACCATTTTATGTGTTGTGAATACTCTATGTGTGTTGATTTGGGGCTTGCATACACTTTTATTTACATGTGTATGTTTCCTACTTTGGTGTTCATATTTATACTCACATACTATATATATATATGTATTTATGTGTGTTTCAGTTTTAAATAAATTTCTTCTATATTAAACTACCAAGTATGTATGAAAAGTATTTTTCTTCTCCATATATGCCTTCATAATTTCTATCAACCCTAAACTGAATTCTTTGTATTTTTAGAAACCCCATTTATCCTTTACTAGTTTCTATATTTTCAGATTTATATTCTTATGCATAATTGTGCATTTTATTATTAAATTAGTAATACACACTACCTAAACAGATTAGGTTCTGGTCCTAAATAATTTAGGATCATATTTTGACCTTGGCTTCTGATGTATATTATTTCATATTTATTTTCCCTATTTTTCTTTAACTATTCTTTACTTAAAATGTGTCCCTATACTATTAAATGTGAATAATAGATGAAACAGATTTATTTCAGCCCCAAAAATATATTTTTATCTCACTCCAAAGTTTTCTAAGTACTGAGAAAGTTTTTAATAATTTTGGCAATTAGGTTTGTCCCCCTTTTTAATATTTAACACTAGTTACATATCCAATCTTCTCAATTAAATACTAAACAGGGCTAAAATCATGAATTCACCCCACTACAGGGTCTATAATATCATTTTCATAATTTCCAGGGGTCTAGCTACACTTTTCAGAGGTGTTTTTCTTAATTTCTATCAAGTCCAGGGGCTAAAACTGATTTTTAAATGAATTTACATGATTTTCTGGAGTTCCAGGGGCTAGATCTGAAGTTTCCGGGGCTAGCTCTCAATTCCAGAGAACCCCAGGGGGTAGCACGTAAGAATTCCAGTCTTTATAACGCGGGGCTGACGTGGACCGTCTGATTTTAAACCGACGGCTGAGATTATAACATCGAACCGGTACGCGGGGTTTTAAAGTCTACCGTGCGATTTAAAATAAACGGCGCACAAGCGGCCACGTCGCTCTGATCGAGCGCGGGCGGCGCTGCCGGCGGCGCACGGCGGCGGGAAGCGGCGATCTCGCCGGAAACTTTCGGATCCTCGAGAATTCTGCCGAGAACTGTGATCTTATGGTCTAGATCGGTAGAGGGGAGGTCAGGGATCTCACCTCGGGGGTTTTCTCGAGCTCGGGGGTCCTGGAAAGTGCTCGGCGGCGAGGTCCGAGGCAAAACCACGGCGAAGCTCGTCGGAGCTGGATTTGCACCGTAAGTCTTTGGGTTTTCTGCACCTGCAAAGTTCCCCGGAGGCGGTGGATCAAGACCAACGAGTTAGATCAGAGTTTCCGAGCTTAGATCGGCCAGAATTCACCGGCGAAGTCTCGGTGCTCACCGGAGTGAAATTCGGCGATCGCGTGCGAAAAACTGATCGGATCGGTTGCTTTTATAGCCGGGGGAGGGCGGTGGTTCTGTTGTGATCGAGTTGGAGTCCGCTGGGTCCAGAATTCGGCTGCGGGGACGCGGTTTTCCCGATCGGTTGCGATCGCAGCGCGCGGGAGAAGTCCGGGGTCGCGGGGTTAGGGATGACAGGCGGGTCCCACCCGTCAGCGAGGGGCAGCGCGGCGCGCGCGGGGGGCGGGCTGCGCGGGGTTTGCTGGGCCGGCTGGGGTTTCGGCCCACTGGCCAGTTTTTTTCTGGTTTTCCTTTTTCTTTTTCATTTCTTTTCTGTTTTGAGTATAATTTGAATTCCAGTTTGAATTTGAATTTTTGCAAAACATGCAATACGTCCAAAAATTTCTAAATTCCCCTCTGAACATGGTTTATGGTTCTAAATCAAAATTTGAGTTTTTTTTACTAAAAATTTGGGGTGTTACAACACTCGAGCGAGACATCCGCGAGGGTCAAAAGAATGGCAAGAAGATACGAGAGATCATACAACTCATCAAGGAAAATAAAGCTCCTGGTTTTAGAGAGGATGAACAAGGAACGGTGTGGCACGGGAAAAGAATCTGTGTGCCAGAAGTAAAGGAGATCCGTGAATTGATTTTGAAGGAGGCTCATGATTCTGACTATTCCATTCATCCTGGGAGTACGAAGATGTACCAGGACCTCAAGAGCAGGTATTGGTGGTATGGCATGAAGCGCGATGTCGCGGAACATGTTGCCCTATGTGACACATGTCAGCTGGTGAAAGCAGAACATCAACGACCCGCGGGATTATTGCAACCACTCAAAGTGCCTGAATGGAAATGGGAAGAAATCGGCATGGATTTTATCGTGGGATTGCCTAGGACCCAATCAGGATATGATTCGATATGGGTCATCATTGATAGGCTAACCAAGGTAGCTCATTTCATCCTCGTGAAAGAAAGCTACAGCGGATCCAAATTGGCAGAGTTGTACATGTCAAGGATCGTGTGTTACCATGGAGTGCCAAAGAAGATTGTGTCGGATCGAGGGACACAGTTCACCTCAAGGTTCTGGCAGAAGTTGCATGAAACCATGGGAACCCATCTGAATTTCAGCTCTGCCTATCATCCCCAAACTGACGGGCAGACAGAGAGGACCAATCAGATTCTTGAGGATATGCTGAGAGCTTGTGCACTCAAAAACAATCGGAGTTGGGATAAGAACTTACCGTATGCGGAGTTTTCCTATAACAACAGCTATGAAGTTAGTATGAAGATGTCACCGTTTGAAGCCTTGTACGGGAGGAAGTGCAGAACTCCCCTATTTTGGAACCAAACGGGGGAAAGTAAAGTGTTTGGTCCAGAAGTACTACAAGAAGCCGAGGCGAAGGTGAGGGAAATTCGCAACAATTTGAGGATAGCACAGACACGCCAAAAGAGTTATGCCGATGTACGAAGAAGAGAGCTCGTTTTCAATGTGGGAGACTATGTCTATCTCAAGGTGTCCCCTATCAGAGGACTTCGTCGGTTCAAGGTGAAAGGGAAGTTGTCACCTCGATACATCGGACCCTTTCAAGTTCTGGAAAGGAAAGGCGAAGTGGCGTATCAACTAGAGTTACCGGCTCGTCTATCGGATGTGCACGATGTATTCCATGTGTCACAACTCAAGAAACGCCTGAGGACGCCTGAAGAGGTATTACCCATGAATGAAGTGGACGTAGCTGAGGATTGGTCTTATGTCGAGCAACCAGACAAGATTTTGGAGACAATGGAACGCCTCACCAGAAATAAAAGAATCCGGATGTGCAGTGCAGTGGAAGCATCACTCAGAAGAGGAAGCCCCTGGGAGCGGGAAGATGAGCTCAAGGCACAATTTCCGGAATTGTTTTCTTAGAACCACCAATCTCGAGGACGAGATTTCTTTTAAGGGGGGTAGAGCTGTAACACCCCAAAAATCTTGTTAAGACCCTAAATCCTGTTAAGAGGGGAATTTAAAAATTTTTGGACGTGTTGCATGTTTTGCAACAATTTAAATTCAAACTGGAATCCAATTTAAACTCAAAAATGAAAAGAAATAGAAAAAGAAAAAGGAAAAAAGAAAAAAAACCAGCCAGTGGGCCGAAACCCACCAGCCGGCCCATTTATTCCCGCGCCAGCCGCAGCCGCGCGCGCCCCCTTCCTCCCACTGACAGGCGGGGCCCGCCAGCCCTTCTTCTACCTCGCGCCCGCGCCGGGATTCTCTCACCCCGGATCAAAACCGACCCAGATTCTTGCGCATCCCCGCCGAATTCCGTTCGTAGGCGACGCGAACTCGATCTAAACCACCCCGCCGCCCTACCCCGTCTATAAAAACCCCGACCTCGTTCTGTTTTTCCCACGCGATCCGCCGATTTTACTCCGGTGAGAAACCGAGCCTTCTCCGGCGAATTCTGGCCGATCTAAGCTCGGAAATTCCGATCTAACTCGCTGGTCTTGATCCACCGCCTCCGGGGAACCCTGCAGGTGCAGAAAACTCGGTGACTTGCGGTTCAAACACAGCGCCGACGAGCCTCGCCGTGGTTTCACTTCGGACCTCGTCGCCGACCGCCTTCCAGGACCTCCGAGCTCAAGAAAACCCCCGAGGTGAGATCCCCGACCTCCCCCCCACCGATCTATGCCACAAAATCACAGTTCTAGGAAGAATTCTCGAAGATCCGAAAATCTCTGGCGAGATCGCCGCTTCCCGCCGCCGTGCGCCGCTGGGCAGCACCGCCCGCGCTCGATCAGAGCGACGTGGCCGCTTGTGCGCCGTCTATTTTAAATCGCACGGTAGACTTTAAATCCCAGCGTACCGGTTCAGCATTATAATCTCGGCCGTCTGTTTTAAATCGGATGGTCCACGTCAGCCCCGCGTTATAAAGACTGAAAAACTTACGTGCTGCCCCCTGGGGTTCTCGGGAAATAAGAGCTAGCCCCGGAAACTTCTGATCTAGCCCCTGGAACTTCAGAAAATCATGTAAATTCATTTAAAAATCAGTTTTAGCCCCTGGACTTAATAAAAATTAGGAAAAACTCCTCTGTTATGTATAGCTAGACCCCTGAAAATTGTTAAAATTAAATTATAGATCCTGTAGTGGGGTGAGTTTACCTTTTTAATCCTGTTTAATATTTAATTTAGGAAAATTTAATATGTGGCTTGTATTTAAAAAGTGGGACAAACATATTGTCATAATTAAATTAAAAACTTTCTCAGTATTTAGAAAACTTTGGAGTGAGATAAAAGTATATTTTGGGCTGAAATGAATCTGTTTAATTTATTATTCACATTTAGAGACACATTTTTAAGTAAAGAATTGTTCTGGAAAATAGGGAAAATAATTGTAAAATAGTTTACATCAGAGGCAAAGGTCAAAAATATATTATTAAATATTTTAGATCAGAACCTATTCTATTTAGATGAGGTGTCTTACTATTTTCAAAATAAAGTTCACATTTAGGCATAGGAAATAAATTTGAAAATATAGCAAACTATGTATGAATAACTAGAAAATGATAAATGAAGTTTCTAAAATCCAAAGAATTCAGTTTAGGGTTGGTAGAAGGTCTGAAGACACATATGGGGTAGGAAAATGCCTTCCATGCACACTTGGTAGCTAAAAGGTGTAGTAATTGAATATAAGGAATTTATTTAAATTGGAAACTCATATATATAGTATGTAAGTATAAATATGAACACAAAAGTAGGAATCATATACACATGATTAAAAGTGCATGCAAGCCACAAATCAACACACATAGAGTAACCACAACACATATAATGGTGAATGACTTACATAAATATAAATATGTGGTTTGTATGAAGTGGAAGTGTGAACTATGTCTTATGGATTGTTTTTTTTCTTTTGCTATGTGTGATGGTATGATGTAGAACCTGCTCAAGAGCAAGTTATTCCTTTCCAAGATCAGGACTACCTATTTCAAGAGCAGCAGGAAGGAGGCAAGTATCCTTGACCACTTTGATCCTATACTAGGATGTTTAGATAGAATTATTGCATTGCCAATTGAAATATGAAACCCATACTAGGATGTTTCCCTAGAATTGCATTACCTTGTTTCCTTGTAGCTTGGGTTGGGATTCATTTTATCATGTCATTTATTATTATGCATATGCTTAGCCATGCTTAGAATGGGATAATTGGGATATGAGATCATCAGTTTATTTTGCCATACTCTTGAATGAGATATTGTGAGTTATGTAGAGGTAGGGATCAAGGTAAGTTGGATGTTTTGGTTGTGTGCTGGGTGCACGAGACTCGGGTTTGTGTTTAGTACTTGCGTGGATCCTAAGGACCGGTTCATGGAGCATGTAACCTGGCTTTACCGTGCCAACCACATGCTGAGATGGGGCAGCTTGGCCAATTAATTAGGTGTATCCCCGGCGTAGTATGGGTGTGTTAGATGGTGCGGGGAATAGGTATCAGCTGGATTACCATATGAACCGCAAGGCTCAAGAGAGGGCCACTGCAGCGGGGTTGGAGCCTCTTGTATGCTGTTAGGGGTGAAACCTCAGTGGGCTCACGCTCGTCGGGAATCCCTTTGTAAAGGCTTCGTAGTGATCTCCTGGCTACACACCTGGGAAGTGTGAATGTGGTTCGTAGCCACTGGCATAATGGAGGTTCTTTTAGTCCACCCGGCAACGGGAGATGAAATCACTACATGTGGCTACAGTGGTGCAAACTCTGCAGAGTCAAAACTGTCATGACAGCCGTGCTCACGGTCAAGAGCGGCTTGGACTTATTCATGATTAGAGGATTGATGGTTTTGGAAGTTGTGGATGTTAAGCGGGGAGCTTAACATTGGAAATGATGTTATGGTTATTTGATTATGATGATGGGATGGGAGATTGGGACCATTTCACCTGTGTAGTAATGTAGGTGCTTAATAAGCTAAGGTGATAGGTATTAATTGCGTAGTGCTTTAACCATGAGTTCAACCTCCCCTTGTTATAGCCATGCATGACATAACTTTCCCACATTTGCTGAGTACCATCGGTACTCAACCTTGTATATTTTGTTGGTTTATATTGCTGCTCAGGTCAAGATAATGAGGTGGTGTATAATGATCAAGACTTTGGACCTGAAGAACGTTTCTAGGTTCATGGAGACCCCCGGGCAACGCCTGTGACGGAGCCCTCAAGAATAATATTCCGCTGCTAGTTTATTTACTTGTGATGAACTTATTATTGTCCATCGAGACATTTGCTATGTAAGACTTATTTATATTCGACACCTGGCTTGTAATAAATGATGCTTCACTATTTGTCATCACATGTATGAGAAACTGATCCTGGCATACATGTGATATTCACTTGGTTGTTCTTCGGAAAAACCGGGTGTGAGAATTGGCACTCTTAGGGTGTTCTAGAGATTTTCTTGAAACAAACTATGACTTTCTGAAAACTAGATTTTCATAGGGTTCTAATGGAGTTGGTCTCACTTAATTTGAAGGTTCCTAGCTAAAGATATGAGCTAAATAGTTTCAGAGAAAATTCTGAAAATGTTTCTGAACATTTTCTATTTTCTCTGGAACAGCTTCACTAATCACACCATTAGGTGGATCAAATAAGCTCAAATAAATCTGAAATTTTTATGGTAGTTCAGGGATATTTTGGTGAACATTCCAGCAAAATTTCAGGATTTTCCTCCAAAGGATTCTCTAGTTAAAATTCCAAACAGTTTAAACTTTGAGGAATTAATTCTGGAGAAATAAGGGTTTTCATGAAGTGAAACTTTATTTGCTGGAAAGTTCTCAGAGAGCTGAATCCAACAAAATTTGGTTCACTCAATTTGGAGTTTTCTAGCCAAAGTTATGAGGATTTGAAATTTGAAGGAAATTTGAAAATCGGGGGAAAAGTTTAAATCTGCCGGGGCCCACGGGGACACGTGTTAAGCGCCGAGGCGACCGCACACCGCGGCCCACAGGGTCTTTGCGCGCCAGCACACCCGATCCCGGCCACACCCGATCCTGATTTCAAATTTTGAGCCGCTGACGCGTGGGTCAGCCGGCTTCGTCTACCTCTCGACGCGCCCGAACCGCCGCCCCTCGCCGGAGCAGACCCGGAGCTCGCCGGCTCGCCGCTGCCGGCCATCCCATGGTCTGAAACTCGCCGCCAGGGGGTTGTCGACGTCGAGGAACACATCGGTGGTGTCAGTTCGGGCTGCCGGTGACCGGGAATAGCCCGGCGACGTGCCGCGGCCTCGGTTGAGGTTCGGCGCCGTCGGCCGTGAGTTCTAACCCGCCAAAACCTCGAACAATCGGTCCTACAGCATCAGTGTATCTCTAGGAAGCTCGACAAGGTGTCAAAAGGGTTCAAGGATGGCAGCAAGTCGGTCGGCACCGTGTGACCGATCGTGCCCGCCATGACCGCCCTTGATCGAGCTTGAAATTCATCACTCCTAGACAGTTTCACGCCACGGATGCAGAAAAGAACTTGATCGCCGGCTAGTCCAGCGTCTATGTGCAAGATTTGATAGCTAGGGAAGGATCTTAGAGCGAGAATTTGAAGGATCCGTACGGAAGCTCAGTTTAAGGTCGCCGGAGCAAAAACTGAGAATTCACCGTGGATTCTTCACGGTTTGCTTCCAAACTTGGAGGAGAGCAGCACGGTGGTCGCGCGCTCCTGTTGCCTCTCTTGCTGGACCGTGAAAACGCCTGTGGAACGCTGTCCACGGGCGCCTGACTCTCGGCTGAGGCTAGGTCGCCGCGGTGGCGATTGTTTTCGGGCAAAGGAGGTCGGAGCTCGGGGTTTCTGGCGTTGGGGAGGTAGAGGGCGATCTCAGGTTGCTGTCTAGCAGCTCAGGAACGAAGGAGGAGATCGTTTGCTGCTTTTCCCGATCGAGCTGTGAGCAGCGGGAAGAAGAACTGCCGCTGCTCGGGTTCACACGCGAGGAGATAAAGCCAGCCGACTCCTGCTCGGGCTGAGGCGGTGCCGGTCGCGTGGAGGCGCGAGTAAGCCGCCCTGCGCGCCAGCGCGCGTAGAGGGGAAGCAGCTGGTGGCGCCGGTGGCTTCTCGGTGGCACAGCCGACAGCTGCTCGGTGGAATTTCCCACCGAGGCTGTGACTTTGTGTGCAAGTTTTCCCTCCTTCTCTCTATGACATGTGGGTCCCACCCGGGGTTTTAACCTCTGAAATTTACTCCTAATCACTGTTGTAAACAGTGAGCCCCATAATACCCCTGGTGATTCAAATTATTCACCCATGAGCCATTTGAATTGATTAGAATTCAAATTGGGTTTGGTTTGAATGAATTTCAGCACAAGTTCAGTTTGGAATTCAATTAAAGTTTGAATTTGTCCCACCTAGCTCATGTCAAGATCAACTCCAAATGGAGTGAAAATTGGAGTGTGAGCTCACAAAAATGTGCTGGATAAGAATATGTCTCCCACTTTTGAATTCATGGGATAAAAACAGTTTGAATTTGAATATGGTTTCAAACTGCCCTCTTTCTAACTATACCCAAACTGACCTCAAAAAGGTTTTGAATTTGGGTGAAACTTGGCATGGACATCCTTAGCAATGTGTAGGAGTTTTCCTATGTCCAGCCCCTCTATATCACATGTGGGGAATACCACTTTTGCAATATGTCAGTTTGTTCTGTAATGAGCATGTTGATGGTGGTTACTTGCTCTTCATTTGTGTTCATCAACTTTCCTCAAATGAGGTGTGTGTGTATAGTGATGAACACTTCCAATATGTGTCCCGAGATTATAAGGTAAAAATGAGAGAGAGGACGGTGGAAAAATTACCGGATATGCGACGTGAAAAAGTCGGGGTGGTTAGCGCGAAGAAATTCTTCGCTCTCCCATGTCGCTTCGTCCACGGAGTGATTACTCCATAGAACCTTGTAGAACCACAACGTACGGTTGCATGTGGTTTGGGCCTTTTCATCAATAATCTGCACCGGTTCCTCCCGATAGGTGAGATCCGGTTGCAGTTCTTCAATATCTTCCAGCTGAACGGTAGTTGATAGCTTAAGACACTTCCTCAGCTGGGCAATGTGAAAGACGTCGTGCACACCGGAAAGTGCTTCTGGTAATTTTAGCCGGTATGCCACTGATCCACATCTTTCGGTAATCTGGAATGGACCGATGAATCGGGGTGCCAACTTTCCTCTCACCCTAAATCTGTTTACGCCCCTCATTGGAGACACACGCAGATATACGTGATCCCCGACTTCAAATTGCAATGGGCATCTTCTCCGGTCCGCATACTGTTTCTGACGGGATTGGGAGGCTTTTAGGTTCACTTGAATCAGTCGAACCTTCTCTTCCGCGTTGTTGACAAGGTCAATCCCGAAGGTAACCCTTTCGCCAGACTCACACCAGTTCAATGGTGTGCGGCATTTCCGTCCGTATAGCGCCTCGTAGGGCGCCATCTTTATGCTGGCTTGGTACCCATTGTTGTACGAGAACTCGGCTAACGGCAAGTGATCATCCCAATTCTTGCCGTGGCTGATAGCGCAAGCTCGTAGCATGTCTTCTAGGATCTGATTTACCTGCTCGGTTTGCCCATCCGTCTGCGGGTGGTACGCTGAACTACGGATCAGCTTCGTCCCCAATGCAGCGTGCAGCTGCTCCTAAAAACGGGACACAAATAAAGTGCCCCGATCCGATATGATGGTACAGGGTACGCCATACAAGCATAGGATCCGTGAGATGTACAGTTCAGCGTACTTCTTGGCATTGTAGTTTGTGTTGACCGGGATGAAATGGGCAACTTTGGTGAGCCGATCGACGATCACCCACACAGAATAATGCTTTTGAAGAGTGGTGGGTAAACCAACGATGAAGTCCATGCTCACGTCCTCCCACTTCCAGGCAGGAATGCCCAGTGGTTGAGCAGTCCCGGTTTCCGCATATGGTCTGCCTTCACCCTTTGACATGTATCACACTCGGACACGTATTTTGCAGTCTCCCGCTTCATCCGTGTCCACCAAAACTTGCTTCTAAGTTCTTGATACATTTTGTTGCTGTCGGGGTGAATAGAAAACTTTGACAAGTGAGCCTCATCAAAGATCTTCTTCCGTAATTCCGGGTTACGGGGTACGACGATCCGGTCCTTGAACCATAGGACGCCGTCTCCGTCCTTCCGGAAACATTTCAGCTCCCCACTGTCTACACGTCTCAGCAAATGCGACATGCCCTTGTCATTCTTCTGGGCTGCCACTATCTCTTCACGGATGGTGGGGATCAAAGCTAAGTTGTATAGAGCTCCATGTGGAAGCACAAGCAGTGGTGGTTCGCTCTCTTCCAACGGTGTGATGGTCAGATTGTTGACGTGTGACTTGCGGCTCAGCGCATCTGCCACTACGTTTGCCTTGCCTGGATGATAATGGATCTCTATTTCGTAATCCTTTATCAGTTCTAACCATCTACGGGGCCTCATGTTCAGCTCCTTCTGAGTTAATATGTACTTGAGGCTCTTGTGGTCGGTATATAAATGTACGAGGTTACCCAGTAGGTAGTACCTCCACATCTTGAGTGCGAGTACCACGGCAGCGAGCTATAAGTCGTGAGTTGGATAATTTTGCTCATGATTTCTAAGCTGCCGTGACCCATACGCGACCACTCTTCGGTCTTGCATCAGCACACATCCGAGCCCAATGCCGGATGCATCGCAGTACACATCGAATGGTTTTGTTGTGTCTGGCTGCGCCAAAACCGGTGCTGATGTCATGTGCTTTACTAAAGCCTTGAATGCTGCTTCACACGCTGGACTCCAAACATATTTGGTAGCCTTCTTCAGCAGCTCTGTCATTGGCTTGGCAATCTTCGAGAAGTTTGGAATGAACCTCCGATAATATCCCGCTAGTCCGAGGAAACTCCGTACCTTGTGAACCGTTCTCGGGGATTTCCAGTTCAGCACTTGATTAATCTTGCTCGGGTCTACAGCGATTCCCTCCGCTGAGATGATATGCCCGAGGAAAGGTACTTGCGATATCCAGAACTCGCATTTGCTGAATTTCGCGTATAGCTTGTGATCCCGCAGCCGTTGCAAGACTATATGCAGATGTTTCTTATGATCTTCCTCTGACTTGGAATATACCAGGAAGTCGTCGATGAAGACCACGACAAACTTGTCCAGCTCTGGCATGAATACCGAGTTCATCAAGTACATGAAGTGAGCCGGAGCATTGGTGAGGCCGAAGGACATGACCAGGTAGTCATAAAGCCCGTACCTCGTCGAAAAAGCTGTCTTTGGAATGTCCTCCGCCCTTATCTTAATCTGATGGTACCCGGATCTTAAGTCCATCTTGGAAAAGATCTTTTCTTCGACCAACTGATCAAACAACATGTCGATCCGTGGCAACGGGTACTTGTTCTTGATGGTTACGGCATTTAATGGACGATAGTCCACACAAAGCTGCAACGTCTCATCCTTCTTCTTCACAAATAATGCCGAACAGCCCCATGGCGAGGAGCTCGGCCTAATAAAACCCTTCTCCAGAAGGTCCGTGAGCTGAGTCTTCTGTTCAGCCAACTCCTTGGGCGCCATCTTGTACGGCCTTCGGGATATTGGCATGGTTCCCGGTGCAAGTTCAATCTTGAACTCCACCTCTCTATCGGGTGGCATCCCCGGTAAATCGTCCGGGAATACATCAGGGAACTCTCGGACCACTTGAATATCTTCCAATCTGATGGTTGTGGCTTGATAGACACTTGAAAGTTTTATTTCTGGACTGTCTAGAAATAAGGAGTGAGACTCGTGCACTTCTGAGTTCAAGTGCACAACTCGGAGGACAGTGTCTAAAACAGCGCCGTGGCGGGTTAACCATGACATCCCTAAGATGACATCGACCTTTTGTCCCTCTAAGATTATGAGAGACGTAGGGTAGACTCTACCCTCTAAGCACAATGGCGCTTTTGGGACCATCATGCTTGCTGAAATTTTCCCACCCGGTGAACAAATCACATAAGGACTATCGGTGGGTAGTATTTGCAAGCTATATTTATCAATGAAAGCTTGGCTAATGAAGCTATGCATGGCGCCTGAATCAAATAGTAATATGGCGGGATGCTGGTGGAGTTGAAACATACCCGCAAGCATTGGCTCGCCCTCCGGCTCGCCCTCCGGCACGTCCTCTATGGCAAGCTGATGGACAGTGTCGGGCCTAGGGTTTGCCCGCCGCGCATTAGTAGGGTTCCGTGGTTGATTCCTCAACGGAAACGGTGGTGCAACTCCGCCGCCTTGCCTCTCCGGGCAACTGCTCGCGAAGTGTCCTGGACGACCACACTTGTAACATGTGGCCGCTGCTGGTGTAGTGCTCGGGGAACGAAAACCCGGCATGCGTTGCTGAGGTGCATACGCATGCAGAGGTGGTACTGGCAGTGCCGGCCTGAATGCCGGTGAAGAGTACGGCCGACTGCGGAAAGGCATCGACCTCTGGGGTGGCTGCCAGCGTGAACCTGATGGTGGGCGATTCACCATCCGAAACTTCTTAGAAGGACCGCCTCCTTCTCCGATGCTCTGTGGTGCGCTTTGCTTTCGCTCCGCCGCCGCCAACTCCCTGTCGGAGTCCTCTTGAACAATCGCAGCGTCAATGATGTCGTTGAGGCTGCCGCGATTGAACATCGCCAACTTGTCCTTCAGGAGCGGGTTAAGCCCCTGGTAAAAGTGGTCCCGCCGCTTCTCGTCGGTATTGGCGTGATACGACGCGTAGAGCGCGAGATTGAACGCCCTGGAGTATTCCAGCGCGTTCCGGCTCCCTTTTTGCAGGTGTAGGAATTCCTGCGTCTTCCTCTTCATCAAGCCTGGCGGTATGTGATAGGCCCTGAAGGCCGTCCGGAACTCCGTCCAGGTCATCACTCGGTCGGTGGGCTGTGAAGCACAGAAGTTGGCCCACCACGCGCTCGCGGATCCTTGGAGCTGCTGGACCGTGAACTGAGTCTTGCGCTGCTCGCTTATCTGGAGCAGCCCGAACTTCATCTCTATTGTGCGGAGCCAGTTGTCCGCGTCAAGAGGTTCATCCGCCATTGAGAATACCGGGGGATGAGTCGCCAGGAAGTCGGAGTAGGAGCTCTGTTGACGCTCCTCACGGTTTTGACGTCTCTCTGGGCGAGACGTATTAGCAATAAGAGTCTGCAGCAACTCGGTGTGCTGCTGGTGTGAACCCGCCATTGCCGCGACGATGTCGGCCAATGTAACTGTTGACAGTGGCGGTGGCGGTGTTTGCTGTTGCTGTTGCTGCTGCTGTCCCGAGGAGTCCTCGGGAGGCTGTTGGGAAGTCTCTCCCCCTTGACTAATACCCCCAACGTCCGGGTTGGTACGAGTACGCGTCATTCTAAAATTCAAAACAGCAGCGATTAGCTCATGTCATACTTAAAATTCCATATGCAACAGTAGGTATTGAAGTGACACATGATTAATTTGCACAACATTCACATATATTGATAAAGCATAAACTTTATACAAGATACATTGTTCTCGGTTCTCCGAGAAGTCGTGCTCATGTCATCACTACTTATACATACTCTACTGCCTACACGACATGTCACCGATTACAAAAGTTGGGTTACACTACCCTAGCTGCCCTACTTGGCAACTGTAACCCCTACTCGGAGTAGAACTCGACCTCCTGTGGGTCCTCCTCCTCCGGTACCTCTGCTGGTGGCTCTGGATCTACCACCTATTCTCCCATCTCGGGTTCTCTCATTGCCGGAAGACCCAAGACCACCGGTACGCCCAATACCGGCGGCACGAGGTCCTGCAATGCATGCACCTCGTCCATGGCTTGGTTGTAGTATTCTTCCCAGCCTTGCCCTTCCTCAATAGCGTTGTAAAACCGCTCTTGAGCAAGGTCCTCATTCTGCTGGGTTAAAGTCTGTACCAGCTCTTGCAATGCCGCGATGTCAACACGGCTTTTCTTTTTCGCCTTCTTCAGACGATGCAACTGATTATGTTGTTCGTTCAGTCGCTTGATCGTCGGAAGGAGCACATTGCGGAGTGCGCTGTGAGCACTCTAGAAATGGTCTCCACGGCTTGTGCTCTCTTTCAGGTAGAGGGCGATCTCAGGTTGCTGTCTAGCAGCTCAGGAACGAAGGAGGAGATCGTTTGCTGGTTTTCCCGATCGAGCTGTGAGCTGCGGGGAGAAGAACTGCCGCTGCTCGGGTTCACACGCGAGGAGATAAAGCCAGCCGACTCCTGCTCGGGATGAGGCGGTGCCGGTCACGTGGAGGCCCGAGTAAGCCGCCCTGCGCGCCAGCGCGCGTAGAGGGGAAGCAGCTGGTGGCGCCGGTGGCTGCTCGGTGGCACAGCCGACAGCTGCTCGGTGGAATTTCCCACCGAGGCTGTGACTTTGTGTGCAAGTTTTCCCTCCTTCTCTCTATGACATGTGGGTACCACCCGGGGTTTTAACCTCTGAAATTTACTCCTAATCACTGTTGTAAACAGTGAGCCCCATAATACCCCTGGTGATTCAAATTATTCACCCATGAGCCATTTGAATTGATTAGAATTCAAATTGGGTTTGGTTTGAATGAATTTCAGCACAAGTTCAGTTTGGAATTCAATTAAAGTTTGAATTTGTCCCACTTAGCTCATGTCAAGATCAACTCCAAATGGAGTGAAAATTGGAGTGTGAGCTCACAAAAATGTGCTGGATAAGAATATGTCTCCCACTTTTGAATTCATGGGATAAAAACAGTTTGAATTTGAATGTGGTTTCAAACTGCCCTCTTTCTAACTATACCCAAACTGACCTCAAAAAGGTTTTGAATTTGGGTGAAACTTGGCATGGACATCCTTAGCAATGTGTAGGAGTTTTCCTATGTCCAGCCCCTCTATATCACATGTGGGGAATACCACTTTTGCAATATGTGAGTTTGTTCTCTAATGAGCATGTTGATGGTGGTTACTTGCTCTTCATTTGTGTTCATCAACTTTCCTCAAAAGATGAACACTTCCAATATGTGTCAAAAACTGAGACCCTTACACATGGGATTGATGTGATCCTCGGTATGGATTGGTTAGCCAAGTGCAATAGGAGTATAGCTTGTGCATAGAGGACTGTGACAGTGACAAACCTTGAAGGGAAGAGTGTCACATGTCATGTCAAGTCCAGCCTATCTGACCCAGTAGTAAATCGCTTGAAGGCGGAAACACCCTAGGAAGTGCCAGTGATTAAGGAGTATGTTGATGTGTTCCCTGAGGAGTTGTCGGGCATGCCGCCAGAAGGAGAAGTGGAGTTCTCCATTGATCTAGTTCCGGGAACTGCCCCAATAGCTAAGAGGCCTTATAGAATGGCAGCGCCAGAACTAGCCGAGTTAAAGAAACAGTTAGATGAGTTACAAGAGAAAGGGTACATAAAGCCTAGTGCATCACCATGGGGCGCACCAATCCTCTGTGTAAAGAAAAAATATGGAAGTAAGAGACTCTGAGTAGATTACCGAGCTCTTAATGCAGTGACCATCAAGAACAAATACCCTCTACCACGGATAGATAATCTATTTGACCAGCTAAAGGAGGACAAGTTTTTTCTCAAAGATTGACTTGAGGTCTGGATATCATCAAGTGAGGATTAAGCCTGAAGATATACCTAAGACAACATTTGTGACTCGCTACGTCAGTTCGAGTTCACAGTGATGTCTTTTGGATTAACCAATGCCCCTGCCTATTTCATGAACCTAATGAACTGGGTGTTCATGCAAGAGTTGGACAAGTTTATCGTTGTCTTCATTGACGACATTCTAGTCTATTCACAAAGTGAAGCAGAGCACGCGCAACACCTACGTGTTATTCTAGACCGGCTCAGGAGCCATCAACTTTATGTCAAGTTCAGAAAATGTGAGTTTTGGTTACTAAAAGTTAGTTTCCTTGGGCATGTGCTGACAGCCGAGGGAGCTGCAGTTGATCCAGAGAAGGTCAAAGCCATATCATCTTGGAAGCAACCAACTTCGGTCTCGGAGATTCGTAGTTTTCTGGGTATGGCTGGTTATTATCGGAGGTCCATCGAAGGATTTTCCAAGCTAGCTCGACAAATGAAGAAACTACTCAAAAAGGATAAGAAGTTTGTGTGGAATGAAGCATGTGAGCGAAATTTTCATGAGTTGAAGGAAATACTAACCACGACCCCAGTCTTAGTCTTACCGGATATTCACAAGAGCTTCGTTATTTATTGTGATGCTTCTAGACACGGCCTAGGATGTGTGTTAATGCAAGAAGGACGAGTAGTGTCCTATGCCTCTCGTCAGTTAAGGTCGCATGAGCAGAACTACCCAACACATGACTTGCAATTGGCTGCGGTAGTGCATGCTCTTAAGATTTGGAGACACTATCTGATCGGTAACAAGTGTGAGATCTACAGAGACCACAAGAGCCTTAAGTATATCTTTACCCAGCCTGATCTGAACCTAAGACAATGAAGATGGTTGGAACTAATTAAGGATTATGATGTGGAGATCCACTACCACCCGGGTAAAGCAAATATTGTGGCAGACGCTCTCAGCAGGAAAGCATACTGTCATCACTTGGTGACTCAAGTACCCAACTGTGCGAGGAGATGATGAAGTTGAACCTAAGTATTGTACCTCACTCCTACAACTACAACCTTAGCGTCCACCCCGTCCTGGGTGACCAGATTATGAAGGCTCAACACGAGGATGAAATGTTAATGAAGATCAAGGAACAAACCGGTGAAGGCAAAACACTAGACTTTAGAGTTGATAGAGATGGAATATTATGGTTCTAGAAACGGTTGTGTGTGCCTTCACAAGGTCACTATCGGAATACGATCATGGATGAAGCTCATAACTCTGCCTACTCTATCCACCCTAGAGCACGAAGATGTACGTGGATATTAAGCAGAAGTATTGGTGGGTTGGCATGAAGGGTGACATAGCCAAATTTGTGGCTTACTGTGATGTGTGTAAAAGGGTCAAAGCTGAGCATCAAAAGCCGAGTGGACTATTACAGCCCTTACCGATTCCTGTTTGGAAATGGGATGAGGTAGGAATGGATTTCATCACTGGCCTTCCAAGGACCAAGAATGGTAATGACTCTGTGTGGATAGTGGTCGAACGTCTGACTAAAGTTGCACACTTTATTCCTGTTATCAGTACCTACAATGGGAGTAAGCTTGCTAAGTTGTACATAGACCGTATTGTGAAACTACACGGAGTACCCTCGAGGATAGTCCCAGATCGAGGTACTCAGTTTACGTCAAGGTTTTGGAGGAGTCTTCAAAAGGCACTTTGCACCAAGTTGGACTTTAGTTCAGCATATCACCCTCAGACGATGGTCAGACAGAAAGGATCAACCAAATCTTGGAATACATGTTGAGGGCCGCTGTTCTCACCCACGGCAAGTATTGGGAAGACAATTTACTGTATGATGAGTTTTCATACAACAACAATTATCAAGCCAGCATCAAGATGTCACCGTATGAAGCCCTCTATGGAAGGAAGTGTAGAACCCCGCTCATGTGGTCAGAAGTTGGGACCGCATTGTGGGGCAACCGGACTTCATCTTGGCGGCAGAGGACAAGGTAGCAGAGACTCGAGCGAATCTCAAGGCCGCCCAATCACGTCAGAAAATCTACGCAGATAAGAGGAGGCGTGAACTCAGGTTCCAAGCTGGAGATCATGTGTACCTTAAAGTATCTCCTATCCGCGGCACGTGCAGATTTCAAGTACGTGGAAAGTTGGCACCACGGTACATCGGTCCTTTTTCAGTCCTAAAAAGGGTAGGATCAGTGGTGTACGAGATTCAACTACCCGAAGAGATGTCAGGCGTGCACAACATCTTCCACGTGTCACAGCTAAGGAAATGCTTACGGGTTCTCGAGGAACAGGTGGCACAAGAAACCCTAGACCTGGAAGATGATTTGCGCTACTAGGAGGTGCCAGTAAAGATCTTGGAAACCGTCACCCAAAGGACACGAAGAAACACCATCATGTTTTGTCGGGTCCAGTGGAGCAGACACTCGGAGGCCGAAGCTACATGGGAAAGAGAAGATACGTTGCGGGCAGAGTTTCCCCATCTCTTTGCACATCACTTGAATCTCGAGGACGAAATTCATCCTAAGTGGGGTAGGTCTGCAACGCCCTGTTTTTCGTAAGCTAATAAATCATGGTGATAGAATTAACCACCAGGCATATTACGCAAACTCTTGACCGATATCAAATGTGCCTTTTATCGAAACTGGTGCAGGTCCTCTCTACTTTTGCCTAATGGCAATCCCCTTTCCTCTTCCTCCCCCATCCCCATCCATTCTATGAGAAACTTCTAGAACCACACACCACCCACCTGTTCCCCCTCCATCCTTATCCATTCCACGAGAAGCTTCCGAAATCACCCCTCACCTACCACTCCCTTCCCTATCCTTATCCATTCCATGAGAAGTTTCCGAAATCACCCCTCACATACCCCTCCCTCCTCTATCCTTATCTATTCTACGAGAATCTTCTGGAACCACCCCTCACATACCCCTCTCTCCTCTATCCTTATCCACTCCATGAGAAGCCCCCGAAACATGCATTAATTACACCTCACCTACCTCCCCTTCCTCCATCCCTATCCCTTCCCCTTCGTCTTTAAAAGGGGCTCAGGGGCTCACTTCCCCCCACCCCATTAAGCACCGACGTTCACATATTCCCACAACATCGATCTTCGACGAGGAACCCTCCCCGCCGAGCCCCGCCAAGCCACGGCCAAGGTGAGCACCCCAACCTCCACGCTTCTACACGAGTCATCCCCCTTCCCCCCTCTCCTCGGGTTGGGCCGCGACCACCCCGCGGCATGGCCTCCCTTTCATGAAGTTTCCCTACTTCCTATATCTCCTATCCAAAATCGGCAGCTCAATCGAGTGAGCCATAGCGTCGGCATTCGATTTCTCTCTAGCAAACCTCTCCCTGTTAACTCTCGCTGATTTGAACCCAACCCCAAGCAACCACTTGATGGGTCTTAGGCCAGATCTCACCCACACACAAAGACCACTTAATCCGATTCTTCTTCTAAAAATCATCTAATATCATAATATAGTTAATGCAAGCAAGTCTGAATGATGTATATTTGCTTTGTTTGTAAGTTTGCTTGTGCGCGGTGTAGAACCAGTGCTAGAAGAGAACCCAGAGGAGCCAAGTGACCAAGAGCACGACGCTACAGACGGTAGCGAAGGCAAGTTCCATCGCCCCCTTTTTGATCATATTGCTCCTATGTGAGGTTCATCTATTGTGTCCAGTACATTAGGTCTTTGCATTGTGGAGCATGAGTTATTCGAGTGATAGAGTGTAAACATACTAGTTACTCTTTTTGTGGCATATTGATAGATGAGATTATGCATGATGATGTTGCCTTGTGTATGTTGCATGGTTGGGAAGAGCATGAGTTGAGACCGGGGCAGAAGGTTAGTGTTGGTGTAAGCGCTACCGTGGTGGTAGACTTGCGGCGAGTACTATCAGGATGATAGGCTCGTGGTTTGAGTATTGAGGCTGCCCTGGTGAATCTTAAGGACCGAGTTGTTTTGACATCTCACCTAACTTCCTTCAGTACAACCACATAGCCCTGCATGGGCGGGGCTTAGCCTAACCCTGGTGGCTAGCCCGTCAGTCATCCACGGTGGAGAGACATATGCATTTATGAGTAAAAACTGAGATGATGTTGAGATAAGTCATGACACTGGGTTGGGGACGACTAGTCTGGGTGAGGTTTCGACTGGATGTCAGTTATGACGGGCTGTCTTAGATGGCCCGTGCGTGTGGGTACAACGTACAACCTCTACAGAGTGTAGAATCCATTCGGGCGGCTGTGTCCTCGGTATTGGACAAGTTATGGTGTGGTCCTAACAAATAGGAAGCCACCTGTTGTGAGGATGAGGTGAGGGATGTCTCTAGATGGGTTATTTGGTTGCATTAGTTGCATTAGATTGCATCACTCTTTATGTTGTGCATGGCATCTATATTTGTTTCATTCCCCTTCCTAAGGGCGAGGTGGAGCTTGATGAGTACTTTTTGTACTCAACTGTTGTTGATATCTTCAGAGGATTCTAACTTCAACCCAGAGCACTTCGAGTAGGGTTGCATCCACACCCAAGGTGTCACCGTGGAACTATGTATGAGGAGGAGCTAGTTGTCCATGTGTTTATGTCGTTAGTTATCATTATGTTAGTTATTATGATTGTTGTACTAAGGTGTATACCGTTGTAACAAAGCTCTATATGGTTGTGGTTCCACTTGTGTTGTAATATTATGTACCGAACTCTATTTCTTGCATAATATTACATGTTTAGTTCTGATCTTATGGGTCGGGATGCTTCATAAGTGAAGGCCAGGGGCTCTCTCATTGATAACGGAATCAGGCGGCAACGCACAAACTCCTCAAGAACATGGGTCCCGGTTAACCCCTTTTCTTTCATATCCATGACCTTCTTGATCAACTTCTCCAGGTAAAGATTCCTCATCGAGAGACTTTCTAACCTTCTAAGAAGTCTAGGAGTTGATCGAGATGTACTCCCTCTGTTCTGAAATAAATGACATTTTGGACAACTAATTTAATTCAAAATGAACTAGATTTTTTTGTCCTAAACATCATTTATTTTGGAACGGAGTGAGTATCACTACAAGAAACACGACCATTTACGACGGCCATTGTTATTTACGACAGTTAGGGTTAACCGTTGTTATTTACGACGGTTATAGGGCCAGTTCCTAGAGAAGAAGCAACGTTGTCGGCTGTTCGCCCTATTGGCGATAGATAAGCTCTTACGTTGTAGCTTTAGAAAATTACGTAGTGCTAAAACTCTTTGATGCACAATTATTCTTGCAGCGAATGGAAGGACACTAACTTCAAGGGTAGAGGACGTCAGAGAAAGGTCAACATTGTCTTAGGGAACCTCGTGCGTTTGGTCCCTGGTAGTGGTGACGAGCGTATCCCTGCCAAGTCATGGGATGATTCCGCTTGTGCTACTGACCTGACGTACGGGACTGCTCAGGGTGTAGTGTGGACCGACTTCTAGGTAAGTATGTGTTAATACATGTTTTAAATTTAGTTCTTCAATAGCTACAATGTTTAACACTTATGTTTCTGTTTTCTTGTAGAGACGGTACCAGTTGTAGGATCCAGCAGATGCCGACCACGCGAGAGCCATCTTCAACAAGAACACCAGGAATCTTGTTACGCAGACAATCTCCTATGCCCGTATCCAAACAACAAACGATTACTTGAAGAGACATCAAGGGCAGGAGCTTGCGACGTTCAGAAACGGCTCCGACACATATTTTTGACGGAGGAGCAATACGACGAGGTAAGCTAGTAGTGTTTTAATAGGAGTTTGATTTTGTAATGTTAACGTTATTTCAATCAATTAGTAAATGCATGCAGGTGAGGATTTCTTGGTTGGAGGACTGTCCGGAGGCTTACCGGCCATCTGTCAGCTGTGGTCCAGCGAGGACTTCGTCGCCAAGTCCAAGAGGGCCCAACAGTGCAGAGGCTCTACCGTGCCATACGTATGGTCCGGATAGCCATCTACGTCCGGCTAGACGAATGGTAAGGAAAATACATACAAAACTGTATTTCTAGTATATTTATGCTAATGACTCATACTTACAGGAAAACGAGCTCGGTGAACTACCGAGCGATGCTAAGGTGTATAAAAGAGGTCACAGGTCAAGTGACCCTTCACTGCCCGACCAACTATGCACTCTGGCGGTCACAGCAATACTGGTGAGTCCTCGAACTAACATGTTCCTTTACTTGTAACTAACATTGCTACAGATGCGTTTTTATGTATTACTTGTATTTGTAGGGGAAGTATAGGGAGGAGGCAGTGAAGATTCACGGTCAAGATTACAATTGGCAGAACGCACCAATCGATGCGAACACCGTATATATGAGCGGTAGCGTTAAACCGTATGGACGGTGAGATGCTAACTGTTTTTTGTTTATGTCAATTTGACTTACATTATCTTACTCCTAATTTTCTTTTTGGATAGTTTTGCCATTTTCGATGGAGTGGTTGACTCGAGGGAGGCAAGGCCTTTGAAGAGCTTATCCTCGCAGTCTTCATCCGTTGGACCCAGCCGGCGGATGTGGAGCTGGAGCTTCTAGGTGTCTAAGAGGAGTTACGTCGAACATAGGAGAAGCTCTAGGAGCAAGCAACCTTATTGAAGGCCACTCAAGACTCTCAAGCCACCTACAACACACAAATACAAGCGGTGATACAAGTAATGCTTTTCTATCACAGGCTTTAGGACAGTAGCACGAACCGCAGATTGCCTTCCCATATGGCCGCCGCCGATGCTGGAGCCACAGGTGCCTTCTACGGCACATATAAGCACCATTTCTTCAAAAGATCGTAAATTAGATTACTATAGCAAACTGAAACAAAATTAGTCAACCATAGTAAAACTTAGCCATAATTAACCAAATGTAGCCAAATATAGCCATAATTGCTCAAACATAGCAAAATTTAGACATAACTGCTCAAACGTAGCCAAATTTAGCTATAATTGCTCAAAAGTAGCCAAACTTAGTCAAACTTAGCAATAATTGCTCTTATATTTTACGGCGGTGGAGACTCAGACTCCATCGCTGTGCTACAGGGACCTAGAGCACCATACGAGGACAACATTCCAGGCTCCGGATGTAGCGGACAGGAGAGTGTGTAGTGTCGTGTTTTATATTTGGTAATATTGTAATCTGAACTACCCGTGATCTATCTATATTGTTATGTATCTATCTGTGAGTTGGGCATCGTGCTAGGTTAGCATTTTTCTGTTGTTTTTTTTAAATTACATTCCTTATTTACGATGGACAAGACTGGTAAATAAGTCTATGTTATTTACGATGGTTTGTTTCTGGCCATCGTAAATAAACTTTGAGAGTAAGTTAAGACGGTCAGTTTAGTCCGTCGTAAATAAGCTTATTTACGACCAATTACTTGTGACGATCGGTTGCGGTCATAAATAAGTAATTACCATCGTAAATAAGTTAATTATGATGATTATAGGCTTAATTACGATGGTTTATGATTACAAAAGATTGCTGTAGTGTATTTGCTTAGCATTACGGAGGGTGAAACCTACTAATAGTAAGTAAAGGGGTAGAAATACTCTACAACAACATGATGGGGGCTATCCTGAGCAAGCGTTCTTAGAGGAAGACAAAAAAACTCAAGGCAGTAACAAGGGTAATAATACTTTGGTCCTTAGAGGAAGACAAAAAAACTCAAGGCAGTAACAATGCTAATAGTACTTTGGTCTTTAGGGTGTTGTCTCTGAAAAAAATCGAAACCGTTCCGATATCGACATGTTTCCGTTCTGATATATCCGTTTCCGGTATTTCCGAAATTTCTGACATCATATCTGTTTTTGATGTTGTTTTCGATTCCGTTCCCGATTATTATATATGAAAATAAAAATGATTTAGCTGTTTTCTGACTGTTTCCAACCGTTTTCACCCTAGTTGGAAAAGGTTAGAAAAATAGTTAAATCATTTTTTATATAATTTTCAAAAACAAAATAAAAATGGTACCATCAAAAACAGATATGGTATCAGAATTTTCAGAAATAACAAAAATATATATCAGAACAGAAACATGTCAATATCGGAACGGTTTCAATTTATTTCGGAAACAACACCGTAAAGGCCAAAATATTGTCATCAATATTTAAAATGACAAACAAACTATAATAATAACTTCACACTAGTGACCATAACAAATTAATGACAATCCACGTGGGATTGAGAATTTGAGATGGGATTCGAGTTCGGTGTTCCGGGAGGTTCGATATCAGGCTCTCGACCTATTGGGTTGTTAAGTATTTGGCCCAGGTTGCTTACTGATTCCGAAAATTAAAGCAGAAATTGTTTGAAGATTTCCTAATAAATACGAAATTCTAAGTATTCAGTGGAAAATCTACCCAAATGGTTTTCGTTCCAATTTTCGAATTTCTATTTCCAATTTTTGACCAATTTGTAAACAATAGAAACGGTTTGAAATTGTTTGAAAGTGGTATCGGTTGATCAAGAAATTTCCATCTATATTTCACCCCTACCAGCTTGCATGATGCACCACGGGTTAAAAGCCCCGAGACCACATTAAGAAAAAGAAAACCTTAGTATAGAAGTGAAATGAAATGAGACAGAGAGCAGGGCAAGGAAAGAAAAAATTAAATGCTATTAAGTACTTCTCTCCATATTTTTTTTATAGAAGGTAGTAGTAGTACACAGGGGGCGCTTATATAGCGTGAGGATGAAATGTAGTAAGAGAGTAGTCAACGTTACACGCCTCCCCCTTCCTGAGGTTGCTGCTGCTCTTCCTAATATTTGCTTCCCCGAGGATCCACGCCCTGCCGCGCCTCAAGTTCCATCGAGGAAGTGTGTTCTGGTGTTCCACCACAAAGGATGCTGACGCTAACCATTTGTACAAGACCTGGAGATTCAGACCATGAATAAAATGGCAATTGAATGTGAAGTATTTGCCTGAGGCCATATCAGAAAATTGGCGTGCTCAAATTATGTTCCTTTCTTGGGAAGAAAGATTCAATCCAAAGAACAGATTAACAAACCTATAAAGTAAATTTGGTCTTATACCTACAACTAAACACATAATGGCTCACTTTAACAGTATTGCACGGATACATTATGTAGAACTAAAAAGAATGGATATAGACATTTCTGCTCTTTGGCTACAACAGGAGCAATAGGAAAATAAAATATCTCCTAAGCTCCTTGCGGTTCATGTGAACAAATTAAACACGTGGTACTAGAATATATGCTGACAACACTGATCTCATAACATACCTAATGTATCACCGCCTAATTCTAGGCTTGCACCGGAACTCGGCTAGGAGTGCTATGTGATTTGACGACCATTCAGGTGACGGAAGAGCTGTGTCTTTTCTTAAGCTTTCCTCATCCAGAAGTTCCAATAATGACTCCACTGTCAGCGAATCCGCTGAAATAAGCGACTGAACATGAGCATCATCAAACAGTACAATCACAATAGCTGCTTATAATCTTACCCCATAAAATGGAGACATCAAAGATTCAAACATATAACAATAGGCCTACAGCTGCATCCAGGAGCAGTATGTGCCAACCTGTGTAAAATATGTAATCAACAGTCCCGGTAAAATCTCTTGTACAGTTTGTAAAAAGCGGTTCATTTGTTGATGGGTCCATCCTTCTCCGTTGGTAATCAAAATCATAGCCAACACCTACCATTCTTGCAAATGAAGAATAGGCACTGACCTATGAACAAGCAGCACTTCTGGTCAGAGGTTTACCAGGACAAAGAGAATAAGGAGAAACTATACCAGATTGGCTGTACCAGTGGAAGCTGGTGATTCAACTTGCTCAATGGGCGTAAAATTCCAAGGGGGTCTATGGCCAGATCAGGATGCATCTGATCAACTTTGCCCACAGCAAGAAGTCCATGTGGAGTGCTGAAAGGTACAATTAAGTACTTAGAAATTCATAGCTCAACCAATCATTTATAGTGCATTTGTATGCCAATATTTCTCAGATGGGATATTGAAGCGCACCTCCCAGGGATGGAATTAAAATCTCCACAGACCAACATCGGAATGTCTGCACTAACAGCTATCTTTTCCAATCCTTTTAGAAGGGTATGAACCTGCAAAAAACATAACTATATTCAATCTAAACATAGGAGATCAACTGCAAGCATATAAAACGTCGTGATGCAGACCTCCCATAATTTCACATCTTTTAGATCTTGATGGACATTGATATGTGTGTTTGCCTGCAAATTGAAACAATTGTAACAAGAATGAAACCATACCTCCATGAACAAAATTCATTGAGTCTTTGATGGATTCAAGAAATATAGGTGTTCCACCAAGACTCAAGAGACAATATGTTGTAGATGAGGGATGACCCTGCCGCTGGGCCTGGGCGGCCAGGACAGGGGGGGGGGGGGGGGGGGCGAACCCTGTTCCCCCCTGTTGTGTGCGCACCCAGGTCAGTGCTGGTCAGCCCGAGTCGGTGCGGCTGCACCATGTTCAAGGTGGCAGCCGTAGATTAGGAAATAAACTGTCTTTCCTATTGTAATAGATTAAAACTCTTGTAAGGGGGGCTATATAAACAAGGCAAAACACCCCAAAATTGAGAGAGAGATCAATAAAGAAAAAATTCCTCCACCTTTTTCTGCCCTAGCCGCCTCTCTCTCCCTCGAAGTACTCTTCTCCTGTTGCTGATGTTTATGTAATAATGCAAGGTTGAGTACATGACATACATACTCAGCAAGTGCGGAAAAAGTATGACATGTAGCTTACAACAAGGTAGGAATAAAAAGGGCTCATTGCAGCAAGCAAATTTTATTTCACAACATGATAAAAAACAGCAACTATTTCTAAGTGATATTTATCCCAACATGACCAAGTAATTCAGCATCATTTTCTCCATCATAATTCACCATTTATCAAGTCTCAATCAACTATTAATCTTTCTCAAGTTCATCTCATGCTCATAAATATCCATAACCGTCTCATAATTCATGTATCCAAAACCAAACTCAATGTCATGACTCAAAACAGTCCCAGAACCAATCCCAACGACCATACCATAACCATACCGAACATCCATCCTAAGTTTTCCCTTCTAATCACGTGAGTTGGCCAGGTGTTTGTGACCGTAAGCACGGCTATCATGATAGTTTTACACTCTGCAGAGGTGGCACTACTTTACCCATAAGTTTGTGATTTCGTCACCCGTCAACGAATGTAGAACCTCCACTATATCAGTACACAATCGTCGGTGTATGGCCAAGAGATCACAAAATAACCTTTACAAAAGGGCTACTAGATGTATGGACTCACTAAAGTTTCACTAGCAGACTCGAATCACCATCTCTCGCCTACGGGCCCCCTCTTATGCCATGTAGTTTCCAGGGCAGTCCTCTCTCGACTCTCATTCCTCACGCCATCAACGGTCCATAACAAGCTAGCAACACACCTACCCCACTTCCTTTTGGTGGCAGGGCCTTCCTCCTAGCGATGGCAACGGCAGGGGCTCACCGACGACTGAACTCCGGCGAGGGGGGGTTTAACTCGACGAGTTGGGGGCTAGGGCCTCCAAGTCACCGACTTGGGAGGAAGAAAGGGGTGACAGCCAGAAAAGGGGGTTTTGGAGTTCTATTAATAAGGGAAAAAAGAGGAGTCCTACTCCAATTGGAGCTCAAATAAGAGTCCAACTCAACTTTGGATTTCAACAAACTTATCTTTTCAGTTTGGTGCGGCAACAATGTGAGAAAAATTTGGGGAAATTGTTTAAGTACCCTCATCACCGGGTATCCCCGCGCACAGGAGAAAAATCCGCCTAAGGACCTCACCCGCTCCGCAGGGGTGAGCTCCAAAAGCGCCACGTGTCTGGCGGGGCCGAGCCTCCGCTCTCCTCAGAGGTGAGCTCCGAAAGCGCCACGTGTCTAGCGGGGCCAGGCCTCCCCTCTCCTCAGAGGTGAGCTCTGGGCCTGCCACTCGGCCAGCGGAGCCGGGCCTCGCCCCCTCCACAGGGACGAGCTCCGAGGACGCCACGCGTCCAGCGGGGTCGGGCTTCCCGTCTCCTCAAAGGCGAGCCCCGAGGGCACCACGTGTCCAGCGGGGTCGGACCTCACCCCCTCCGTGGAGGTGAGCTCCGAGAGCGACACGTGTCCAGCGGTGCCGGACCTCACCCCCTCCACGGAGGTGAGCTCCGAGAGCGACACGTGTCCAGCGGTGCCAGACCTCACCCCCTCCGCGGAGGTGAGCTCTGAGGACGCCACATGTCCCGCAATGCCGGACCTCACCCCCTCCGCGGAGGTGAGCTCCGCGGGCGCCACGTGTCCCGCGGTGCCGGACCTCACCCCCTCTGCGGAGGTGAGCTCCGCGGGCGCCACGTGTCCCGTGGCGCCGGACCTCACCCCCCTCCGCAGGGGTGAGCTCCGCGGGCGTCACGTGTCCCGCGGCCCGGGGATGTGTTGACATCGCACTTAGACAAATTGGAATTGGCTCATTTCAGCTATCTTTTTCCCTTTCCCCATCATTTTTCAGTGTTCCATAAGGCGCGCTTAGGAGGTAGGCGGTGCCCCAACGCTGCGCCCCGAGGGTAGGCGAAGGCGAGGCGGAGTAGGCGCGCGATGGAAAGCGCGGAGGCGTCAGACGAGTTTTCGCGGGAAGATTCACCCCCGCGCGTGCTCCCGCGTCGGATTCCCCCCCCCCCCCCCCCCCCCGCCCGCGCTCCCCCCCCCCCCCCGGTACCGGTGCTTAGATCTCACTACTGACCGTCTTTTGATCTCTCGCTACGTCGTCTTCGACGAGTACTCCTTTCCTTTCTCCACCACCTCTTCTAGTTCCACCACAGAGGTGGACTCTCTTTTTCCCACTGACCCCGAGGCTGCCTCCCAGCTGCCTTGGCCTCTTTCTTCTATAGGTTCGACACATGCTACGCCTCAGGTGCCCCCGACGCCACTTGCTGCACCACGTGTGGCATCGACGCCTCCAACGTCACCCGCTGCGCCACGCGCGGCCTCAGCTTCCCCGACGTCACTTGCTGTACCTCAGGTGCCCCCGGCATCACCAGCTGCACCACTTGCGGCATCGACGCCACCGGCATCACCTACTGCGCCACGTGCTGCCTCAGCTTCCCCGACGTCACCTGCAGCGAGCACGACGCCACGAAGAGTTCGCTATGAAGGACCTAGGCCGCCTCCACCACTTCCTGGGTATTGCGGTCGAGGACCGACCAGACGGCTTGTTCCTTCACCAGTGACAGTACTGCCTGGATATCCTCCAGCGAGCGGGCATGGCTGAGTGCAAGCCATGCTCGACTCCAGTGGATAATCAGGCAAAGCTCTCCTCTACCGACGGGACACCCGTCTCTAACCCCACTGCTTACAGGAGTCTTGCAGGTGCTCTTCAGTACCTCACATTCACCAAGCCAGATATCTTGTATGCGGTTCAGCAGGTGTGCCTCCACATGCATGACCCGAGTGAGCCGCACCTCACCGCTGTGAAGCGGATTCTCCAATACCTACGAGGTACCCTCGACTACAGCCTCCTCCTTCGACATGACACGACCTCTGAGCTGGTCGTGTACACCGACGCTGACTGGGCAGCCCGCCCGAACACACGATGCTCTACTTCTGAGTACGCCGTCTTCCTGAGCGGTAACCTGTCTCCTGGTCCTCGAAGCGACAACCCGTGGTGTCACGCTCGAGTGCTGAGGCGGAGTATTGCGCCGTGGCTAACGGCGTGGCTGAGGCCTCCTGGCTTCAGCAGCTGCTTCAGGAGCTCCACACTACCGTCGCTAGGAGCACCCTAATCTACTGCGACAATGTCAGCGCCGTGTACCTCTCCACCAACCTGGTCCAGCATCAGTGCACAAAGCATGTGGAGATCGACCTCCACTTTATTCGTGAGCGGGTTGCACGTGGCGAGGTTCGGATACACCATGTCCCGACAACGACGCAGTTCGCCGACATCTTCACGAAGAGCCTCCCGTCGTCGTTGTTCTCCGAGTTTCGGTCCAGTCTCAACATCTACAGTGGCTAGATGTTGTGACTGCGCGGGGGGGGGGGGGGGGGGGGGGGGGGGGGGGGGTTAGACTCTGTAATTGTGTGTGAGGAACAGGGGTATATTAGTCATTAGTAAGGGATTAGGGTTAGTTTTGTTTTTCCCCTCACGTAATCCCTCTATATAAACATCCCTGTACCCTCATTCTGATTATCATCTAATACTACAACATTAGCCCCTCTAATACAGAGGAGCTAGAGAAGTCGCGAAACTACGCCCCGTACGTCGACGCCAGCCGAGGCGGGCACTACAACGACGACGAGGCCCGGGGCCTGAGCCCTGATGCTCCCAGGCCCCAGGCCTTCGGGAGGAGGATACGCGACGCCTCCTTCCCGCCGCGCTTCCGCGTCCCAACTAACGTCACCAAGTATGACGGAGAGGCAAACCCTAATGTTTGGCTAGAAGACTACCGTTTGGCATGCCGAGACGGAGGCGCGACGGATGATCATTTCATCATCTAGTATCTCCCCATCTACTTAGCAGATTCTGCCCGAGCTTGGCTTGAGTACCTCTCGGCGGACATCATCCAATGTTGGGCCGATCTAAAGGACACCTTTGTTGGCAACTTCCAAGACACCTACATGTGCGCCTTGGAAACTCGTGGGATCTCAAGGCGTGCCGGCAGAAGTCTATCGAAACCTTGAGTGAATACATCAGGTACATCTCCAAGAAGTGCAACGAGGTCCCCAACGTCATTGAGGCATTCTTCTCGGGGACGACTTACTAAACCTGGAGAAGCACGTGTTCGACATCCCTAGAAGAAAGTTGCTCGGATTCATCATCTCGGAGCACAGCATCGAAGCCAACCCCGAAAAGATAACCGCCAACACCGTCATGAAGGCCATCCACAACGTCAAGGGGGTGCAAAGGTTGATGGGATGCCTCGCGGCTCTAAGCCGTTTCGTCTCTCGACTCGGGGAGCGAGGACTACCGCTCTACCGACTCCTACAAAAGTTCGAGCCCTTTTGCTAGACGGAAGAAGCGCAAGCGGTCCTCGACAAGCTGAAGGTCTTCCTCACCAGTCCTCCGTGTTGGCCTCACCTAAGCAAGGTGAACCCCTCAATCCAGAGGCCGGATTACTTTGCATGTAAAGCTCTGACCAACTGCGAGACCCGTTACCCCCATATGCAAAACCTTGTCTATGCTATCTTAATAAAAAACACAAGCTGCTTCATTACTTTGAGTACAACAACAACAACAACAAAGGCTTTGTACCAAGCATGTTGGGGTAGGTTAGCCATGAAGCCCAACAATTTTTTTTATTTTTAAACGAAGTAAAAGAGAGGAAGAGACATAAGAGTAACAAAAAAACTAAGATTATGGCACATGAATTAACTCCGCCTATGTTGTAATGACATAGTCGGTCCCAAGCCCGGGTAAAGGAGGAGGGGTTGTGATAGGCTTGGCGAGCCAACAACTACACTTAGTCATTCTCATGGAAATGAAACCCAATAGAAATTCGTTGTGACGTAACACCCTTAAGGACGCGCCATATCGGAACCCGGGTATGGTGTTAAGTGGGCAAGGGCCCGGTCGCCACTGCCTTAGTGGCGCGCCATATCGGAACTCGGATATGGTGTTAAATGAGCAAGGGTCGGATCGCCACCACCTTAGTGGCGCGCTACATCATCGCCCAGATGTAGTGATAAGTGAGCAAGGGTCTTTGCATCTTACTCGACGGATGCAAAGCGTAAGGAATCTCGCCGAGGAACATAGATTTCGGGTGGGTAGTTGGAATGTAGGATTCTTGACGGGGAAGCTACGTGAGTTAGTAGATGTTGTCATTAGGAGACGAGTAAATATCCTTTGTGTACAAGAGACTAGATGGGCGGGTCAAAAGGCGAGAGAAGTCGAGAATACCAGTTTCAAACTTTGGTATTCTGGATCGGCAGGGACTAGAAATGATGTAGGTGTTCTAATAGATAAGAGTCTTAAGGATGAAGTAGTGAATGTTCGAAGACGAGGAGATAGGATCATCTTAATCAAGATAGTTATTGGGGACATTGTCTTGAACCTCATTAGTGCTTATGCCCCACAAGTTGGGCTCAACATAAGTGCTAAAAGGCAATTTCGGGAGAACTTGGAGGATATGGTTAGTAGTGTACCGATAACCGAGAAACTCCTCATAGAAGGAGATCCCATTGGTCATGTGTGTTAGACACTGTAATTAGGGGTGTGACACAGGGGTATATTAGTCATTAGAGAGGGATTAAGGTTAGGGGTAGTTTAGTCTTTTCTCCCCTCCTAATCCCTCTATATAATCACACCTGTACCTCAGCTTTTCAATCATCTCAATAGAATCATCATTAGCCCTCTTTCATGGTATCATGAGCTAGGAATAATTAGGATTAGGGCTAACCCTAACCCTAATGGCCCAGCCGCCGCCGCAGCAGCCCTGGCCGCACGCCGCCGCCACCCCACCCTGGGCCACCGCCGCAAGAACCACCGCCGGCCCTGGTGCGCCGCCCGCCGCCACCAGGGCGTCGCTGGATCGGGGCTGCGCACGCAGGGGGGGCGCCGCCTCCTCTGGAGGACAGCGCGCGGAGGCAGGGGCCGCCGCCACTCCACCATGGGCCGCTGTCGCCGCCACATCCGGATCCGGGGCCGCCGCGCCCTGGATCGGGGCGGCTCCACCCGGATTCAGGCTGCCCCCACCCGGATGGGGGCCGCGCGCGCATGTGGGGGGGGGCGTCACCTCCCCTGCCTGGGCCGCCGCCGCCCCTGAGGGGGTCCGCCGGCCCCCCTGGAGGGAGCGCTGCCCCCTGGCCTGTCTGGGTCGCCGCCGCCCCTGGGGGGTCCGCCGACCCCACTGGAGGGGGCGCCGCCCTCTGGCCTACTGAAACAGGAGGAACAGCATCCTCTGGAGGGAGCGCCGCCCTCTTAGGAGGTGCCACAGCCCCCAGGCCCCTCGCTGATGGGTCTGCAGCCACCCCCTCCTTCTCGAGAACCGGTCCAGCCGCCGGTGAACCCCTCGTCGGTACCTCCAGCAACCCCGCCACTGCTGTTACCTTCATGGCAGGTACCTCCGCGCTACGGGACGCCACCGGCCTCGACATCGACGGGAGCACCACGGCGATCCCGCCGATTCCGTTCCCAACTGCCGGTGCTACTGCGGAGAACACATCTTCTTCCTACGGCACCGACACTGCGGAGACATCTGACATCGCCGCAGCACTGGCCGCCTCTCGCGAACGCGAGCGGGCACTCGCCCTTGCCCTAGAGCAGGAGCGTGCCTCCGTGGCATCACTATCCCACCAACCTGAGGAGAGTGCTCGCCGATCAACGAGTGTTGTCCATGAGCCTCCCTCGGACGTTGGTACGTACTCGACTTCGCTTGTGGCCGCTCTTCATGCACAGGCCGCAGGGATTCAGAATATCGGGACAGTCGTGCCGGTTGTTCTCAATTCCGAGTCCACCTCATATGTCCGGTGGCGTGATATGGTGCTCCTCACGCTGAGGCGCTACTGCCTCGATGACCACGTCCTCCAGGACGAGTCTTCAGCACAGGTGTCCTGGATCAGCATGGACAGCCTGGTACTATCCTGGATCCTTGGCTCCCTGACAGAGGAGCTACAGGACATCATCAGGCAGCGCAGTGGCGGTACTGCTCGACAGGCCTGGCTAGTACTCGAGCAACGGTTTCTAGGAACCGCGCGACTCGAGCCCGCCACATCAGCACTCGGTTCTAGAACACCGTCCAGGGTGATCATTCCATCTCCACCTACTGTCGGGAGATGAAGGGCATGGCGGATGCCCTACGTGACCTTGGTGAGCCGGTCATCGACAGCGCTCTTGTCCTTCGGGTCCTTCAGGGCCTGAACAAGCGCTATTGTCACCTACGGACATGGCTACTTCGACTAGAGCCACTACCTACCTTCGAGAAGGTATGGTCTGATCTTGAACTTGAAGAGATCACTGCAGGAGGCTCTACTGGCTTTGGATCTGCCACAACTTTCTATGGCTCCGGGCAGTCCCCTCGTTCACCCTTACCAGCGGCTGGTGGACCACCGTCACATCCACCTTCTACTCCTACAAGTACAGGAGGTGGAAACCGTCGTCGCCGAGGAAAGAACGGCGGCCGTGGTGGCAGCAGTGCAGGCAGCACCCCCACGGCTTCGACTACTGGTAGTAGTGGTGGTACCGGCCAGGGAGGTGCACCCTGGCCCACACCCTACAACCCGTGGACTGGCCAGATCTACATGTGGCCTGGACCGTCCCCGGGTTCTCAGCCTCCACGACCACCACGTCCTCAGCCGGCGTTCACAGCTACCCCCGGCTACAGTGGACCAGCCCACAATGCTGGTGGGCCGACAGCTCAGGCCTATAGTGGGCCTGGATACTCTTCTGGCGGACAGTCAGCCCCACCTATGGAGGCACTGACTACCCTGTTGGTGTTGGAAATCCGGGGATTAATTTCCTCTAATCTCTTCTCTGCTTTTTTTATTCTCAACGAGGGGGGGGCATGTATATATAGCCCCAAATTACAGAGTCCTAATCTAATACTACCTAGACTCCTACTCTTATTCGACTAGGACTCTATCTCTAACACCAATTATTATAGAAAAACGGGATTATATCTAACAATCACCCCCTAATCTCGTTTGTCTAGATCACACTCACACTAATTAGGATGGAGACACACTTTCACCCTAAACACACTTTCAGGATGGACACAACTGCACCCCCAGGATGGTCACATCTACACCCTGCACAACTCAATTTTGCGATGGGCACGTCTTCATTCCAGGATGGCCGCATCTTCATCCTGCACACAAATTCGGGTCGGTCACATCTTCAACCCCAGGATGGGCTCGTCTTCATCCTACACACGCATTTAGGTTGGTCGCATCTTCAACCCTAGGATGGACTCATCTTCATCCTGCATTTGATCTCGGAATGGACACATCTTCATTCCGACCACATACTCGAGATGGTCACATCTTCATCTCGAGCACACCTTGCTTGTGAGATCAAAACAAAGTATCTTCTGACGCAAGAAGCGCCATCTCATCTTCCTTTTCGTTCTTGGAGCATTCTTTGGCAAAGTGACCAAGTTTTTGACAATTGAAGCATCGAATCTTCGATTTGTCAAATTTCTTGTTCTTCTTTTGACCACCCTCCTGAGCCTTCCACTCTTTTCTTGTCAAAAGAAGCTTCTCTCCACCCTTTGCTTCTCTTGCTCTCCACTCCTCTCTTGTTAAAAGGAGTCTTTCTTCATGATCTTGGTTGTTGAAGCCAAGTACACGCTCCTCATGTGCTTTAAGCCTATCGACGAGTTCTTCGACAGTCATTGTCTTTAAGTCCACAAATTGCTCAATGGTGGATGCAATGTGAAGGAATTTCGAAGGTAGAGCTCGCAATAATTTCTTCACGATGTAGCTTTCTTCAACTCTTCCCCCAAGACCACGGATCTTTGTGACAATGATCATTACTCTTGTGGCAAAGTCGTCGATGGAGTCTCCTTCGTTCATGCGCATTAGGTCAAACTCATTTTGAAGAGTCTGGATTCTTGCTTCCATCACGTGTTCTTCACCCAAGAACTTGATCTTGATCAACTCCCATGCTTCTCTAGGTGTCTCCTTCTCAGAAATTCGCATGAGAGTGTCTTCATCAATAGCATGATAGATGGCCGCAAGAGCCAGCTGATCTTGCTTTGGATCAAAGTTGCTTTTCTTCTCCTCAATAGCTTCCCATACCCCTTGCGCCTTCAAGAAAACCTTCATCTTTATAGCCCATGCTGTATAGTTGGTCTTCATTAATAAGGGATAATGAAGTGTCATTGATTTACCCTCCATATTATGTACACATCTTATGTACGTTTAGTAAATCAATATCAATCTCTGGTACACTTCGGGTGGCTTTAGCAAATAACAACAACAGTTGGACCTAGTTCAATTTAGCCAAGTGATCTGAAGGGCCCAAACAGCCCAGCCAGCCCGTCACGCAGCAAACCCTAATCAGCCACACAAGCCTCCTCCTCTCTGTCCAGCCTTCGCCTGCTCCTTCAGCGCCGCCACTTCCTCCTTCAACGCCGGGCTAGAGTCGCCGCCAATCCCCTGAGGTCGCGCCTCCTAGCGCCCTAATCCGAAGCCACTTGTGAACAAACCCTCGAGCGCCCACACGCACAGAGCTCCTCCCGAGCCTGCAGCGCCCCTCTTTCTCGCGCAGGGACGATGCAGAAGAGGCTTGGACCCAAGTCGACGGCGCTGCGGCGCCCGCTCCGCGTCCTCTCCTGCAACAAGTCACAGCGCCCGCCGGAGTCCGTCCTCGGCAAGCACCCTCAGCCCGTGGCCGCGCACCAGCCAGAACCCGTCCGCACCAGGCCCCTTCCTCCCGCGGAGCCCGCCGCCGCGACCGGGGCGGCGCTTGACCGCCTCCTTGTCGCCCGCTCCGACCTCGCAGGCGTCGTCTCCCAGGTGGAAACCCTAGCCCCCTCCTCGCCCGCCTCTTGCTGTCGGCCGCACGGCCAAGCAGCGACGCACGCCACCACCCGGTCTCACGCCTCTTGCGACCAGGTGCGGCACTCACCGGAGATCAGCGGCAGCCGAAGAGCTAGGGATGCCTTTCATCGGCCAGGTACTAGATCTAAACCTAGGCTCTGATACCAAATGTTGGAAATCCAGGGATTAATTTTCTCTAATCTCTTCTCTGCTTTTTTTATTCTCAACGGGGGGGGGGGGGGCATATGTATATATAGCCCCAAATTACAGAGTCCTAATCTAATACTACCTAGACTCCTACTCTTATTGGACTAGGACTCTATCTCTAACACCAATTATTATAGAAAAATGGGATTATATCTAACAGTTGGGAACTCAAAGCCATCGGCACCCCTTCAGGAGCCACCGTCGACGTGGGATAGACAGTCGCTTGCTTCCTCCTTCAGCACCATGCATCTTACTCCACCTAGTGCCGACTGGGTAGTTGATTCCGGAGCATCATACCACTCCTAATTACGTTATACTCTCTTCCACCCATCCTCCCAATCCCTCTTTTCCTTCATCTATCGTTGTTGGGAATTTTATCTGGAGAACTACTTTATGAAAAAATCTGAAATTTGGCTGAAAGGTTCATTGGAAAATCCCGGAATCCCAGTAAAAATTTCAGACTCATCCAAGTTCATTTAGTTACCCTAATGGGGTGATTAAGAGAACTGCACTGAGAAAATAGAAAAAATGTACAGAAACATTTTTCAGATTTTCTCCAATCTTAATTAGGACATAACTTTCAGCAGAATTCTTCAAATGACATGAAACCAATTCCATTAGAACTATCTTAAAGTCTAGTTTCCAGAAAGTAATGGTTGGAGCCATGAAAACCCCTGAAATTATTCAGGGGCTCAAATATTGACCAAATGGGCTTTTATTTGTACAAGGTTCAGATGAACTTTGTTTCAAATAAAACTTGGTCACAACTCTGGTTAGGACCCTACCAATCCACCAAAAAAATTTCAGAACCAAAGGGGAGGGCTAGCTAGAGTTGTTAGCAATTATGTATTCAAGTTCACACATTACATTTAAATTAACATGTAGTATTTCATTAACGTATAGTCGCTGAAGGTGAGGAAGCTCCGGAGGTTCTCGACTTCCTGCTTCCAGACGAAGAACTAACTCCTGACCAGCAGCAACAAGGCAAGCCCCGGTTTGCATAACCTGTTTACAAGTTTTACTTTGTTTACATGTGTCATATGAAGTATGATTGTGCATTAGGTATAGAATGGATGGAACCCCACTTGCATAACCAGAACTTTTCCCTAAGAGTGAGGGTAGTGTCTAAAACCTCGAGTAGACAGGCTACGCTTAATGATTCATAGGACTTCGGTACAAGTTGAGTAGTTGGAATCTACTCGCGAGATAGGCATTGGGACGCACGGGTTCGGTTGAGTGATGTGAGATCACTTTAGTAATGAAAATGAGACTAGGCAGGGGCTAGGGCGCAGCAAGGGGAAGTCTTGTGTGCGCGGCCCTGCCCGTGTCGATTGAGGACCGATCCGTGTGCGGCCCTGCTGAACAAGTATTGAACGTACCGAAGGCATATCGGATATATGGGCCCGATTAACCGATGTAGCCTAAACCTCCGGGCGTCGAGGCATAACGCACCGATTTATAGGTGTAGGTTGAGGGCAGCAAGGTGGAAATCTGCCAAAAGGCATAGAGAGATGCTCCGTGTGGGGAACCTCCTGCTCGTTTCGGTGCGACCGGTTCGACGTTTGGGCTGTTGGGTGAAAGGTTGTCTCGTACGACATCGAGTGAGCGTGCTGTGCAGCTCCACGGGTGAGCGTACGTGACGTGCTCTTTGGGTTTCCCTGCAGGTGTATATCGAGTCGATTCGCCGTCCCTCGCGGTGACGAGTACCGCTTGTTCACTGCATCGTAACGTAGACTAATGAATGAAATGCTATGCTTCAATATTGCTGTTATGATATAATTGTATCGCTAAATGTGTGCCACCAAATATTGCTCACTAAATTTCAGCTTCATGAACCGTTAACTTGTTGCTAAAAGCTGAACTAAGGATGAACTTGTAGGCATGTCCATTTGCTGCAACATTGCTATCCTATGTCTTTACACCTCATGTAGAGTTTCATGCTTAGGTGAGTCGGTTAAGCCTTGCTGAGCCTTCGTGCTCACGGTTGTTGCGTAAGTGTTTTTTAGGTGAGGAGCCACCCACGGACTCGGAGTACGAGTCCACCGGCGAGGGTTACCCTCCGTCAGGGACCACGGCTGAGTGGGAGCCGTACACGCCGCGCTGAGCTGAGGAGTGCAGCTAGTGTGGGTTGCCCTAGGGCTGGGCAACCACTTTTGCTAGATAGGCAGGCGTGAGTTGTATAAAAGAAACTTCCGTTGTGTAATAAAGACCCTAGTTTGTAACTGAGAAGTGTACTACTTTGTACATTCAGTTTGTTTTTTCCATGTAATATAATGTGTTCTTATGACGTGTGTTGTCGGGTGTCGCAACGCGGCACCACCCTTTGCGATCCTGGATGAGCGGATCCCGGTCCGCCACACATCCGACATATCCGATACCATATCCGTTTCCGATAACATCCGATTTGAATCCGTCCCGAAATTTTTAATATGAATATGGATATGTAAAAGCATTTTATCCGTCCGTTTTCATCCCTACTCCCAGGCGGGACAACGAGGCGGTCGACCTTACAGCCAAGGTGGCCTCAAATCGGGAGACCCCTCTTCCCGGAGTCTTCGTCAGAGACATCCACGAGCCATCGGCACAAGTCGAAGAATGAAGTCCCAGCTCACGAACACAAGAGGAGTTCGGGATCAACGAGGACACGGGTAAGACCAACTCCCTCTCCGACTCCTCCGTCTTCACGACCGAGCAGGGTTGGGAAGCTCCCTTCATCAAGTATTTGAAGCACGGCGAGCTCTCGGCCGATGAAGTCGAGCTTGACGCCTCGCTCGGGGAGCCAAATCGTTCGTCATCATCGGCGACGAGCTCTTCCAGCGCAGCGTCACAGGGATCCTCCAGCGATGCATCCCTACCGACAAAGGGGGGCCCTCCTCGACATCGATAAAGGCATCTGCGGCCACCATGACGTGCCCCGCTGCTTGGTCGGGAAGGCGTACCGCCAAGGTTTCTCTGGCTGACTAAGGTCAGGGACGCCCAACAGGTCTTGCGCACCTACAAGGGCTGCCAATACTTCGCTTGGCAGACACACGTGTCGGCGCATGACCTCTAGAGCATCCCCATCACATCGCCTTTCTCCGTCTAGGGACTTGATCTCCTCGAACCTTTCAAGAAGGCGCCCGCGGGCTTCACCGTCCTCCTAGTGGCCATCGATGAGTTCACGAAGTAGATAGAAGCAAAGTCTTTCATCTCGGTCAAATCTGAGCAAGCAGCAAGTTTCTTCCAGAACATCGTCTACTGGTTCGAGGAGCCCGACTCCATCATCACCGACAACTGGACATAGTTCGCGGGAAGAAATTTCTGATGTTCTGGGACGAATTCAACATCTGGGTCGACTGGGCCTTGGTGGCACACCCTCAGATCAACAGGCAGGTCGAACAAGCTAACGACATGATCCTGCAAGGGCTCAATCCCCGCATCTTCGACCAACTCAACAAATCCGTCAGGCGATGGGTCACCGAGCTGCCCTCCGTCCTTTGGAGCTTCCGCACCACGCCCAACCGGTCGACCAGCTTCACGTCGTTCTTCATGGTGAACGGGTCAGATGCAGTCCTTCCGACCGAGCTCAAATATGGCTCTCCCCGAACGAGGGCCTACGACGAAGTCCAGTACGAAGAAGCCAGGCAGGACTCCATCAATCAAATAGACGAAGCTCGCGATGTAGCCCTCCTAAGGACGGCCAAATACCAACAAGCACTTCGTCGCTACCACTCGTGATGGGTCCAACCTCGAGCCTTTCAGGTCGGCGATCTGGTTCTCTGAAGGATCAGACCAACAAGGACAAACACAAGTTGTCGTCACCATGGGAAAGCCCATACGTGGTACGTGGTGGCGAACGTCCTACGGCCCGGCGCATACCGACTGAAGGATGCTGACGAGAACATCTTCCCCAACGCTTAGAACATTGAGCACCTCACACGGTTTCACCCGTAGCAACCCCGACCTCTGAGCGAAAGGAAGCGAGCCTGGAAACGCAGCACCAACAGAAACAAAAAAAAAGATAAGTGCTCACACCCGAACTCTTTTTTTTTTTGAACTTTTACTTTCACGCAAAGTAAAGACCCTCCCGGGCTCAAGCAAGGGTACGCTATCTCATCATAGAGAACGGTAGCCCCGACCTCGAATGGTCAGAGCCCGAGCGAATCCGCGTGGCTCAAGTGCCACATGGCGTACGAACCGGCTCGGCCGCCATGTGCCACTCGGGGGTTACTACCTTTAAGGAACTACCCTTATAACATTTACGGAAATTTTCTAAGTACTTCCTTCGCATTTCGAGACCTACAGCTCAGGACTACAAAAAGTTCTCGGAGCTACGAATCAAGCGAAGCGCAAGAACAAAAGCAACGTATTGTTATTTCACGACCTAATGTTCGCGACCCATGGTTAGTAACTACAAAAGTTCTCAAAGCTACAGACCAAAAACATAACACAAAGGGAAAATCTCACGAGCATAGAAAAAACTTCTTCTTTTCTTCATTAAAAGAGCCACGAAGGGCTAGTACATTTACATGGCAAAAGGGCAGATGATCGAACAAAAGCTTACAGGAGGATGGTTGATGCCAATAAGAAAATTGATGATTACAGACAACATCCACAATTCAGCGTTCTTGCAAGTTCACTTGCCTCCGGTCAGACCTTCCGCTTGCAACGCCTCGACTTGTGCCTAGGTCACAGCAACCCGATACTTGTTCGCCTCCGCGACGCCCAAGTGCCACTAGTCCCGTGACCAGTAGCCGACGATTAGGACGCCTTTTAAACAACGTGACAAGGTAACATACCCCGAGTACCCAAGGGACGAACGATCAGCCCATCGAACAGAGCCAAGAGAAAAGGAAGGCGCCGATGCAGAATCCCAACTTAGTATCCGAGCTTAGATCAGCACCGCGACAAGTCCTGGCCCCGAGTTTGGGACTTGAACGACCGGCCCCCAGCCCCAAGGCCGAGGCGTGGCGGCCGACCCCGGAGGTTGGAAGGCGACATGCGACCCCCAAGGACAGGAAGCAATCTTCGACCCTGGCCATCGAAGCCAGAAAGGGCGACCCAGGCTAAGGTCCGGACCGGAGGCAGGTAGGAGACTTCAGTACTGACGTGAAGGAACGGTAGAGGAACTTCAAGACGGAGTGGGAGGCCACGCGCGACAAGACGGGCACGACGCCGATCATCATCACCATCCGTCCCGTCCCGTTTGGCGCGGGCGTACAGACACCAAAAGTAGATGTAGACTGTAGACGAGATGGGGGACAGTTGTACTCATCGCTCCTGTAGCTCATTGGGCCACCTTAAGCACTGACACACCATGTAAACCCCGCCCCCCTTATAAGAAGTCAACGGGTAGGTAGATGCGTCCGGGCTATAAAACAGGAGGCCCAGAACCTCCCCTCGGACGGCTTCACTGACACGCACTCGGCACTTAAGCTTTTCTCACCCTCACGCACGAGAAAGCCTCGCTTATAACTACGGTTCCACGAACCTCCTTAGCCAATACAATACCGACAAAAACCACAAACTGAACGTAGGACATTCGGTCCGAACCGGTATAAATCCGTATCTTTGTTAGCTAGCAATCCATATATAAAACGCAAAGCATTCAATTACTAGCCAGTGGAAAAAAACCGACACAATGGTCGTGGGACACGTCTTCATCTCCTGACGTTTTGTGGTTGCGGAGCCCACGAGTCGTCACTGCTCAACGATGGTTAGTGAGAACCCCCTTTCCCAATACACCGACAATAGTCTTCTTTTGTCATCTGATAGGTTGAAAGGAAACAAGGTGCGCAATTGCCTTTTACATAGCAAAGAAAGAAGAGTATTTACGTACCACACAAAGAAGTTGTCTTTTACCAGGATTTTGTGCTCCGTGGCTACCAAATTTGGCTTCTAAAACCGCAATCAATGCAATGTTATCCTACAAGAAAGGTGAGAGTCAAATTTAAGAACCTGAATTTGTGATGTGGCATATAATATCTATTTTCTTTTTTTCCTTACCTTGATCAATCGACTTAAAGCCATTCTCTTCTGAGCAGCAGGAATAATCGCATCTGATAATGATTGTGCAGCCTTATTGAATTCAACCTACACAAGCAAGTACAAGAATTAGATACAAGCAAATCAGCAGATAATTATGTGTGGAAGTGACCATACCTCATATTTTTTGACATGTGAAAACTTGTCTCTACGGAAAAAAGTAGCACAACCATCGATAGCTAGAGGGTTTCCGGAATACACCTGTGGGTGCCACAGAGCAGAATCAAATAGGATAGTAAGAATTATTGAACTAAGTTAATAAAATAAAATCAACTTAAAAGTACCTCTGTGGTCCTTTTCTTGTAAAGCGCCTGATACCCATGTTTGTCAAGCTCAGGCGCAAAAGAGTCTTCATAGTGGTTTAATTGTACCTAAAAACAGAAGAGCTTAAATTTGATGAGCGTTGACACATAATGGTTTTACACATCAAAAGAGTGTGTCACACATCATTTCCTTACTTTCATAGTTATTAAGGCGGTAAGGCGACATGAGACGACATACCCCCTTTTATCTTTTAAGCGGTAAGGCGTAAGGCGAGGCGACGTCTTACTAATATATAAATATAGCAAAAAGTAGTAGGAATAAAATGGAAAAGAAAAGACTGCATATGCCTTATTTCAGCGGCCCATCCAGCCCACTACCACCAGCCCAACACCCTACATTTACCCTAACCTCAGCCGCTTCTTTCTTCCTATCATCAGCTGCTTCTTTCTTTCCCCTTCCCCATCTCCTCGCGCGGGCACCACCGCCGCCACATCCCCTATGCTCGGGCGCTGTCGCCGCCGCCTCCCATGTGCGTGGGCGCCGCCGCCGCCTCCCTGTGCGCGGGCGCTGCCACCGCCGCCTTCCCCTGAGCGCCTTACGCCGGGATCTAAGGCGATGAGATGCCTTAACCTCCCTGGGTGCCTTAGCGATTAAGCGTCGCTTAAGCGACGCCTTAACAACCATGCTTGTTTTATTTTTACTATATACCAATTCAGTAGAGGAGTGTAAGAATCATGTGAAAAATATAATTATAGAAAACTCTGAGTGCAAGCAGGATATGATTTTAGCATAAATAGCTGGTAAACAGCACAATCTGGCATAAAACAAGAATAAGTGAATGTCAAAGGTAGCTAAATCAACTTTGCAAAAAATAAACCTAAATTACTGTAGACCATCAGTTACCATTCTTACTTCCGTTAGATCACAAAAATCATGTCATCCTAGATTTACTTACCTTATTAAATCACATGTCAAAATAGGAAAAGTAGAAAACTAGGATCCAAAAAAAGGTGAGGTGGGTCAGATAATGTTACCTCCTGAAGACAGATGATATCGGCATGATAGCCAATAATTTCACGCAACAAATTTTGTCTTCTATAGGTCCATGAAAGTGCCCATGTTGGGCAGTAGTTGTATGCATCACTTGCAGCATATGTATCAGCAAGAATATTGTAGGACAGCACAGTGAATGTTCCCAAGGACGAAGTCAGGCTGTCCAAATCCAGGTGACCTAAAACACCTCCATTCACTTGAATTAGGCGACGTGGTGTAGGAGTTGGTGCTGGGATTACACGTGATGTCATAATTGAAGATGGAGGCCCCGCTGGAGCCTTTTTTTCTGCGTCTACAGCTATACATTCAAACTTTAGTGCATGCCCAATATCATCAGCAGTTGGTGTATATGTTCGCGAGTGTCCCACTTCAAACCAAGTTTCACCAGAGTTCTTATCAGTGCCTGAGGGAAACAAAGGCACGGGTCCATTATTAACTCCAGGGCTCTGTCCAAAATTTGACAATGAACCAGACCCAGTACTTAAAACCCCAGAACCACCACTACTAAATCTGCCAAACAATTCCTCTTCTTCAGTCCCATTTTCATTCAAAGCACTACTAGCTCGCTCATGCAAAACCTTATGGTGCTGCCATGCATCAGAGAAGCATTTAGCTGAACAGTGGTAGCTCTTAGCAACAGGTATTTTTGACTTGAGACACCCTAGGCACTGAATTGTAGCTTGTTCCATGGGATGTACACTGCAGATTGGGACTTTCCGGTCACTTTGTATGAGATACCTTCAAGTAAGAAATCACATCAATATAATCATAACCTATTGGAGACATGGAAAGCTGGGAAAAATATGCTTGCAAAAAGTAAAATCATGAACGACATCTGAAGATATTATGTTTTGCAATGTATCAGCTCAAGAGCATGTGTTGGAAAAGCTTTGCTCTAAAAAATAATGAGTACAACAAGGCAGCACAGAACGATCATAGGTATTAAGGCGTCGCCTTAGCGTCCCTTAAGCGCTAAGGCGCCCCGGGGACGTAAGGCGTCTGTGTCGCCTTAGATCCGGCCTAAGGCGACCGTCGGGGAGGGGGGGGTGGCGCCGCCGGCAGAGGAAGCCAGCGCCGCAGGGAAGGGGGCTGGGGAGATCCAATCGTGGGGGGGGGGGGGGGGGGGGGGGCGTGCGCACTGACCTTCGCCTGGGGAGGCCGCCGCCTGTGGAGTCCGCTCGGAATCGGGAGGGGGTGGGGCGCCGGCGGAAGTCTCGAGGGGAGGCCAGCCGCCTGTGGAGTCCGCTCGGAATCGGGAGGGGGTGGGGCGTCGGCGGAGGAAGGCGCCGCCAGGAGATCCGCGGTGGCGGCGGTGGCGGCTGCAGACAGAGATGTGCGGCGGTGGCGGCTGCTCTCGCACGAGTGTGCGAGGAGGTAGGCGGGTGGGGACCGGACGCTAGGGTTGGGGGATTGTTAAAGATGGGCTGGTGATGGGCTGGTGCTAGTGGGCTGGATGGGCCACTGAAATGTAGTTTTTTCTTTTTCATTTCTTTTCTTTTTCTTTTCCATTTTATTGCTACTCTAATTTTTTGCTATATTTAAATATAAGTAAAGCGTCGCCTCGCCTTACGCCTTACCGCTTAAAAGATAAAAAAGGAGTGTGTCGCCTTACCGCCTTAATAACTATGATCACGATATTCTGAACTTTCGTCGGGTTGGCAAATGGGTCCAACAATAGGTTAACTGGTCAAAGACAGAGAGACACAGGTGGTCAATAAAACAAAACTATGGAAGGTTAGTTCTATATTTTTTAATTTTAAATAAGTAGAATAAGATCAAATGAACCTCAAATAAACTTAATATGTTACAACAACAACAACCAAGCCTTTATCCCAAGCATGTTGGGGTAGGCTAGACATGAAACCCAACAATTTTTTATATATATTTTTTTAAATGAGGTAAAAGAGAGGAAGAGATATAAGAGTAATAAAATCTCGTTTTACCGCCTCCTTCCAGGTCAACCTTGGTCGTCCTTTACCCCTTCTAATATATTTTTTACCTCTTAAAATCTCACTATTAAGCAGTGCTTCTAGAGGTCTCCGCTGGATATGTCCAAACCACCTTAGTCGATGTACTAACTTCTCTTCAGTCAGTGTTGAAAGAGGGCTAATGATGATTGTATTGAGATAATAGAAAAGCTGGGGTACAGGTGTGATTATGTAGAGGGATTAGGGGGGGAAGACTAAACTACCCCTAACCCTAATTCCTCTCTAATGACTAATATACCCCTGTGTCACACCCCTAATTACAGTGTCTAACATCCCCCCCACAGTCACAACATCTAGCTGCTGCAGATGTTGAGACTGGACCGAAACTCGGAGAACAACGACGACGGGAGGCCCTTCGTGAAGATGTCGGCGAACTGCGTCGTCGTCGGGACATGGTGTACCCGAACCTCGCCCCGTGCAACCCGCTCACGAACAAAATGAAGGTCGATCTCCACATGCTTCGTGCGCTGATGCTGGACCGGGTTGGTGGAGAGGTACATGGCGCTGACGTTGTCGCAGTAGATGAGGGTTCTCTTGTTGACGGGAGTGTGGAGCTCCTGAAGTAGCTGCTGAAGCCAAGAGGCCTCAGCTACGCCGTTAGCCACGGCGCGATACTCCGCCTCAGCACTCGAGCGCGACACTACGGGTTGTCGCTTCGAGGACCAGGAGACAAGGTTGCCGCTCAGGAAGACGGCGTACCCGGAAGTAGAGCGTCGTGTGTCCGGGCAGCCTGCCCAGTCAGCGTCTGTGTACACGACCAGCTCGGAGGCCGTGTCATGCCGAAGAAGGAGGCCGTAGTCGAGGGTGCCTCGTAGGTACCGAAGAATCCGCTTGACAGCGGTGAGATGCGGTTCCCTCGGGTCATGCATGTGGAGGCACACCTGCTGGACCGCATATGAGATATCCGGCCTGGTGAAGGTGAGGTACTGGAGAGCACCTGCAAGGCTCCTGTAAGAAGTGGGGTCAGAGACGGGTGTCCCGTCGGTGGCGGAGAGCTTCACCTGAGTATCCACTGGAGTGGAGCACGGCTTGCAATCAGCCATGCTCGCCCGCTGGAGGATATCCAGACAGTATTGTCGCTGGTGAAGGAATAGGCCGCCTGGTTGGTCCTCGATCGTAATACCTAGGAAGTGGTGGAGACGGCCCAGGTCGTTCATAGCGAACTCCTGCTGTAAGGCAGAAATGGTTCGCTGAAGCAGAGTCAGACTAGATGCTGTTAGTACAATGTCATCGACGTACAGTAGGAGGTAAGCTGTGTCACTCCCCCGTCGATAGACAAATAGCGAAGTGTCCGACTTAGCTTCAACAAACCCCTGTGAAACCAAGAAAGAGGCGAACCAATTGTACCAGGCTCGCGGTGCCTGCTTCAGTCCGTACAGGGATTTGTTCAACTTACAGACCATGTCTGGGTGAGCTGAATCTACAAATCCTGCCGGCTGACTGCAATACACCGTCTCGGTCAGTGTACCGTGGAGGAAGGCGTTCTTGACGTCCAACTGGTGGACAGGCCAAGAACGTGAGAGAGCAAGCGACAGTACGGTACAAACTGTCGCCACCTTCACCACCGGGCTGAAAGTCTCATCGTAGTCAACTCCAGGGCGCTGAGTGAAGCCCCGGAGTACCCAACGAGCCTTGTATCTCTCCAAGGTGCCATCTGCCTTCTTCTTATGCGTGAATACCCACTTGCCTGTGACAACATTGCCACGACCAGGACAGGGAACCAGGTCCTAGGTCCGGTTGGCAAGCAAGGCCTCATACTCTTCCTCCATAGCGCGGCGCCAGTTAGGGTCGGCGAGGGCGCTACGCACGGAAGTAGGTATGGGCGAGATCGAAGAAGGCTCGGTCGGTGGAGATGTCGTCGACGAGAAAGTGGCACTATCGAACCGCTCCACTGGCCGAAGACTCCCGGACGCACGTCGAGTCACCATCGAGTGGACGTGACCAGAATCCCTGTGAAGTAGAGGGGGGTTGTACACCGACCGCTCGGGTACAACCATCTTCTCTCGTCGTGGGTAGACGAGAGTGGGTCTCGATGCCGCGCGTGGCGTCGCCGGAGCAGGAGCCTCTCCCCGCGCTCATCGCTGATAGACAAGTGCGGGGTCAGCAAAGCGAGAAGTCGTCGTCGGTGCCGCGCATGGCGCGGCTGGTGGCGTCATGCTCGCTGCAGGTGACGTCGGGGAGGTAGCTGGTGATGCGCTGGTGCCATACGTGGTACAGCTGGTGACGCCGGGGGCACCTGAGGTACAGTAGGTGGCGTCGGGGAAGCCGAGGCCGCGCGTGGCGCAGCAGGTGACGTCGGAGGCGTCGAGGCCACACGGGGTGCAGCGGGTTACACCTGAGACATCGATGCCACACGAGGTGCAGCAATCGGTGTCGAGGGCATCTGGGACGTAGCTCGTGTCGATCCTGCAGAAGAAATAGGCCAAGGCAACTGGGAGGCAGCCTCGGGGTCAGTAGGAAAAAGGGAGTCCAGCTCTGTGGTGGAATCAGAAGAGGTGGTGGAAAAAGGAAAAGATGACTCGTCGAAGACGACGTGCCGAGAGATCAAAAGACGGTGGGTAGTGAGATCTAAGCATCGGTAGCCCTTATGATCAAGGGAATACCCGAGAAAAACACAACGTGTCGAGCGGGGCGCAAGCTTATGTGGGGCGGTGGCGGAAAGATTAGGGTAGCAAGCGCATCCGAAGACTCGATGGTGATCATAAAGAGGATTAGTGCCATATAGCGCAGAGTAGGGGGTGGAGGCACGAATCGCCTTGGTGGGAAGACGATTGATCAGAAGTGTGGCAGTATGAAGAGCCTCCACCCAGTATCGGGCTGGAATAGATGCCTGGAACATCAGGGAGCGTATGACATCTTTAATGGTGCGAATCATGCGCTCTGCCTTGCCGTTCTGAGGAGAGGTATACGGACAAGACATGTGTAGCTGTACCCCATGTGCGGAGAAAATTACGAAACGCAGAGTTATCAAACTCACGTCCGTTATCGCACTGGACAGCTCGAATGGTACGCCCAAATTGAGTAGAAATCCAAACGAAAAAGTGAGAAAGAGTGACGAAAGTCTCAGACTTCAATCGTAATGGAAAAGTCCAGGAGAAGTGAGAAAAATCATCAATTATCACCAAATAGTAATTAAAGCCCGATATAATGGAAATGGGAGATGTCCACAAATCACAATGTATAAGATCGAATGAGTGCTCAACATGAGTCACAGATGTGGGAAAAGGGAGGCGAATATGGCGACCAAGCTGACAGGCATGACATAGGGAGTCATGTGTACCCCTAGAACACGAGATAACTGAGCTACTGGACAGCTTTGACATAGCATCTGCACCAGGGTGGCCAAGCCGGCGATGCCAGATGGTAGATGAAGCTGTCGTAGTCAAAGCAAATGGCGGTGATGCAGAGGAAGTAGGAAGCCGAAGTGTGTATAGGGGCCCCGAGCTATCACATCGGAAAAGAGGTCGCCGGGTGGAAAGATCCTTCACAGACAAACCAAAAGGATCAAATTCAATGGAAACATTGTTGTCAGTGGTAAAACGGCGAACAGAAAATAAGTTATGAATGATATCCGGAGCAACAAGAATGTTTTTAAGTTGGAAAGTACCCGGAAGACCGGAAGCACCTACTGAGGTGACCGGAAGAACGGACCCATTCCCAACAACGATAGATGAAGGAAAAGAGGGATTGGGAGGATGGGTGGAAGAGAGTATACCGGAATTAGGAGTGGTATGATATGATGCTCCGGAATCAACTACCCAGTCGGCACCAGGTGGAGTAAGGTGCATGGTGCTGAAGGAGGAAGCAAGCGACTGTCGATCCCACGTCGACGGTGGCTCCTGAAGAGGTGCCGATGGCTCCGAGTTCCCGACAGGGTAGTCAGTGCCTCCGTAGGTCGGGGCTGACTGTCCGCCAGAAGAGTATCCAGGCCCACTATAGGCATGAGCTGTCGGCCCACCAGCACTGTGGGCTGGTCCATTGTAGCCGGGGGTAGTCGTGAACGCCGGCTGAGGACGTGGTGGTCGTGGAGGCTGAGAACCCGGGGATGGTGCAGGCCACATGTAGATCTGGCCAGTCCACGGGTTGTAGGGTGTGGGCCAGGGTGCACCTCCCTGGTCGGTACCACCACTACTACCAGTAGTCGAAGCCGTGGGAGTGCTGCCTGCACTGCTGCCACCACGGCAGCCGTTCTTTCCTCAGCGACGACGGTTTCCACCTCCTGTACTGGTAGGAGTAGAAGGTGGACGTGACGGTGGTCCACCGGCCGCTGGTAAGGGTGGACGAGGGGACTGCCCGGAGCCATAGAAAGTTGTGGCAGATCCAGAGCCAGTAGAGCCTCCTGCAGTGATCTCTTCAAGTTCAAGATCAGACCATACCTTCTCGAAGGTAGGTAGTGGCTCCAGTCGAAGTAGCCACGTCCGTAGGTGACAATAGCGCTTGTTCAGGCCCTGAAGGACCCGAAGGACAAGAGCGTTGTAAGTGACCGGCTCACCAAGGTCACGTAGGGCATCCGCCATGCCCTTCATCTCCCGGCAGTAGGTGGAGATGGAACGATCACCCTGGACGGTGTTCTAGAACCGAGTGCTGATGTGGCGGGCTCGAGTCGCGCGGTTCCCTAGAAACCGTTGCTCGAGGACTAGCTAGGCCTGTCGAGCAGTACCGCCACCGCGCTGCCTGACGATGTCCCGTAGCTCCTCTGTCAGGGAGCCAAGGATCCAGGATAGTACCAGGTTGTCCATGCTGATCCAGGACACCTGTACTGAAGACTCGTCCTGGAGGACGTGGTCATCGAGGCAGTAGCGCCTCAACGTGAGGAGCACCATATCACGCAACCGGGCATATGAGGTGGACTCGGAGCTGAGAACAACCGGCACGAGCGTCCGGATGTTCTGAATCCCTGCGGCCTGTGCATGAAGAGCGGCCACAAGCGAAGTCGAGTACGTACCAGCGTCCGAGGGAGGCTCATGGACAGCACTCGTTGATCGGCGAGCACTCTCCTCGAGTTGGTGGGATAATGATGCCACGGAGGCACGCTCCTGCTCTAGGGCAAGGGCGAGTGCCCGCTCGCGTTCGCGAGAGGCGGCCAGTGCTGCGGCGATGTCAGATGTCTCCGCAGTGTCGGTGCCGTAGGAAGAAGTTGTGTTCTCCGCAGTAGCACCGGTGGCTGGGAACGGAATCGGCGGGATCGCCGTGGTGCTCCCATCGATGTCGAGGCCGGTGGCGTCCCGTAGCACGGAGGTACCTGCCATGAAGGTGACAGCAGTGGCGGGTTTGCTGGTGGTACCGACGAGGGGTTCAGCAGTACACAGGGCGGCGCACCCTCCAGGGGGGCCGGCGGCGGAGCACCCAGGGGCGACGACGGCCCAGGCAGGCCAGGGGGCGGCGCCCCCTCCAGGGGGCCGGCGGACCCCCAGGGGCGGCGCACCCAGGGGCGGCGGCGGCCCAGGTAGGGGAGGTGACGCCCCCCCCCCCCCCCCCGTGCGCACGCGGCCCCCATCCGGGTGGGGGCGGCCCGAATCCGGGCGGAGCCGCCCCAATCCAGGGCGCGGCGGCCCCGGATCCGGATGTGGCGGCGGCGGCGGCCCATGGTGGGGTGACAGCTGCCCCTCCCCGCGCCCAGGGTGGGGTGGCGGCGGCCCCTGCCACCGCGCGCTGCCCTCCAGAGGAGGCGGCGCCCCCCCCTGCGTGCACAGCCCCGATCCAGCGGCTGGCGACGCCCTGGCGGCGCACCAGGGGCGGCGGCGGGCGGCGGCTCAGGGGCGGCGGTGGTTCTGGCGGCGGCGGCCCAGGGTGGGGTGGCGGCGGCGTGCGCCCAGGGCTGCTGCGGCGGCGGCTGGGCCATTAGGGTTAGGTTTAGCCCTAATCCTAATTATTCCTAGCTAATGATACCATGAAAGAGGGCTAATGATGATTATATTGAGATAATAGAAAAGTTGGGGTACAGGTGTGATTATATAGAGGGATTAGGGGGGAGAAAAGACTAAACTACCCCTAACCCTAATCCCTCTCTAATGACTAATATACCCCTGTGTCACACCCCTAATTATAGTCTCTAACAAGTGTCACCCCTACCCTATCACGAATCGTCTCGTTTCTTATTCCGTCTCTTCTTGTGTGCCCGCACATCCACCGTAGCATGCGCATCTCTGCGACACTCATTTGTTGGACATGTTACGGTTTAGTTGGCCAACATTCCACCCCATATAGCATCGCGGGTCTGATCACCGTCCTATAGAACTTCCCTTTTAACCTTTGTGGGATCTTCCTATCACATAGAATTCCATAGGCTTGTCCCCATTTCATCCACCCTACCTTGATCCTGTGGCAAACATCCTTATTAATATCGCCATTGCTTTGTAGCATTGATCCTAAGAATCGGAAAGAGTCCCTTCTAGGTACTATTTATCCTTGTAGACTAACATTTCCCTCTTCACAAACAACACCACTAAAGTCACACCTCATATACTCGGTCCTAGTCCTACTAAGTCTAAACCCCTTGGACACTAAGATTTGTCTCCATAACTCTAATTTCTTATATCGAAGCGTAACTGCGACACTTCCCCCAGTCTGCTACGGAAGCAGTCCGCGGAGGTTCTTTGAATGAAGGGGCTTGACGTCACTAGAGCGATCCAACTCGAGAGAGCAGGTGAACACCAAGATTTACGTGGTTCGGGCCGCCGAAGCGTAATACCCTACGTCCACGGTGATGATTGTTGTATTGCTTGCGCGTATGAGTGTGTGAGTTGGCAGGGTTGTGAACCCTTTGTCGGGTGGACACCCCGATCCTTTTATAGGGCAAGGCCGGGGTGGTTACAATGAGGACTACGGCCCAACAGGTGGACCCGAGGCTATCTAAACCCTATACTAGTCTAGGGTTTTTACAACTCTGAGTAGAGTGGCTGGCGAAGGAATTAAGTCCTGCCGCCTAGCGCGCTGAGCACTTCTGACCGTGTGGCAGGCGATGATGATGATGTTGTCTTGTCGCCTCGCTCTACAGGGTGGCACTGTACCGTTGGGCGACACTGTGCCGCTGTCACGCCTCGCCGCCCTGTCTTGTCACCGTAATGGCGAATGGGCGGAGGACGGAGGCGTGCACCGTACGCCATGCTTCTAGGGAAGGCGAGAGCCTTGAATGCATTGCCTGACAGCGCACTTCCTCCTTAACTTCTTCAACCCACGACCCACAATGAATCGTGGGACACGTGTCGGCTCCGGAGCCCTCCTCTGCTGGGAGGAGGTTTAGGGATGGCAATGGGTCGAGTTCGGGTCGGCTGGAGGAAAACCCACCCGAAACAAAAGAGGTTGCGAATGAAATTTGAGACCCCCACCCGCACCCGTGGGTGAGAATTTGCACCCACACCCGTCGGGTCTCGGGCGAGTTTTAGGTGCCTGTCGAGTTGAGTATAATCCACCCACAACGTTTAACAAACAAGTCTAAAAAATAATCCATTTTGAATTGCAATGCAATAAAAAATATTGAGTTGAGTATAAAGATTGTAAATATAGGTTGCAATAAGATGAAACAAATAAATTATAGAAAACAATTGAATTTGACTTTAAAATTACAAATATAAATTATTTCGGGTACCCGTCGGGTATTCGCGGGTGCAAAACAAAACCCGCATCCACGACAAGTTGCGTCCGGTGCGGGTTAGACCCGCGGGTGGAAACTCCCACCCGCACCCGTCAGGTGCAAAACCAGTCGGGCACCCGCACCCGCGGGTGGGATTGCCATCCATTTTGAATTGTAATGCAATAAAAAATATTGAGTTGAGTATAAAGATTGTAAATATAGGTTGCGATAAGTAAGATGAAACAAATAAATTATAGAAAACAATTGAATTTGACTTTAAAATTACAAATATAAATTATTTTGGGTACCCGCCGGGTATTCGCGGGTGCAAAATAAAACCCGCACCCGCGACAAGTTGCGTCCGGTGCGGGTTAGACCCGCGGGTGGAAACTCCCACCCGCACCCGTCAGGTTCAAAACCAGTCGGGTACCCGCACCCGCGGGTGGGATTTCCATCCCTATGGAGGTTCAGAGCCCACATACACGTGACAGCTCCGGACCTCACCTCAGCGGGGAGGCTAGGTCCGGGGCCAAGGGCACGTGTCGGCTCCGGAGCCCTCCTCAGCAGGGAGGAGGTTCGGAGCCTAGGTACACGTAGCAGCTTCAGAACTCACCTCAGCGGGGAGGCTAGGTCTGAGTCCAATGGCACGTATCGACTTCGGAGCCCTCCTCAGAATGGGAAGAGCCTCGGAGCATAGTTATTAAGGCGGTAAGGCGACATAAGGCGACCTACCCCCTTTTCATCTTTTAAGCGGTAAGGCGTATGGCGAGGCGACGCCTTAATAATCTAGAAATATAGGAAAATTTAATCAATAATATCATTTTATATTAACAAGTGTATTGTAAAAAAATAAAAAACAGAAAGACTTGCTCTCACTTGTCCTGGCCCAACTGCATAGGCCCACTAATCCGGCCCAACTCCACACCCCTAAACCCTTACCCACCCACCCGATCGCCCCGCCGCCCCCACCAGATACCCCGCGCCGCAGCGGAGCTTCCTCTAGGGTTGGCGCCTTCCCTCGAGCGCGTGAACAGCGCCGCCGCGGCCTTCCACGAGTGCGGGCGCCGCCGCGGTCCTCCCCCCCCGTACGGGCGCCGCCGCCGAGACGCCGCCTCCTTTCCCTAGTTGCGAGCGCCGCCACCTCCTTCCCCTAGTCGCGAGCGCCGCCGCCATGAGCAGAGCCGCCGGCTGCGGGTGCTGGCTAAGGTAAATACCCCAATCCCCAACCTCTAAAGTTCGCCTTAATCTCGCCTCGCGGACGCCGATTGGCTTCCTCCGCACCCCCCCCCCCCCCGATTGGCTTCCTCCACCGGCGGCGCCACCCCGCCCCTTCTTTCCCGGCGGATCTACCCCCGCGTGGTCGCCTTACGGCGGATCTAAGGCGACAGGACGCCTTACCGTCCCTGGTCGCCTTAGCGCTTAAGCGACGCTTAAGCGACACCTTAATAACTATGCCTCGGAGCCCGGGTACACGTGGCAGCTCCGGACCTCACCTCAGCGGGGAGGCTAGGTCCGGGGCCAAGGGCACGTGTCAGCTTCGGAGCCCTCCTCGGCAGGGAGGAGGTTCAGAGCCAACATATATGTGGCAGCTCCGGACCTCTCCTCAGCGGGGAGGCTTGGTCCGGGGCCAAGCGCACGTGTCGGGTCTGAAGCCCTCCTCGGCAGGGAGGAGGTTCAGAGCCCACATACACGTGGCAGCTCCGGACCTCACCTCAGCGGGGAGGCTCGGACCGGGGAAGGACACGTGTTGGCTCCAGAGCCTAGGTGCACGTGGCAGCCCCGAGGTCGACCTCGGGGCCAAGGACACGTGGCCTCGCTAACGCCCGCCTCGGCAGAGAGGCGGGGCCCGGGCTGTCTTCTACCCTCACACAGGGGTACTCAGTTCGCAGGGTACCGACAGTGGCCCTCGGGCCCATCTCGGTAAAGACAATGATCCCGCAGGTGGGGCCTCCATCCTTCCCGCGTGGTAACTTAGAACCTGCACTTTGGAAGCTGAAGTGGCAGCGAGATTCTAGCGTAGTGGGTGTGCATTTGTACCTGGGAGACGAAAAGGTTGCACGTCCTTGGCTTAATGGGCGTACTCGACAGTCGAAGCGGCAGCACGTCGACAGCGTATTGGGCGCGTGCCCGCCTTTGAATGGTAGGTCATGGCGACGTGCTCGAGGGGTTGCCCCGGGGTGGCGGGCAGTTCGCGGCGGTGGAAACCCAAACGTTGTGCCTGTTGTCCTGCCATGGTTGCGGACGTAGAAAAGGAAGCCTTCGAGAGAAGGGTGGTTCCTTTTTGCCTCTTGCGATCTTGTCTTCCTCTTTCATGCTCGAAGCCTCCGCTACCCAGCGCTCTCAAACTTCTCTCGCTGCCATGGCTTCTGGCCTCCGTTCCTCCCGGCTTCGCACCGATGGCGACATCGTGCTTATGAGGTGCCTGCTTGGCTGGCAGTCAGCCACATTCGACGAAAAGATCCGTCGCGGGAGGGTTCCGCTGACCGACAAGCAGCCCGGCGAGGTGATTCTCTTCACCTCGTACATGTTGTCCGGGTTCGCGCTCCCGGCGTCGTCCTTCCTCCTCACCCTGCTGGAGGTGTACAAGCTCTAGCTCCAGCACCTGACGTCGCACGCCCTCGCACTAGTGGTCGTCTTCGTCCACTTTTGCGAGATGTTCGTATGCGTGCGGCTCTTCAGGGTGTTCTTCTCCTTGAGGGCCTCAGGGAGAAGCACAAGCCACCTGAGGCTTACTACTTCCAGCACCGAGGAAGGAACTCTGCGCCCTACATCGCGCCCGTCACTCCCGGGAAGTGGGAGCACCGGAGGGAGGACTGGGTGATCGCCCAGACCGACGTCCACGACCGCTTGGAGCTGCCGGATGGCCCGCCGATGGTCGAGGAAGTCGACGGGGACGAGATCCCTAACCTACAGGACGCCTACACGCCGGTGCTGGAGAGGATCAGGTACTTGGCGGAGGAAGGCCTGACCTCGCTGATGGTCTTGGGCGACTTCCTGCCCCGCCGGATCGCCCCTCTCCAGCAGTGTGTCCGGCCCGCCTGGCAGTACAACGGGAAGGGCGACCTGACCCGGTTGGCACGCGGAGCGGGGTCGTCGCCAGATCGGGAGATGCTGGGCATGATGCTGCAAAAGCTCTCCTGCGACCCGATCACCGACGAGTCCATCACCCAGCCGGCGAGCTGCCAGCCCGTCTACCTCAACCTGCAGGCGCGGTTGAGGCTGCTGAAGGAGCTGCCGACACTAGACGACATTGATGTCGCAGTGCGGCAAGTCAGCGATGCCTCGCGGGGCGTGGAGATCCCGAACGGCGCCGGTGGCTAGGCGGGGCCTGCGCGGAACTCACTCCCAAACAGAGGGAGGGAGTCGGCTGATAGGTCCGCTCTTGCGGCGCACCCTCGTTCACCGCCCAAGGATGCCCCGAAGTCGAGCAGGGCGCCGAAGAGCAAGTTGGTCCGTCCTGACGGAAGTTTCGTCTCGAGCCCCCAGGCGGTCTCGCGCCGGGCTTGGCGACTAGCGTTGGTGGCAGCTCTGGAGCTGCTGCTGCCGGAACAGCTCCGACGAGCGCAAGAAAGGCGGATGGCGGTGCTGGAGCTTCGAGGAGGGCCCCTGACGCGCCTACGATGCAGAAGAAGTCCTTGGGCGCGTCACCGGCTCGGAAGTCGTCATCGGGGAAGACTCCTGAAGCAGTGTCGGCAGCGACAAGAGTTACAGCAGCGTCGTCAGCTCCTCAGCCGTCGAGGGCAGCCCCAACACAGGGCATATCTTCAGCGTCGAGGCCCTCGGCAAAGAAGGCTCTTGCTGTGCCGTCTCTGGCGAAGACCCCTAAGGTTCCACCGGCTCCGAAGCCGACGGAGGCGACCTCGACACCAACCGGGGCGAGTGGCTCGAGCCCTCCGCGTAAGAAGCTACGCGCGGGGTGGAACTTCCAGGCCTCCAGGTACGGCTCAACCTTTTTTGTCTAGGTTATGTACCGAGCCACTAGATGGCGTAGTTGATTCTTGATGCTTCTTCTTGCCGGGCTCCACAGCAGAGCACTCCTCCGCAGCAGCAGCAACGGTTCGAGAGCCAGAGCTCCTTCGCCATCGAAGCTCCAATACCGGTGGCAGTGCTTGAGCCTGCGCCTGGGGCGGCTCCGGATGTCAGCACCCGGGCCCCCGAGGCCAGCCGACCAGCGGGCGCAGACGCCACTGGTAGCGGCGCAGCTACTGTTGAGCGAGCTGCTAGCCCTCCTATTCCTCCGCAGGTTGCCATGGTGGTGGCCTCACCGGAAGATGAAGAGCCGGAGGGTGTCGAGGCAGTCCCTCGCCTGGCGATGCCAAAGGCCGTCCCGCTCCCCAGAGCCCTGAGAGCAGTCCGCTCGAGCCTGGACCAGATGTTGGACGTGCTCGAGCAGGAGTCGGCCGAGCTGAGGTCTGAGCGGGAGCACCTTCGAGATTGGGACGACTTGTTGAAGGCGCGGGTCCAAGCCACCAGGGTGAAGGCGCAGGCTCAGGAGGAGCGTCTTGAGGCGTGGGAGAAGGTCCTGGAAGAGAAGGAGGCCATCGTCACCGACCGCCAGAAGAAGGTTGTGAGCCTCCTGGCTGAGGCTAAGGACCTCCATGCCTCCGCCGATGCGCGTCTCGCAGGTCTGACGAAGCTCCGAGAGTCACTCCTTCGGCGGGAGGAGGCTGAGGCAAAGGAGAGGGAGCTCTCCGATCGCTTGGCCGCTCACGAGGAGGAGCGCGAGCGCCTAATGAAGCGGCTCCAGGGCGTCTATGATCGGGAGCTCGCCGCTACGGCTAGGGAGACTGACCTAGGTGAGCGGACTGCGTGGCTGGCCACTAAGGAGCAGGTCCTAGCTGCTCTGGAGCGGGAGCTGACCGCCCGAGAGTAGGAACTGGCGAGGAGGAGCTCGGCGGGGGAGCTTGCTTCCACCGCCAAGACCGCCGAAGAACTCTGGGATTCTCGTGCCGCTGAGGCAGAGAAGGTCTGGGACTTCTTTGATCGCGCGGAGGCGGCGTTGGACCCTTCGGCTTCGGCCCCTTGCGCTCCGGTGATCCAGCCCAGGAAGTGAGCCAAGTGCTCCCTGCCCTGGACTCGATCGGAGAGAGGCTCCTGGCGCTGGAGAACGTCGTGGGGAAGCAGCTAGAGGCCAAAGGCAAGGCTCTGGTCCAGCAGGTGGCAGAGCATGTGCTCTCCTGCCTTCGGAGCTGCGACACCAACATCTCCCTGGAACCTGTGTCGCAGTGCCACAGTGCAGAGCTATCGGGGGCAGCCAAGTCTGTCGTGGAGGAGGTCGCTCGACTTGTAGTTGCTAGGTTCCAGCGCGAGTAGCTTCTAGGTCTTCCGCTCGCCTTGTATCCTCCTCTGTATGCCGGAGCTATGCCATTACTAAAGACTTTTTTGTTTCAAGTCTTGTGTGTCTTGAGTGTTTGATGTAGACTTCGGACCCTTGGCAGCTCAAAGGTCTGGAATGACTTAGTCGAGGTGGGTAGAACTTTGTCGATGTCCTAAACTTGTTTCTCCAGGTCCTTAGCAGCGTAAAGACCCAGAGTGCTCTGGCATTGTGGCTAACACATCCTTCCGGGTCCTTGGCAGCGCAAGGACCTGAAGGAACCTCAGCCAGTGTCTTCAGCTTGTCGTAGCCGGAGCTTCGAGCCTTCTGCTTGCTGCTACAGTGGTCCGACGTCCTGCCCGCCTGGTTCACCATGATGGCCCCTAGTAGGTGTGGCCTTTGAGTTGGGGGTGCACCTATCAAGTAGACTGGATGAGGCAGGACGTCAGCATCGGGCCTCCCGGGAGGTCCGAGACGCCAAAGACCTGTTCGGACCTGCAAGCATGGCAGAGAAAAGGAGTAGTCGTGCTCTCTGGTCACCCTTTCCTGTTTGTTAGTTTTGTTGTGGCTTACAGTCCTTAGCTGAGCTACGGGGCTTGAGTAATTCGATGTGGGTCGTCGTGGCTATGGTTAAAGCCTTGCCCAGGTGTATGAGTCGTCCGATTCCCCGGTACTGAGTTGTAGAGCTGAAGAGACAGAGTGTGCACGCTTAGGGTACGGAACCAGGCTAAGCGGGCTACACACTCTGGACCTCTCGTTGGCGTAAGCCTTTCAAGGAAAGGACCGTCCGGCACCATTGGGCCCCCACGCAATGAGACAACCAAAGGATCCCAAGTTATGGTTAAAGTTTTGCTCAGGGGTATGAGTCATCCGGTTCCCCGATACTGAGTCGTAGCCCTAGAGAGGTAGAGTGTGCACGCTTAGGGTACGAAACCAGGCTGAGCGGGCTACACACCCTGGACCTCCCGCTGGCATAAGCCTTTCAGGGGAGGGACCATTCGGCGCCATAGGGCCCCGAGCAACGAGACAACCACAGGACCTCGAGTACGCCACAGGTACCTCAAGCGGATCGAAGGATAGCACAGCTCCTACTATGGATGAGGACAGGAAAAAGTGACTGGCCACACGGCGGAGCAGTATGGAAAGAAAGCACGAAAAAGAAAAGGAGCAATGTCCAGGGTCCGGTTACTTTCTTGTTCGTAGGCGTGTACCTTCTGGCCCCCAAGTACTCAGTTGTAGCGCAGAGGAAGCAGTACGGCAGGCTTAGGGTACGGAACCAAGCTAAGCAGGATGCACGTCCTGGACCTCCCACGGGCGTTAACCTTTCAGTAAAGAGACCTTTCAGTGGCACGGGTCCTAGGACAAGTATGTAGGATAGGCTGCGAACATGCCATTTACAGTTGATATGCATGAGTGAGCACAAACTGTAAAAAGAGTACGCAGGGTAAGATAAATTTTTCTCATTTCAGGCTTCCTTCATAGGAGGAAACAGGCCGTACAAGAAGGCAGCGACCTGCTCAGATGACAAGAGTAGCAGGACTCCTCTAGAGCTTAGCTGTTCTAGGCGTTGTTCCTAGACACTATGACACCCTTACAGAGAAAAAAGAACCCTACTGCTACGCTAAGGATAAAACTTACGAAGATGTTCTATGTTCCATGGATTGGGTAGAGGTACCCCATCCTCTGTGGCTAGACGGACGCACCTAGGGCGGCATACTTGTGTCACTTGGAAGGGACCCTCCTAGCTGGGGGAGAGTTTGTTCCCCCCTTCTCGAGAAAGTATTGACCGAATCACCAAGTCACCCACCTCGAGCTGTCTACTGCGCACGAACAGCTGCTGATAGTGCCGGAGCGCTTTGGCAGTACCGCGCGTTACGAGCAGTTGCTAGCCACATTTGCTCATCGACGAGGTTGATGTCTTCACGCTAGAGCTGGTCCCGTGTGGCTTCATCGTATGCTTGGACATGGGATGGGCCCATGGTGGTTTCTGGGGAGGGCGGCCTCGACCCCCTACACCAGTGTAAGAGGGTGTTTCCCTTGTCGCACAACGGGGGGACGGATGTCTGGCTAGACGTGGAGCGCCTTGCGTCGCTCGTTGTCGACGCTGAAGTCAGAGTCAGAGTGGTCGTAGACGGCTTGTGGGATGACCTGCCGCTGGGCCTGGGCGGCCAGAACAGGGGGCGAACCCTAATCCCCCCCCTTCGTGCACGCACCCAGGCAGGGGCTGGTCAGCCCTATGTGGTGCGGCTGCACCAAATCTAGGCGACAGCCCTAGTTTAGGAAATATTTAGATTTTCTCCTATTGTAATAGATCAGGACTCTTGTAAGGGGAGCTATATAAACAAGCCAAAACACCCCAGTTTGAGATGAGATCAATAAAGAAAATACTTCTCCCTCTGCCCTAGCTGCCGCCTCTCTTCCTCCTGCCCTAGCCGCCGCCCAGCCTCTACAGCCGCCGCAACCTCCTTCTGCTAGGATCAGCCGCCGCCTCTCCCCTAGGAGCAGCCGCCGCCGCCCAGGGTTGCAGCCCTAGCTACCGCCGCCCTGATCTCCCTCCTCTGCTCCCCCTGTTCCCTCGTCTGTTTTGCGTCTCCACCTCTAGGAACGGGCTGCACAATCTGTTCTTCCCGTGAACAGATCTGCTAGAACGGATCAGCAAGAACAGCACCTAGGAGAGGTGTTGAACTGTCTGGAACAGGCAGTTTTTGGTGTGATCAAGCACCGGAATTGCAACATTCGTGGCATCAGAGCCGATTTGACCCTAGGTTGAATTCAGCAAGATGTCGTTTATACCTACAAGCAGCGGCAGCGCCACCGGCCATGCGACACCCTCTCCGACAGCTCGTGAGGTGAACACCGAGACGGGGTTCCGCGTGCTCACCAAGACCAACTACACGGAGTGGGCTGTCATGATGAAGATCAAGCTGAAGGCACGGCTGCTTTGGAAGGCCGTGGAGGAGGGCAACGTGAGCAAGCAAGAAGATATGATGGCCCTTGACATTTTGGTCAGCGTTGTCCCGCCAGAGATGATCACGACAATAGGAGAGAAGAGGACGGCGAAGGAGGCATGGGACACGATCGCCATCATGCGGGTCGGGGCCGACCGCGTGAAGAAGACAACGGCACAACAACTCCGGAAGGAGTTCAAAGCCGCTACCTTCAAGGATGGCGAGAGCGTGGAGGACTTCTCCCTCCGCCTGAGCGACATGCTATCACGGCTTGCGTCGCTAGGGGAGGAGATAGGAGAAGAGAGGGTCGTGGAGAAGCTCCTGCGAAGCGTTCCAAAATGCTTCCAACAGATCGTGGTGGCGATCGCGACACTGTTGGATGTGTCGACCCTCACCTTGTCGGAGGTGACGGGACGTCTCAGGGCAGCAGAGAACGTCTTCGACTCGACGCGGCGGAAGGGAGGAGTACACGAGGCCAACTGTACCTCACTCGGGAGGAGTGGGAGGCACAGCGGAAGGAGGAGCGGTCTACCCAATCCACGGGTTCTTCTAAGAGGGGCGGCCGAAAGGGCCCGCCCAAGAAGAACGGAGGCAAGAAGGGAGGTTCCGGGAAGGATATTCCGCGGGACCAGTGCACGAAGTGCGGGAAGAAGGGCCACTGGGCCAGGGAGTGTCGATCGAAGCCTAAGCAGGAGGAGCAGCAGCAGCAGGCTTTCGTGGCGAAGGCGGAGAAGGGCGCCTTGTTTATGACAAGGGTGGCCTCTGTACAGGAGGAGTCTGTACAGGAACGTCTTACACGCCCACTGGAGATAGCGGAGGGACGTGTCTTCGCTCTCCGCGACAACGACGACTTTGACGACACTCGTTGGTACCTCGACACGGGCGCGACCAACCACATGACGGGATCGCGCGCTGTCTTCTTCGAGCTCTGAGCTCGACGAAAACGTCGTCGACGAAAACGAGCGTATCCAGTGGAAGGGTACGGTCCTATTTGCCGCCAAGACGGGTGAGCACAGGAGGCTCACCGGCGTCTACCTCATCTCGCGCCTCACCACCAACCTCATCAGCGTCGACCAGCTGGATGAGGATGGCTACAGCATCACGATGCATGGAGGAGTGATGCACATACAGGATGAGTAGCAGTGTCTCCTCACACGAGTTCAGCGCGATGACAGCAAGCTGTACTCCATCAGGCTCAACATCACACGTCCGGTTTGCCTAACCGCGAGGCGTGATGATGTTGTGTGGCGTTGGCACGAACGCTACGGACACGTCGGCTTCCAGGCGCTTCGGAAGTTGGCACGAGAGGAGATGGTGTGCAGGCTTCCGCAAATTGATCACGTCGATCAATTGTGCGAAGCTTGCTTGGTCTGGAAGCAGAGGCGCTCCAGCTTCCCCAAGCAAGCTCGACGGCGCAGAGGGCGCGCTCGACCTCGTCCACGAGATATCTGCGGGCCTATCACACTGACGACTCCAGGCGGCAAGATGTTCTTGTTGCTAGTGGGTGACATGAGCCGCTATATGTGGCTCTATCTTCTAGCAACTAAGGATCAGGCGCCCGACTTAATTCAGCAATTCTAGGCGACAGCTGAATTAGAGTCCGGGAGGAGGCTGAAGCTACTCCGTAATGATCGCGGAGGGGAGTTCACCTCACAGGAGTTTGGCGAGTACTGCGCTCAGCACGGAGTACAACATTAGCTCACAGCCCCGTATACGCCGCAACAAAACGGGGTTGTGGAGCGGCGCAACCAGACGGTGGTCAGCATGGCGAGGAGTATATTGAAGGCAAAGGGTATGCCCGGGATATTTTGGGGTGAGGCAGTTATCATGGTTGTCTACATCTTAAATCGATCCCCCACCTGTGGCCTCGACGGGAAGACGCCATATGAAGCTTGGCATGGAGAGCGACCAGCCGTCAATTATTTCCGAACTTTTGGGTGTGTGGGGCATGTTAAGAACACGCAGCCCCACCTGAAGAAGTTGGAAGACCGGAGTACTCCGGTGATTTTTCTTGGCTATGCTGCAGGGACGAAGGGCTATCGGATGTATAATCCGGCTGATGGGCGCACACACATATCACGTGACGTGATATTCGACGAGACGGCCAAGTGGGACTGGGGAGAAGGAGCAGGAGAAGAGGACTACACCGCCTTCCACGTCGACTCCTTATGTCCAGTGCTGTTCCAGCACCCGGAGAGGTGCTGCAGGGTCCGGAGGGGCCGAACAGCACCCCAGCAGTGCCCAGGAGGGGCACAGAAGGGTCTGTCCAGACCCTAGTGTTAGTAGTTGAATTCTTACTCTCATTGGAAGAGAGGATGGCACTAGGAGTTGGGGCAATTTTCTTGTCTATTTCTCACACAATGCCATGCCAACCCAAGGGGTTGAGGCTACATATTTATAGCTGCCATGGCAGCCAAGCATATGCCACAAAGATGCTAGTCTAAGATGCTTAGATGCTGTCCTAATATGCTGTCCTTGGCTGACACTAAGATGCTGTCCTAGTGTCCTTAATATGTTGTACTAGTGTCCTTAGATGTTATCCTAATTGGGGCCACAAAGACCAAAGGACTAGAGTACAACAAGGACCAAGGACCAAGGACTAAAGTGCAACAAACTAAAGGACTAGGGTACAAGGGACTAGGGGACCAAAGACCAAAGGACTACAAGACTTATTCCAGCTTTCTCCCCCTAAGTCTTGTACGTCGTCTTCTGAGAGGGTTCGACCATCCCGATCTTGGTGCGAAGTTCAATGAACTTGAGCCTCCTAAGGGGCTTCGTGAGCAGGTCCGCAAGCTGGTCATTGGTGTTGATGTAGTTCGCCTTGATGCTCCCTTCCTCCAAGCATTTTCGGATGAAGTGGTACCTCACCCGGAAGTGCTTGCTCCGTTCATGGAAAACGGGATTCTTGGCCAGGGCCAGAGCGGACACGTTGTCCACCCTGAGTTCGACCGCTCCAGTGTCTCTGCTGAGGAGATCACCAAGCAGTCGACTAAGCCAGAGCGCCTGAGTCGAAGCGATGGAGGTCGCTATGTACTCGGCCTCGCAGCTGGACAGGGCCACCACCTGCTGCTTGATCGAATGCCAGCTAACGAGGCACTTGCCGAAGAAGAAGAGGATCCCGCTCGTGCTCTTGTTGGTGTCGATGTCGCCGGCGTGGTCGCTATCGCTATACCCGACAAGGTGTGCCTCCCCAGGACACCTCGGGTAGTGGAGGCCGTGATCGAGAGTCCCCGCAACATAGCGGATGATCCTCTTCACAGCCTGTTGGTGATCCGTCGTCGGTCGTTGCAGGAACCGACTAACGTAGCCAACAGAGAATGCCAAGTCCGGCCGTGTGTGGGTGAGGTAGCGAAGGCTCCCCACAAGACGCCGGTACTGCGTAGCGTCCACCTCCTCCGCCGTGCTGTCGCGGCTCAGCTTCAGCCTCTCCTCCATCGGGGTGAGAGCTGGGTTGCAGTTTGTGAGCCCAGCTAGCTCAACAATGCGCTTGGCGTAGGCGGTCTGTCGAAGTGTGATCCCGGAGTCGACCTGGTGCACCTCAATCCCAAGGTAGAAGGAGAGAGATCCCAGGTCACTCATCTGGAAGGTGGCTTTCATCTCTTCCTTGAACGTTGCCACCTCCGCATCCTTGGTGTCGGTGATCACCAAGTCGTCGACGTAGACACCCACCAGTAGGGTGTTTCCTCCATTGCCCCGCCGATAGATGGCCGCCGCGTGCGGGCATTGCCCGAAGCCCATCCTCTTGAGCGTGGAATCCAACTTGGCATTCCACGCCCTTGGTGCCTGACGCAAGCCATAGGGGGCCTTGCGCAGGCGCAACACCTTGCCCTCCTTGCCAGGGACCACAAACCCCGGTGGCTGGTGTACGTAGACCTCCTCCTTCAAGTCGCTGTTGAGGAACGCCGACTTGGCGTCCATGTGTTGGACACGCCAGCCTTCTTGGGCAGCGAGTGCAAGAAGGAGTCGCACGGATTCCATCCGTGCCACGGGGGCAAAAGCATCGTCGAAGTCGATCCCCTCCTGCTGCACGAAGCCGCGTGCCACCAAGCGAGCCTTGTGCTTGACGATGGCGTCGGCTTCATCCCTCTTCAACTTGAACACCCACTTAAGGGTGATCGCACGGTGACCGCGAGGGAGATCAGCAAGCTCCCAAGTGCTGTTCGTCTCAACCGCGTCCATCTCCGACTGCATCGCAGCACGCCATGCTGCGTGTTTCTCGGCCTCCGCAAAAGACCGAGGCTCGCCGTCATCGCACGCAAGGTGCAACTGCACCTCCAGATCTTGGTCATCCAGATCGTGAGGGGCCAGTCCCGGCACCGGCTGGTTGCCGAGAATGTTCTCCATCTTGCGATACCGCAACTGCTCGCCGTCGTAGCACCCGTCGAGGCGCTCCTCGTCGTGGGAGAGCGGAGTAACAAACTCCACTGGGTCGTGCTCGACACGAGCTGGGGACGGAGTGGGCGTGCCCGGAGGAGTGGCTGTCGGTGCTGGAGTGCGTGGGGACGCCGGCTGAGGTGGAGGTGGACGGTCGGGGGCTAGGGTAGACACGCTCGGTGGAGAAGAGTTGCCTACTCCCCCAACTCCCTTGAAGTGGACGTAGTCGACGATGAAGTCGTCGTGCGTCAAGGTTGAACCGCCGTCCACCGCCTTGTCCCATGCCCATCCTCGCCCTTCGTTGAACACAACGTCGCGCGTCGTGCGCACACGCTGTGTCTCTGGGTCGAGAATGCGGTAGGCCTTCGAGCCCTCCGCGTAGCCGATGAACACCCCCGGAGTGCTCCTGTCGTCGAGCTTGCTGATGTGGCCAAGCTCCTTGGCAAACGCGAGGCAGCCGAAGACCCGTAGATGAGAGACCGCCGGCTTGCGCCCATACCAAGCCTCGTACGGCGTCCTGCCGTTGAGAGCCTTGGTGGGCGAGCGGTTGAGGATGTAGACAGCCGTCACCACCGCCTCTCCCCAGAAGATAGCCGGCATTCCCCTCTGCTCGAGGAGGGCCCGAGCCATCCCCACAACCGTCTGGTTGCGCCGCTCGACGACGCCGTTCTGCTGCGGGCTATAGGGCGCGGAGTAGTGGCGCTGAACACCCTCATCCGCGCAATACGACGCGAATTCAGCCGTCGTGAATTCGCCACCGTTGTCGGTGCGCAGCACACACAGCTTGCGGCCGCACTCCGCCTCCGCAATGGCCTGTGCGCGCCTGATGGCGTTCGCAGCCTCTCCCTTGCTGCCAAGGACCACGACCCACATGAAGCGGGAGAGGTCGTCGACGAGCAGCAGGAAGTAGCGTCGTCCTCCTGGTGTAGCCGGTGTCACCGGGCCACACAAGTCCCCGTGAACGAGCTCGAGCCGTTCCTTAGCTCGAAAGCTCGACTGCTGGGGAAAAGGAAGTCGCTTCTGCTTCGTCAATACGCAGACGTCGCAGAGTTGCTCCACGTGGTCAAGGCATGGCATGCCTCGCACCATCTCCTTGGCACTGAGCTGCTTTAGGGCCTCGAAGTGAAGGTGCCCAAAGCGCTCGTGCCACTGCCATGCCTCGTCGTCCCGACGAGTGGCAAGGCAGACAGGTTGTGCTACCTGCACATGAAGGACATAGAGTCGATTGGTGCCTCTAGTTACCTTGGCAAGAAGGCGACGATGGCGATCCCAAATCTTCATGACTCCGTCCTTATCTCCACGCGCGAACCGTTCTCATCCAGTTGTCCCAGGCTGATGGAGTTTCTCAACGCGAGGCTACTCACCAGACTCGACGGTGAGGATGACGGAGCCGACACCCTTGATCTCCACGCCGGAGGCGTCACCAAACTTGACAGAGCCTCGGACATTGGAGTCAAGCTCAACGAAGAACTCCCGTCGACCGGTCATGTGATGGATGGCGCCGGTGTCGAGGCACCACCCGTCAGTCTTGTCGTTGCTGGAGTCGTCGCTGAGGAAAGCGTGTACTTTTGGCTCATCAAGATGAAGGAGAGCTTGCGGTCGATGCCACTAGAGGTGGCTTGATGCTTCCGTGTGCCAGAAGCAAAGCTGGCTCCTCCTCTACCTGTGCCACGTGGGCCTCCTTCTCCACTTGTGCCACGTGAGCCTCGCCACGTCGTGGCTGTCGACATTCCCTGGCCCAATGACCAAGCTTGCCACAGTTGTGGCAGGTGTCATCTCGTGTCGGCTTGTGGTTGCCGACGGTGCCACCCAGGGCGCCTCCGCGGGCGCCACCCTCCGTACGTCCGCGTGCCCCGGCCTGGGTACCTCCGCGCCCCTTGCGCGACTTGCCGCGCTTGCGGCCGCCTGTCGAGGAAGAGGACTCCCCCTTCTTCCGGTCACCCTGGCCAGCCTCCCACTGCTCGCGAGTGAGATGAAGCTTCCCGCCAATGGTGATAGGCCCCGAGAGAGGTTGTGGTTCGTCGTTGTCGACGACCTTGAGGCGACCTATCGCCTCTTCGATCGACATCGTGGAGAGGTCCAGCAGAGACTCAATCGAGCGAGCGATCTGCTTATACTTCTCTGGGATGCACCGAAGGAGCTTCTCGACAGCTCTCTCTTCGTCGTAGGTGTCGTCGCCGAACTGCACCAACTTCTGCAACAAAGTGTTGAGACGGAGAACAAAGTCATCAACGTCCTCACCTGGCTTAAAGGCCAGGTTCTCCCAATCCTTGTGAAGCGCCTGCAGTGTGGACTTGCGGGCGCGGTCGCTGCCGATGCGTGCCGCAGCGATGGCATCCCATGCCTCCTTAGCAGTCCGCTTCTTGGAAAGCGAGAACTGCATCTCAGGCGGGACTGCAGCAATGAGGGCATCCAACGTCCATCGATCCTCGTAGTAGTCAACGTCGCCGTGCTGAACTGCTTCCCACATGTGTCGCACCTGGAGCCGTACCCTCATCACCGCGTCCCACTCGACGTAGTTGGTCTTGGTGAGGGTAGGCCACCCACCGCCGGGACCGACGTCCCTGACAATGGCCTGGACCCCGTGGTGTCCATGGTACCTGTCCGGGGAGGGAGAACCGCGCCGCCTGTAATGGCCGCGTTCTCCGTCGACCTAGCCGCCACCGGCGCGTCCGCGCCCGTCTGGGCTGCGGCTGTCGCGCCCATGGGGGCGCGCAGCTGCTCGCTGCAGCTCCCGTGCCCGCGCCGCCTACCTCACCGGCCTGAGCTCATCGTCGACGCCGCCATCGACAGAGCTGCTGGAGCTACTGCCGCGCAGAGCCTCCAGCTCCGCTGCCGCCGCCGCTGCTTCCACTTCCGCCCTTGCTGCTTCCAGTTCCGCCGCCGCCAACCTTGTCGCCATTGCCGCCGTCGCCGCAGTCTCTGTCGCCGCTCGCTCGCGCTACCATGTTGTTGATTTCTTAATCGAGAATGGAATACCATTCAATGTCATTAACTCGAGAAGTTGGCACATCATGCTTGAGTCCATTGGACAACATGGTCCTGGATACCGGTCCCCTTCATACCAT